>KB445796.1:1497697-1912954 GCA_000320605.2 Gelatoporia subvermispora B
TGTTCGACTGCGGGCCTTCAAGTGTGACCGAAGCGGATCTGGAGGATGCTGGTCAGGAATCCGAGAGCAGAGATGGGGATAATACTGAGCAGCGAGTTCACGGAGTTGACGATGATGGTATCAATATTGTGGTTGAGATTGATTTAGACACGGAGGATGATGAAAGCGATGTAGATTGATAAGCTACAGTAGTTACATGGGGACTACAGTACATATTACACTTTGTACCGTAGTTCACATGTTCTGAATACATCAGGCCCCGGGCTTAGGCCCGAGCCTGACCCTCTCGAGCCCAGCCCTGGGGCTCGGGCTTGGCTCATACTTTGAGAAGCCCTGAGCCTCCTCAAGCCGAGCCCAAGCCCGGGGCTTTGAGCCGAGCCGGGCCCTGAACAACACTAACCGTGTCCGTGCCCTGTACTGACACTTGTTGCATGAGCGAACGAAATATGCGACCTGATCGTACATATTCGGCCAATAATACCTGTCCGAGACGTGCTTGTATGTAGCGTCTTGGCCTCGATGACCCGCTTCACGATGGGCCTCGGCAACAATCTCACAGCGCCTGTCCGGGTTCGATACGACGAGTTGTGGCATGCCCCCCTTGCGTCGCCGCCAGAGTCTGCCGTCTCGCATGAAGAAGCTTGAAGCGATATTCACGAACGCTTGACTAGATTTGCAGCTTCCGGCGCCGGAGTCATCCACCACACCCATCCGATGATATGCCTCTATCGCTACCCACCACGCCTGGCCGTCGTGATCTTTGATCTTAGCGGCATGTGTCGAGCAACGCGGAGTGTTTGGCCAATGTTCGTCTTCGATCTTGTTGTACCGTAAGCGATGATCTTCTCATGCTTGAGCTGCCGTGTCGCCCGGGAACGTGAATTGATGGGGCCCGAGACCGAATTCCCTATACGGCACCCCGGATCCCGTGGTGCGTGAGTCGTCAATAGCGAAGGCGGGGCGATACTCAACAATCTCAAGCCTCGCTACCTCGCCACCAAGTTCGACCTCCTCGACACGGCATCTAGCCACCCGTCGCCACATGAACTCCTGACCAATGTAGTTGACATCATCCTCGTTCCGAAGAAGCCCGGGGTGGGACGGAAAGTCTTCCGCGTCGACTTGATGCCACCGGAATTCGCGCAGACCACTTGCGAGTACCCACTGCGACTTTAAGTACCACTGCGGCAGGCCGCACACAATATTTGCTGGTACGCCGTCGCTTCCATCGCTGTCCCTGATGGCAGTCGCCCGCTGCAACTCGAAGTCAGCGAGTGATGACACATGAATACAGAAGGGCTCAGCCGGGTCCGCTGGCGTGTCGACCATGGTGTCGCCGCCACCACTCCGCGATGCTGCATCTCGTACGATTGCGGCCCTCGCTGCTCGCCGGTCGTATTTGCTGCGTAAATGTCCGAAAGCCACTGCCGCCGCCCCAATGCGCCGTTCGAGTTCGTCCTCCCCGTCTGATTCGCTGCTGTCCTCTGGCGACGGCCGCCGCCTCGATAAACCGTCTTCAGCCGCGTGGTTTGCTGCGGGTACGTGGTTCAAGTAGAGGTCGAACAGCTGTATATAAGCCACCCATCGGGTCATTGGCGCATTCGGTAAGTCTGGTTCCCGGATCATCTGCTTCAGGTACTTAGCATCTACATCAAGCCGGAAGCGCACACCCCACACGCGGTGGCGTAATTCCTTCAGAGCCCGGAACACGCCATACAGTTCCGCCTTCGGCTGCGAATAGCGCGACTCGACCTCGTTGAAGGTGCAGGACCCAAACAGCACTGGGTGCTTGTCAGTCTCGCGGAACTGGTATAATACCCAGCCGGAGCCGTACATTGAGGAATCTACCGCAACGACGATGAGCCCGTCGTCGTCGTCCCTAGGCATCTGAGTGATGCGTCTAGCGCGTTCGTAGTCAATCTTTTTCAAAATCGGGGCCGCCGATACCAGATCCTTGAGTGTATCCATCGCGTGTCTCTGCACCTGCCCAAATTCAAACGCATAGTCAGATTTCTTTAATAGGGTCGTGAGTGGCTTAGCTATCAGTGCAAAGTTCTTGATCCATTGGCACCCAACGCCGGCCGTTCCAAGAAAGCCCCTTACTTCCGACACCGACTCGCAGTACTGCCAGTTCTCGACTTTAGCGACGAGCCGATGCTCGAGTTGCAGCCCTTCCTTTGACACAACGACACCAACGATCGTGACGCGCGGCGTCGCCAGGATCAGCTTCTTTCCCGAGGCAGTAATCCCCGCCACTGCGAATCTATGAAAGATACGGTCAACTCTAGTTGCGAACTCGTACACGAACTTGCGGATCCCAGAATTCGCCGTCATGGGTTCGTTATTGTAATCGTCTTCCGGTCCTTGTATACCCGCGTCGTCCACAAAGGCCTTGGCGATTTCAGGCGTGTCATCTCCCAGCGTATGGTCAACACAATGCTGAAACTCTGGCATCGCGTTACAAGACCCCTGGGGCAGCGACGTGTTGCGGTTGGGTCCACCGACGGGCGCTTGGAACGTCGTAAGATCGCGAGACAACTCATGTAGGATCCGCGCGTCATATCCCGAAAACAGATCCGCGACCATGTAGATTACACGGCCAACGAAGCTCTCTGCAAAGTCGTCTGTGCGCGGCGGTAGAGCCGAATCGCGGATCGTGATCGAGTTAAGTTCTTGCAAGTCGTGTACGAGACGTGGTTGCCCGTTCTTCTTCAAGACCGGGAACACTGCGGATCTGTACGAGGCGGATGAATACTTGAACTTTCCCGCACTTCGCTGTTCGGTAATAAGCCTGCAAACATCGTCTTCTAGGGCCTTGGGGATTTTGATGATTGGCCGCTGCCACGGCATATGCTCGATATGAGGTATCTGATAATCTGGGAAATACTCGCGTGAAAATGTTCCGCGTTGCGCATCAGTGAAGGCTATCGCCTTCTCATTCTTGATAACCACATGCGCCATCAAGTCCAGCTCTGCCTCGGACAGGAAACCCTCAGGCACAGTCGCGATAATCTCTTCTAATTGTCCACGGGATATTCTCTCGCTCCCCTCGAACTTTCGCCATGGCGACGGGTTCGTGGTGAGCGAGGGTAGCTCCCCAACCATGATTGCTTTGAATTTCTGCGCTGACAGATTTGGCATGGACGTAGGTACTGGCCGCACCTTCTTCGATACTGGTTTATAACGTGTACCACTCACGCTTCCTTCATAAACCGCGAACGCTCTTGAGACCCATGCAGATGCCACCGGTTCGGACCGGGGAAGCGTCGCCCGAACTGTCTGTAACAAGTAATCATACGACCGAGGAGGAAATAACTGTGAAACTAATAACAACTCATCTGCGCTCTGGCATCTAGAGGGGTCGACAATCTTTTCTAGAGTCTTGCCAAGCCTAGCTTCTACGACGGACACGCGCCCTGCGGGAGGGGTAGGCTTTGAATGCGTGCCCGGCTTCAGAAACCCTGACGCATCCCTTCCCCACTTTCCGACGGCCATTCGCTAGCCGCCGCCAGAACTAGCCGATCCGCGTTCCTCGCTGGATCTATTCCTGCCGCTCGCAACTTGATCGACTTATCGGTTTTCACCCCAGTGGGCCACGCTTCGACTTCCATGGTACCGAACCTGTCGTAGTCAACGCGACATGAAAACCAGTGGAACCACGGTTGTCCCAAGATACCATCATGCACACCGGTCTCCTGTGTGCTGACGAAGAAGTGATGGTCGAAACGAGACCTATCGATTTCGAGCGGCGCCTCTCGACAACATCCGAGTAGTTTCACAGGCTCACCGGATATACCCCGCAACGACCACCGAGCCCCATCTTTGTCAATAGGTACGTCGGTTTGCTCCCATACTCGGCGACTTATGAGATTGAGTTCTGAACCTGTATCGATCAGGAAGATAACGTGCTCGCCACCGAACCTAGCCTCCACGAAGCCCGTAGCCATCGCGAAGAAATGTTTCGACCGAAGACTCACCGCCGCTGTGTACCGTTGAAGGATCGCCCCGAGATCCTCCGTCGTGTCATACGTTAAGAGTGCTGCGCCCGGCTGACCACTGTTCGTCTTGCCCTGCAGGCCATCTCTTTCCTCTTCGTCCTCCGTCGTCACACTCACTTCCCCGTCATCCGTGAATTCCGTTACGATTGCCCTTGCGCCAACTTCGCGCCTCGTCTTCGTGAGTGACGCGAAGCGCTTCTGCAGTTCTGGAGATAACCCGATAATATCGCGTAACGGCAGGGTCACCTTCGTTGCCAATAGTTGCGCTTGTACCTCCTCTATTTGCACGCTGTCTGATTGCTCGGCGTCCCGCTTTTCCCCCCTTGCCTCCCGTTTCCTCCGTTCTCGTTCCCGCCATCCTTCCTCTGTGTTCACCACGGGCGGTCGCATTCCCGCCGATCCCTTCTCTTGTGCCGCCGTCTTCTTGCCGCTTGCCTTGACGACTTCCATCGGCAGCTCTTCAAAACAAACCTCCTTGACCACCTCTTTATCTTCATCAACTTCCTCACACGTCGTCACCCGTTTTTGCTTCGCACTCCTCGTCTGAATTGGGAACGAATGAGCTGACTCCGAGGCGATAGCAAAGACACCTCCCTTCAGTACATGCTCGCCGTCTCTGCACAGCCCCATCACTGCCACGTTCATATGCGGTGGCGCATCTTTCTTCGATGGATCGGACCTAGCCCGTAACTTGGCGTCGTTCCTCAGGACCCTGGCGATACCCCCTTGACCAGGCAACGCCCGTGGTAGCTCAGATCCGTCCGGTTTAACCAGGCGACCCGTGGATCCTAACTTGATGAGCCCTTCTTCAACCAACTTGATAGTCTCAGGGCAGCTCTTGATGCCAATCCCATGATCAAGGTCGATACCCTCGGTTTTGTCGCACATCCAACATTTGCGGGCCGTCCTCTGACCAAGCATATGAGAGCAATTACCCGTCTGCGTGCACTGCGCGTTCACGGATGTCTGCGCGGGCACCTGCTGATTCATCGTGAACGCCATTAGCTTCTCAAACCGATCGGCGAGGGACTTAGCGTGTTCTAACACCTGCTTGCTCTCGCTATCGCTCGGCGCCTCGTGCTTAACCTTCAGCTCTACCTGGGACCTCGTCGTCTCCTTGGACTTCCTGTGCTTCTTCTTCTTCGAGCGTGGCTCGCTGTCTTCAGAATCGCTCGACCTATCGGATCCCGATGAATCATCCCTCGATGTCTCATCACTACTGCCTTCGGAGTCATCTGAGTCCTCGTTGACGTCCTCCCCACCAAAAAGAGACTTAGCTTGTTCGACCGTCTTCTCCATTGGTGGCGGAGAGCGCATCTCGACCACTACTCCTGCCTTCTCTAACTTGGCTCGTATCTTCTGTCTGGCGCGCTGTGGGATGCCCTTGTAGAAGTAGAGATCGCGTTCTTTTTCCGTTACCATTTTCGTCTCCGTCATATCGCCTAGCGTCTCGAGGAATTCCCGGAAATACTTGTCGAATTGCTGTACCGTCGTCATCCTGCGCCCGCGAGCCGCCCGGTAGAATTTCCGCAGCTTGCTAGGCCTGAATTTGGACTCCTCATCAGTAGATCCGTACAATTGTAATAACTTAGCTTTCGCGGCATCCCAATCAGACGCCGTTGGTCTGAACTCGTGGAGATGCTTAATGACACGGCGCACATTATTCGCGCAGTACCGTAGGCACTGGTTAGGCCATTCCGCGTCCGGTATCCCGGCCGCCTTGGCGCAAGTCGCGAAATCGTTCACGAAGTCCGTGACACGTGCGCCTTTGAACTTCGGTGCGCCCTTCGTGCCTGGAAGAGGCATGACGATAGAAGTGCCCGTCGGCTGCATCGCTGATACCGTTTGTCGCTGCTCGTTCGTTGCAAGAACCGATTGAGTCGAACTCGGTTGCGGCGTCAAACTTGATGTCGCTGAAATGCCGGTTGTGTTCTGCGCCGCCGTTCTAACCGCGGACCTCGTACTCACTCCCGACGTCGAACGTGTATGGTTAGAATACTCAGCTCTTGCCGATGGAGCCGTCCAATACTCGCGCCCTTGCATGTCGCTCATCGATACGTCTTGTTCGCTACCGATCCGCGTGGTGGATTTGCGCCTACCACCTACGATACCGGAACCGGCTTTCTTCTTCGTTGGCGGCTACAAACGCACAATTTTTATGCTGTCATAATATTGCTTATCCATGCTGTCCCTAGATATCAAACTTCAAGAACTTTACTAGAACACCATTCCCACAGGTGTGGAAGGGTGGGAGATACACCGAAACGACTGACTGACATACACTTTCGTTTTTTTCTTTAGAGTTATCTTCCGAACGCTTCTCGCGCGTTCAACACGTGCGCGGGCGAACTGTACGATTACGCGGTTTCATCTCGTCGAGTTCAACACTCGTGGGCCGTCGATAGGGTGTTGGACAGGCTTGTCTTTATTTTCTCTCTCTTTCTCCCTTGTCTCACCTATGGTCACGCATCGAGACTGAATCGTTTTTTGTTATCTCGCACGAATAGGGCACTGCAGCACGGCTGTACGCGAGCGCTCGGTCAAAGCCTTACGAAGACCGCTGCGGGATCGATCCATCCTGCGGCTTCGCTATTACACCCCGCGTCTCGGCTTGGGCCACCGGGACTGCGAATCGCAAATAGGGAGTACGGCGAGCTCGCTGGTGGATGCAGAAGCCCAATACCGCGGACAGGTGAAGACGCGCGAGCGAGAAGCCCGACGCAGGCGTCCCAATCCGGAAGGAAACATGCCTATCTAGGCAACTATCCGCGAGCTTCTGACGTGCCGCGTCGTCATACTTTACTTCTCTTGTGCCATCGCCTCGTCACGTACGTCACCGTCTGTCATGTATTATTCTTATTGGCTGGGAGCCTCGGCCGGAGTCAGGCACGAGAGCTAGGATCCTCGCATGTATATAAGGCGCCGTCCCGCCGTCGAATGGACGTGTTCTCCCCTTCCTGGAGCTTCAGTCTGAGCCCGCGTCTTCGGGCAGTCTGAGAGTCTGGACTGTCGAGTTCCATGGCGGCCACAAGCATTCCACTGCCAACAGACGCGAACGCATTGAGGTACGTACCTGATTAACGTGCTCGTAACTAAGTCAGCTCTTATAGACCACCCGACTCCGTGATCACGAGTTACCGTGGTTGGTTTTCCGGAGCGAGCCTTGAACACCGACAGTCGACACCTCGCCTGCTCCTCTTCCACAAGTGGTGACCACCGCAGGGGGGGTAGAGTGTCGAAGCAGCTGGCCGAGTATCAGCCAGTCGGGTAGCGGCAAGCGGAGCCGGACGCAGTCAAGATTCCGTATTCGCGTCTGAATGGATTGAATTGACCGGAAGTGAGGACCGTTTTCATGTCTCTTCCATGGGTCGAGCCGCAACCACCCTGCGTCAATTCGATCTTCTCCCTTTTTTTCGCATTACACTGTATGGAAACAAGAGTCATCCCTCAGCAATAAAAAAGAGAAAATGGCGCGATGTACAAGGAGCCAGGCACGGCTGCCGATGTTGGGCGATTCACCAAAATCAGTTTCAGAAGGTAGGTTGAATACCGAATCCGATCAGTTGCTCCCTCAACTGTAACTCGGATTGCATGAGAAGTCGATGTTTACGATGAAGGCCACACATGTGCTATAAAGAGTGTGCCATGCTCCAACGGCTGCTCCTCAGGTCGGCACATTCGCCCTCCATATTCAGCCCATAATGCTTGTGACCACGACCTTGGTCATCTTCACTCTCTCTTATATCACGCTCTCTCAATCTGTCAGTGTGCGCTCGTCAGCGGCCCCGGTTGTTGTTTTAGACAATGGGGTATTCATTGGAAACCATGTCAACGGCATCGACGAGTTTCTAGGCGTGCCCTATGCGCAAGCACCGTAAGGTCTTATATAATTTCATCGTCCGCATGGAGCTGAAGTCCGGCTCTGCTTTAGGGTTGGAAATCTGCGTTTCCGTTGTCCCCAGGGGATAGAGCCGTACCACGGCACCTACAATTCCACCGCCTACGGGAATGTCTGCCCGCAGGACTACTTGACTGTCGTCGGTTCACCTGCAAATGTTACCTTCCTCGAGCCATTCCTAGCCGCTGCAGCGAAGGTTGCCCAGAGCCCGAATGTGACTCAGTCGGAGGACTGTGAGCCAGCTGGCCTTGTGTTCTGATCGTCGTATCGAGCGCAATATAGGCCTCAATCTGGACGTGTATGTGCCGGCGGGCGCAAAACCGGGGGCGAACATCCCTGTCATAGTGGTGCGTGTTCTCGATTAGAACAAACCATCGAAATAGTGCTGATGAATCTCTCCAGTGGTTACCCATATGTGCGATTTTTCATGCTTTTCACAGCCGTCACTCATGTCCTCGCCATCATCCCAGCTGCTTTCCTCTTCGGCGGCTCTTCGTTGTATGCGCGCTTATATGCATATGTAGCTGACTGCGACTCACACCAATTGGTTCAGCTTGGACGGCAAGAAAATTGTCGAACGATCTCTTCAGAATCATGAACCTGTCATTCTCGTCTCCATAAATTACCGGTATGTGTTCGTGTCGAGGATCGTCTAGTGACACTTATCAACGGTCCCCACTCCGCAGTATGAATGGTATCTATCGCCAAACTTGCCTAGTTCAACCACACATTGACGCTATTAATTCTCGTGTAGCTTTCGGTTTCCTGCCAGGCCAAGAGGCCAAAGATGCCGGAGTCACCAATCTGGGCCTCCGCGACCGTGAGTCAATTCGAACAGTATCCGCTCGAGTACTTCGTATTAAAATCCGCCCTTGTTTCACCAGAGCGACAAGCGTTCCGTTGGGTTCAGCAGTATATACGCCAATTTGGTGGCGACCCCAAACGGGTGACGATGTAAGTCCCAAGCCCAAATCTAGTGTACAAAATCATAACGCAGGTGATATACGATAGGTGGGGTGGAAACGCTGGTGGCACCTCTGCGGGTATACAGATGCTCACCAACGGTGGCAATGCCGAAGGCCTGTTCACCAACGTATGGATGCACGGCGGATTCCCTCTTCCCCTGAACACATACCTCGACTTGCAAGGCACGTACGATGGGCTTGTGAACGGAACATCGTGCCAGGGCAGCTCCGATTCGCTCGATTGCTTACGGCAACTGCCGTTCGAGGAGCTGTACAATGCAATGACCGTGTCTCGTGCAGACGAACGATTCGGGGTGCGTACATAAAGTTTCCGTACCACTTGCAGGCCTGACCATATAGTAGCGTTGGCAAGTCACCCTTGATTACGACTTCATCGCGGAGCAGCCGGAGACCCTATTAACCAGGGGATCAGTGTCACGCGTGCCATTGGTAGTCGGAGTACGCTATATCGTCAGCGATCGTTTGTATATGCTCACCATTTTGGTGCTAGGACACGGAAGATGAAGGCACGTCGGGCGCTCTCAATCTGACTAGTATCACGTAAGTCTGTTTTCGCTCAAATGACCGTACCTGACGTGGTCGTGCAGAACTGACAATGATACTGCAACATGGCTGATGGAGGAGGGTATCCCGGGCATTTCTGCGGAAGACGTTGAACACATCTTTGCACTTTACCCTTCCGACCCTGCTGCAGGTTCTCCGTTTGGGACAGGAGACATGTATGCGTTTACCCCGCAGTACAAGAGGTTGTCGGCTATCATTGGCGATCTCGAATATCATGCCCAGCGTCGCTTTTTCCTCAATTACACGTCTGGGTATCTGGATCAGCCCACCTGGTCATTTTGTAAGTCCTCTGGTCGCGTAACAAGGCTCGACACTGACCGTAACATTTGCACGTCCACAGTGAGCAAGGAGTTCAAATACCCGTACATTGGAGCGGTGAGCCCTGCATGCTCCGTCGTCCTACAATATTCGTGTACTTACGGACATAAATTCTTCCAGACGGATCTCAGCGAGATGCTGAATATCTGGGGCCCCGGAAGCTTGACTGATCGCCTCATTAGCTTTGCCACGTACAATACTCCAAACAATAACTCCGGGGTGCAGTGGCGGGAGTGGACCATTCCCGAGCCGCACCAGCTCAACGTCCAGAATGACTCTTCCTTCACGGAGGGGATGGACACGTTCAGGGCTGAGGGAACTAGTCTCTTGAGGGCGCTGAATATCCAGCACCCCGAGTAAGCTCCTTGGTTGGTCGTACGCAAAAGGACAACTTTAGGCCGTGGCGCGTTCTAGTAGCATTTGACAGAGTACACTTCAAGTCGAATTGCGACTTGCTGATAGGCGCGATGTTGCCCGTGCTTGTAGATGAATCGGAGTAGCAGTACGACTCACCATAGAGGGCATTTTTCAAACTGTCCTTGTCGCAGTCAAATGGCTGCACCAGACTCTGCGCATGGTTGAACTTACTGATGGTCCTTCGCATGACGTCACGCGTAAGCTGTGCGCCTACTGACTGTGCATCGCGCGCGTTTGCTTTTCTCGATCTCGCTTTGCACTCTGTGTAGCGGCATACCCTAGCATATCATATCCCGCGCCAAATGGTCGCTCATGTATAAGACACTATGTCCTTCCTGGTCAGCAACCACTCTCGCGCTACGTTAACTTATTGCCAGTGGCCCAGCTTGCGACTTCCTCCGCGCAAGTTCAACTCTTTGATCATCAACTTTGAGCCAAAGCAATGTAGCAATGCGGCATACAGTGGACTTGCTATCCAACATGTCGACCTTCTGGAGAGGTATCGGGGGCTTGTAGCTCTGGGAAAGATTCAATACGACGAGGAACAGATCAGAGTGATCATGCAGGTCAGATTTCGACTTCCTCGTACAAATCTCCCGCGGTCAGCACTCATCGTGGAGGCCGTAGCTTAGAAGGCTGCAAAAAGAACTCGAAGGTTATACCCCGCCTGCATTGGCAACTCATTATCTTGACGACTGGTCGTCCGGAGCGAGGGCTCGCCAGGCTCAGCAGGCTGAAGACGAGTATTCTTGGTGGCAAGCGTCTGAAGACCCAGAACTGAACAATGCGAAATCTCATTCCCTCGTTCGTGTGAGGACACATGCGGAAGAGATTGCAGATCTAGACACGCCCAAGGTACGACCATTCTCTGGATGTTCTAGCTACAAGCGCTATCTTACCGTGGCGTAGGGATTGCTGGTCACCGGGCCTCCTGGATCTGGGAAGAGTTTCCTCATCGACCTCTGGTTCTCAGCTGTTCCCACGCCGTACAAGGCAAGGAAGCACTACAACCAGATAGTACTCGAATTGTACAGGGCCGTCTGGGAGGAGACGAAGAGACGTATGGCAAGTGCGAAGCACGACAGCGCAGATGCATCGTCGCCTGCGCCTGTGGCTTGGAACAGGTCAGTCAAGCAGCGATGGATGGATGCTCTGGCTTCAGGCGAACTGCCTAAGCGATGGTTCCGACGACCTGGCATGTTCTTCTCCGCTCCATCTGGAGCGCAGCCCACGATCGCGTTTGTAGTGGCTAGGCGACTGTTACTCCGTCATTGGCTTCTCGTCTTCGATGAGGTCCAGTTGCTCGACGTGTCGAGCGCGACCCTTCTCGCGGATGTGCTCTCGTGGTTTTGGCGGATGGGCGGGGTCGTTGTCGGGAGCTCGAACAAGGTGCCCGATGATCTGTATAAGAATGGTGTGCAACGAGACCGTCTAGAGCCATTCGTTGAGGCACTCAAACTGCGATGCCCGCTTGTCACTATGGGGTCCGAACATGACTGGAGGGCCAAGAAGTCAAGTTCGGGGATAGACAAGACTTGGTATCTCGTTGGGCAAGAAGAGAAATTCATGGGGAAATTACGCTCCTTTGGATCGCCCGAGTCTGGTCGGTGCTTTTGCACTTATCGTTTGATCGACAATGAATCCATCTGCAGTATCTGAGCCTCAAAATGTTGTGGTATTTGGCCGGTCACTGCATATTCCATGGTCCCTAGATGGCGTTTGCAAATTCACCTTTAATGAGCTGTGCGACGAGGTTGGTTGATTGACAGTCAATCGGCATTCCCATATAAAGACTCACTGACGTTGGGATAGTCATTAGGACCTGCGGACTATATCACGATTACGTCAACGTTCCACACTGTGGCAATTTCCGACATACCGGTGCTGAAACTCTCTGCCAAGAATCAAGCGCGGCGCTTCATCTCCCTAATCGACGCCCTCTATGAGGCTCGTTGCCGACTGATATGTCTAGCAAAAGCTCTGCCGGAGGAGCTGTTCTTCCCGGATACTTCAACGCAAGGCTCCGGGACACAGGGATCTGACTCACCAACCAACACGACGGATGTGATAATGGCCGAAGCATTCTCAGAATCGCAGGAGGTGTATCGACCTAACGTGTCCTCGTACGACGCGCCCAGCATGACTGAGCCCCGAGCCCCTACTCCGACGGTAGTCGCGTTGGACAAGCTCTCGATTTTCTCTGGTAAGCTATGCCCTTAAAGCATCAGGAACAATTAGACGATGACCACACCTAGGGAAGGACGAGCAATTCGCTTTCAAGCGGGCGCTGTCCCGTCTACTCGAGATGACAAGTGACAGCTACGCGCAGGAGGAGACATGGGTGCCGCTTCCCCCCAACGAGAGAAAGTGGGAAATTCCTGCTGACGGCGGAGATGGGTCGATGCATCAGCCAGTAGATGCGCCGGACAACCTTTCAGATGAAAGAGCGAAGCATTGGGTGAACGAGCATGATCAAGTGCGCCCAGATGCACCACAGATCCGCGACACGCATGTGTGGGGCATGTCAGATGACTGGCAAGCCTTCCCTTCGCAAGACCCGAGGTCACTTCCAACTCCTCTCGGGAGGCGAGGACCAGGGATTAGTGGGCCGTAATGTGCCACCTGTCACTAGACACTGCACTAAGATCTGGGAATGGCTCTGTCTTCGCAAGATAGACGAGAGGCCCATCTTGCTCTAGCGGCAAAGATAGCTACACATGGCGCAGAGCACCGTTCCCTAGAATTCAGGTGTATTGGCTGCACGACGTGCAGACATGATCGGTGCGGGATTCACTGTTCTTTATTACCGTAGTCGTTACTCGACTGCATGAGCAATATCCAAAGGGCTCATTTCAGAGAGCTACTACCGACGACTCTGCCCCGTTCAAACAACTCTCCGTGAGCCAAACAGGCCAAGTGGATATAATGTGGAGTCCGGGCGGCATTGTCTGTCACGACCTTTCCGGTCTGCAAACTCACCGGTGACATCCAGGCCCTCAATCGCTTGCCAAACACTTGCAACGGCGGCTCTTCCGATTAGTATCCCACCAACATAGTCAATTCGTAATTGTTGCGCAGTTATTTGACCTGGTATTCAATTGTGCTACCGATTGCATTCGACTACATGCGTGAGAACCGGCTGTCGAGCTACCATTCTTGAGACCTCGTGTGTGCGGAGATCTCATACCCCCGCAGAGGCACTCCCTTCCATTCATCCTGTAAGTTCTCTGTCACTACCAAGGGCCCTTGTCTAACATCAGATTCTAGACTCATGCCTCCCACCGAAGTACACCTGGTGTTGGGGCACGCATGTACACTGACGGCGACGTTAGTTTGCCGACACAGACAGCTTGTTAGATCGGGCACAGCTCGCTTGCGACTACGTCGGCCTAATTTAGATGCGTCGTATTTCCTCCCAGCGAGTTCCGCCTCACGTATGACAAGGCAACGTCGAATATGTATAAAGCTTGTAGTCTAAGCTATTCCCTCAGGCTCATCAACATCTCTCCACTGCAAACCATCATTACTGCTTGACTTCGTGAGATATACGCTACGTTCGCTGCTGAACCCTACTGATCACGACTTCTAGATTTCATAATGTGTGTAGGCGAAAACAACGCTCCTCAGGCCGTGCATTACATCAACTCTCAGCTCTCTGCCCTGTACGACAACGCACTGTCATGCATCAGAGATCACAATAATGCACAAAGGCATGAGGAAACGTACAGTATGTTCACCATGTCTGGCCCATCTTTCGATACTGATTATGGGCCATTCAGGATATGCCCATGCTCTGGCGGGCTTCGATTATGGCAGGTTCCGCGCGGGAGAGCTGATCAATCAAGAGGAAATGATGTTTCACGTTGAATTCGGAAAGCCATATCTTGAGTTCATTTGCAATCATGACTTGATCCTCCATCTCAAGATCAAGAAGGGTCGCTACTATCCTGATCACTCAAAGGTGATCTACGTCACTGACAAGTATGTGCATGCAGTCTCCTCCTGACAGTTCTAGAGACTTACACACTTACAGGCAACGTGTGCAGTACCTCAACGATGTCGATGTCGCTTTCCGTATTCCCTTCGACAGCCGCAAGTTAAGCGGAAGAGACGGAAAAATTGGGAACGGTCCGAACCAAATTAGGTTCGTGATCATGGAACTACTCAGTAAGCCTCACTCGTTACTTCGTCCCGCCAAAGGATTGGACAAGTGAACATAAATTTGTTGCAGAGGCCCAGCTTCAAACCCTCCAACCTGACGCACATAACGGAAAAGGCTCGCTCATGTTCTATCTCACCAAGTATCTCGAGCTTCTCCAGAGCGCTGGCAACCACGTCTTATTTTCTCTTCCCGACTTCGACGATGATGACCTGCAGGTCAAGATCAACTATTCGCTCATGGCGAACAGGGTGCAGCAACACACGGACCTATTTGGAATCGGCATCGAGAAGATCAACGCCTATCTGTCGTCCGCGTGGTTGAAAGCGGCTATGCTCGCCAATCAGTCCGCGAACAAGACGCCTCACTGGCAGACATATTGTCTCGCTGAGTTCAAAACTGCCTGGATCGCACGCAGGGAGAATTCCATTCATTTCCATGTCAAACTTGGTGCTCCCCGCATTCATGCGATCTGTTCTCGTGAAGCTGTGCTATATTTCAACGTCAAGGATGTCTCCTTCTATGACGGTTTATTGGATACAGAGCAAGTCACGAAATCAGCGCCTCCCATGCACAACGTACTAACTATCATTCAGGGAGCCTCGGAAATATGGCAAATGGACAATCGCCCTTCTGGTTCGCCTCATACCGGAATCTGAGGGAGGCCGCGTTACTCGCTGCAGACTCGATATTAGCTGTAGGTTCAATATGGTCGCCCTCTCAATTCGCGTCCTGATCCCTTGTCACAGCTGCGGAGATCCACTGGAAGCTCTGCAAATTTTCTGGTCTTAGCCTGCACGATGCAGAAGCTCAGGAATTGGCCGAACACTTCGTCGAATTCTTCAGATTGGAATACCTGGAGATACTGGAGAGCCTGGAGTACCACATCGTCTGGAAGGAGACTGAGAACGTGTTCAGTTTCGGCAGCGAGAGCGACGGCGAACTGGATGGTGGATCCTTCTACCACAATGTCGGAGAAGAAGAGGTCGAGGGCGGCGCCACTGGTGTAGTCGTCAGCAGGAAGGTCGTTACCTGGAAGGAGATCATCGCGAACACAGTCATGCATGGCTTCGACCACGTCATTGCTCTGTCACAGGCTTCGATCGATGCGCACTTCGCCGCACTCTGGTCGGCATACGCAGCGAAGAGCGGGCACTATGCGTCTATCCTCGGGAAGTGGCAGTTCGGGGAGTATTTCTCAGCGAATCTCAGGCCTATCATGGTGCGCCTCTTGAGCAACAATCGTGCCCTCGTCTCGTTCTCGTTGGAGAGTGGGCACTCGTACGTGCTGAAAGATCACGATTATGACGAATCCGTCTCAGCTGAGTGAGTGTCTCGACATATATCATGGCTTGCTATTCCTGACGCCATAGCACATCCAGAGAGAAGTACAATTTCGAGAACTGGCGCTTGTCCTTCGAAGTGGGCTTGAAGGAATGCAGGCATGAAGAGCTCGAACTTTCGGAGGCTTGGCTATCGAAATTCACAGAGACCGAACTTTGGAGGCAGCACGGTAACTTGACGGACCGTTACCTCAAGCATATTTATCTCGATTTTGAGAGTGAGTATTCGCCCTCTCGTATCCATTGATCCACTCATTGTATGTGACATATCGCAGCCGCTGAATTCGTGCACGAGTTCTCGCGCTTCGACGGATTGTCCCACCACGAGGACGACAGCCCCATTGAGAAGGTCCAGGCGGCAGTGCACTACTTCCAGGAACATTACTTCCCGCAATTGACACAGTCTGGTTTGCATCTGCTATACACAATCCCTGTGTGGACTATCCGCGACCACATCCCGGCGCACGCAATGACAGCAGCGTCGTTCCATGTCTATTCGAAGCTCACCGTCACACGGCACAACTGCGTCCACATTGCACCTTCCCTCGAGCCTGTCCTTGTTGTCATCGGCATGACCGGCCACCGCGAATTCCCTGCAAGTCGGCTTGAATTCTCTTCTGCTTGGGTCGCTCGCGCCAACTCGGGTGTCTCCTACGGCACCCTCGCGATTTCAAAACAGATCTTCATGGACCGCTTCCTGGAGCTCTTCTCGGAGATTAACCGGCACACCACGATTGTCCCGGTGTTTAACGGCATCGAGAGCGACAAGTGGCAGCTGCAGCTCACGACATGGGCCAAGCACCAGTTCCGCAAGCAGAAGAAATGCGAGTGGAAGATTAGGAGCGAGCGGGATGGTTTCGTGAAGTATGCTTGGGAACACCGTGATGTCTGGCGCTACGAGCACGAAGGTAGCGCAGGGGATATCGTCAATGGTGTCTACTCGGTGACCAGTGCGTCCTATACCGGTGGTTACAGCTACAAATACTTACGACGTCTTACAGGTGTCACAAAGAACTACATGGAGCTCCCTACCGCCTTCAGGAACAGGAGCTTGGAGATCAAGGTCTGGGGCGAGAGCCAGCTCGAGTTATCGTTTGATAGCAGTAAGAACGTCAAGGGCTGGAGGCACGTTGATTCCATAAGTGAGGGCCACTCGATGCTGATCCCTCCCCAGCACTAAGTCCTCCGCAAGATGGGATGCTTCCCTAGACATCGTAACCGAGCACGGTGGTCTAAAGGTCCAGGTCCAGGGATCACAGATCCCGCAGGTCGAAATGGCGAAGGTCGAAGGAGACGCTGCGGCGTCTGTCTTTAGCTTCTGCGAGAACCCGGAGAAGCTGCTGCGGCAGCACCTGCCGCAGGAAGTCGACTTCGGCCTCATGGTGCATGAGCTCAAGGCATTCGAGGGCAGCTGGCGTACTTTCTATGCGGGCACCACCGCGTTCACGCTGGCCAACCCCGTGTTCAATCAGGAGGGTGATCTTCTCTTCGAGCTGAGCCTGCAAGGACACCAGACCGTCCCGGCGCTGGCTGCTATTTCGCGCCCCGGAACTCTTGGTGTGGGAACGCCTGGGTCGAGGCCGTCGACGATAGGCCGCTCGTCATCCTGTACGTCACGGTGCTTTTCGTATAAGCTCCTGCTCAGTACTGACGTCCGTTATGCAGTCTTTGCAAAATTGAAGGAGGCAGTTTTTGACGAAGTGACTAGTCTCACAGGAGCTGGGGCTGCTGCCAACAGGAATGGGAGGATTCAAGAGGAAATCGAGCGTCGTACGACGGAGTTGTCGTACGAGGAAACCCACGTCGAGATGTGAACTTTGGAGAGTAAGATCACGATGCAAGCTTGATCCCTCTATCGAGTTACTACAATTGTAATATCGTCTCGACATGTCTTTGGCCCTACATTTTTCGTTGCTGTACCTATCGCTGTATCATTGTGGTCCACTGGTGTCCGACCCATACGACTACCACGTCTCGCTATTACGGTGGATCATTATGGTCTTGCACAATCACATAACAAACTACTTTATGTCCTGTCTTTTCCCCCTTACGAATAGCTTGTGGTCGGACTCTAGTATCGGATGATGTTAAGATCACGAATCAACACGGGAGTGGCCATAACAATAAATTGCACCAAATATACTCGTATCATATTGCAGCAAAACCATCAGTCAGATCGAAGTACCTCCTCGGTGTTTGTGTCTCACACCCGGATGATCGACAACACCATCCGGGTATGGGACAGTGTACGTTAGAGAATACTGATCCGCCGATCTTGAGCTTGGCAGCAACTCAGCTGCGATCCTCAGCGAGCCTTGCCCGCTTGGGAGACTAGTAGTCTTATTCTTCCGATCGATGTTCATACAGGAACAACCGTGAGGACGGCCATGGGGACTCAGAGCGGGATGACCGATAACGGGAGGGGTGAGCAGTGAGCGGGGATGGGAGCAGAATGGAAGGGGAGACTCAGTCACCATGAACCTCTTTATAGGCCTTCCCGCGTCAGCCTGTGTACTTGGAAGCGCAGCAAGGTATGACGTGTACAAATACCCCGATAAGACCCGATAACGATTGATCCGTCGGGCACGCATCGTGGTCGTAAAGCACTCGCACATAGCTCAAGCAATGAAAAGAGCGAATGTTCTCTTTCAGAACATCCGGGATCGGAACTCTAGAAGCTTCACGACAGACGACATTCGTGTCAGAGAAATAAGCACGAAAAAGTGAGTCGACCCAGGTTCGAACTGAGGACCTTCTGTGTGTTAGACAGATGCGATAACCAACTACGCCATCGACCCTTCACTTACATACCGGTACAGTCACGCTATTATACGTGGCCTTGCACTCGAAGTACTCCTAATCCTCATATGCTACTCACTCAGACTCGCCATCCTACAGCTTTTAAGACGTTCTCTTATATCTCGTCTTCGTGGACATGGCTGTAGACGACAAGAATGCAACTACTACACGGCTATTGACTCTGCTCAACGTGTCGGCCACAAAAAGCCTCAAGCGAAAATACACCTTGCAAGAACCGCAGCGAGCTGAGAAACTGAACAAAAGGCGCAATGTGCAGCTCGTGACATCTGACGAAGAGGAACTCGTTTCTACTGCTGAAGACCAACCGGATGAACCACATGCGGACAGCGACAACGGGGACCGGGACCGGGAGGATGATGTCGAAGACGCAGACGAGGCGCAAGGTGCGTAGGTCGAGTGCCTCACATGGAAAGGCTTATTGAGTTATGGGACCACTCAGATGCCGCAGACTCATATGAGACACATTTTGGCTCGAACTCATCCGTGCTTACGTCCACCGCCAGGGAGGCTGTTGATCGCCGAGCTTGGACGGCTACAAGAGAGAAGTGTGGTAGACTGGGAACGGTTGTGCAAATGCTACCCGAGGGGCCGCCAGCTTCGGAGTGGAAAAGGGACCGTCAGAAGGTTGGCTGTTTGCTTGATCCCCCTTGCTGTTACTAACTTTTGCATAGATCCCTGAAAAGTTGAGAGAATCATTCGATGCGAGACAGTCTAAGCTGCCGCGAGGTACGTGATGTAGGTGCTTATGTTTTTCAGGGAACTCACTTGACCGTTCGAGGTATCAGAATTGGCTGAGATGCAGAATGACATGTTGGCCGTGCTATCTTCTCAGCGAGATCTATATGTCACAAAAACAAGTTTAGACACGCATGCTAGTATGCGGGAGGCGATAACTCTGCATGCGTTAAACCATGTTACAAAGTAAGCACTGACCTCTGTTCGCTATGCTTGCATCTGATATACTCCACAGAAAGCGTCGCCGCGTTCTGAAGAATAACGAACGACTTGCACATGCCGCCAAGGCTGGCAATCCTGCCCCCGAAGATGTCCAAGATCAGGGCTTCACTCGACCATCCGTCCTCATCCTTCTACCCTTCCGCTCCTTCGCACTCAAGTGGCTGACTGCACTTACTGCCCACACGCCCACACCCGCGTATCAGGTTGAAAACAGGTCGCGGTTTGAGAATGAGTACGGCTTACCACCCAATGCAGTCGACAAGCTTGCAACAGCGGAACCGGGGGCGTACCCAGGGGACCACGTTGAGATGTTCAAGGGGAATGTGGACGATAGCTTCAGAGTCGGCATCAAACTGACGCGGAAGAGCGTAAAGTTGTTCGCGGACTTCTATGGATGTGATATTATTTTGGCCAGCCCACTAGGTTTACGCCTGTCGATCGAAAAAGAGAAGTGCGTGTGTATCATATTTTCGCGGCTGGCTAGCTTTGACATGGCATCAGAAATGCGGACTTCCTGTCATCCATTGAGATCCTTGTTGTTGATCAAATGGACGCCCTCACTATGCAAAACTGGGATCATATGCAGGTGAGCGCCCTATACTACACAGGTCGGGGTGTCCTGGACCACTCACCGTCCCAAAGTTCATTTTCCAGCATCTCAATCAGCTTCCGAAGGAGTCGCACGACGTTGACTTCTCCCGCATCAAGCCATGGTATCTGGATGCCCAGTGCGTATTTGTTCTGCCTATCGTTGTGCATTAGCTGACTCTTCCATCTGCAGCGCGGCATATCTACGGCAGTCTATCCTTCTGAGTGCATACGAGACGCCGGAGATGCGATCCCTTTTCAACCATTCGTTGAAGAACGTCGCGGGCAAATTCAGAACGGAGAGACGGTGGTTACCCGTGGAGGTTCCTGAGGGCATTCAGCAGGTATGCTTCCTCCTCCCTCGGACAAGTCTCCGCCATTCTAATCTACTATTCTGTAGGAATTCGTGCAATTTGACTGTGTTTCACCCAAGGATGAGACGGAGAAGCGCTTCCAATATTTCACGACGCAGGCACGTACTGTAGAGATACTCGTGTTTACTCAGCGGCTCAATGTTGTACACAGCTTCTTCCGTCTATCCTCAAGTCAGCTGTTCAGAGTGTTAACACAGTTGTCTTTGTACCATCGTCCTTCGACTTCATTCGGGTACAGAACCACTTCAAGAAGAATACTGGAGTATCATTCGCTGTTCTTTCAGAGTACTCTTCAAATCAGGACATCTCTCGCGCTCGTCAAGCGTTCTTTCTGGGAAAGAAGTCGTTCCTTCTCGTCAGTGAACGTTTCCACTTCTTCCGGAGGTTCGTGCAAAATTCCAGACTTGCGAATGAATGGCGACGCGAGACTGACAGATGGACAGATACAAGCTCAGGGGCATTCGAAACCTGATCTTCTACGGACCGCCTGATCATCCTCAATTCTACACGGAATTCCTGTCATATCCGTTTCTCGACGATAACGTAGATGCGTCTGATGTGACGTGTAAGGTGCTTTACTCTAAGTATGACTGGATGCGTTTGGAGCGGATTGCGGGGACGGAAGGCGCTACTGCGTTGGTCAAGCGGGGGTCCTCATAGATCTAACGTGTACTTAATCGAGGCCTGTAGTATCGTTTCTACTTCTCTGTTCTGTTTGGTAGCTCGAGTGCCTGAGGCAATTGTTTGTGTCACGAGGGCTCCGCACAGCCACAGACGCGACGCGAGGTCGTGATCTGAACGCGCCCCTGGCGCATCCTCGATACTAGACGCGTGCTCGTCTAAGCTGTTCGCCGTCCGACCATGCTTACACAACGTTCCTAATTTCGTACCAATGCTCTGCCCAATGCTTTCTGCTTGCACTCATATTCCCTGAATGACCTCTGCAGTTGTATGAATATTTCGTTAGCTAGCATCGCCCACCGGAACTCAGTACGAGTCCTCTTACGCTTCGGCGAGGCTGCTTGCGGCCTGTCCAGATATACCGTCGCAGTCACATCCGCAAGATTTCCACACTGTTCCTTTTCATCATCTACCAAAGCCATGCGAGTTCTCTGCGTTGCTGAGAAACCATCTATTGCCAAATCCATTTCACAGATCCTTTCTGGTGGTCAATTCACAACGGTCAGCATTGGGCCTCACACCTTGACCCATGTTCTCATGCTTTGCACTAGAGGCAAACGGCAAACAAGTACATCAAGGACTATGATTTCAACTATCCGCAGACCAACTCATTCTTCACCGTCACGTCTGTCTCTGGCCACCTCTTCGACTACGACTTCGAACCGCAGTTCTCCAAATGGATGTCATGTAACCCTTTCAGTCTGTTTGATGCGCAGATTGTCAAGTCGGTCAAGAAGGATGGGAAGACGACCGCGCAGAACCTGGCAAACGAAGCCAAGCGTGCACAAAAACTCATGATTTGGACGGACTGTGATCGGGAGGGGGAGAACATTGGTGCAGAAGTGGCGGATGTATGCCGGAAAGCAAACCGCAATATCATTGTTCAGCGTGCGCGTTTCAGCGCGATTATAGCTCAGTCCGTGCTACCTATCCAATGCGCTTTCTCACCGCTCATCCAGTGTATCTATGCGCCCAGACAGATCCACCATGCCGCTCAGCACCCTGTAGAACTAGATATGGCACAGTCTAATGCCGTTCAAGCGCGGATTGAGCTCGACCTCCGAATTGGCGCCGCGTTCACAAGGTTACAGACACTGAATTTGCAGGAACGGTTTGATGCTCTCAAGGAAGTGATATCCTATGGTAAGTCTGCTTACGTAGCGGCAGAACGTCACCAATTTTGAATGGTGACAGGCCCTTGTCAGTTCCCTACGTTAGGATTCGTCGTATCAAGATATAACCAGGTCAAAGCTTTCGTCCCCGAACCATTCTGGTACATCTACTTGTCGCTGACGAAGGAACTCTCGGGTGGCGAGCCCAATGAGATCACATTTACTTGGAAGAGAGGTCACCTATTTGATCTTCAAGTAGCTGCGGAGCTATATGAGATGGTCCTGGGTGCTCCGGCAGCCCGTGTGGTCAGAGTCACCGCCAAGGACACAAAGAAATGGTGAACCAAACCTTTATTCGAGGAGCATGATGCTGAAATCTGAACACCCTCTAACAGGAAGCCGCTACCGCTCACGACAGTCGACCTGCAAAAAGCGGGCTCTCGGCTATTGAAGATATCTCCGAAGAAGGTCCTTGACGTACGCTTCTCATATTCACGTTTGTGAACTTTGGTCAATACTCGACGCAGATCGCAGAGCGCCTCTATCAGCAAGGTTTTCTGAGCTATCCTAGGACAGAAACAGATCAGTTCGACCCAAAGTTCGACTTTGCGACATTAATAGGCAAGCAAGCTGCCGACCCTGCGTGGGGTGGATTCGCCACAGCGTGCGTGATCTACCGAAGTCGCTCCGACTATTCCAATATTGAGTCCATCCAGATTGCAAGGCGGTGGTTTCTCTCCACCTCGGAAAGGGAAGAAAGATGACAAGGCCCATCCACCCATCCATCCAACAGCTCATGCCGCCAATTTGGCAGGGGACGAGAAGAGAGTATATGAGTATATCACTCGACGCTTCCTCGCATGTTGTTCGAAGGACGCACTGGGTTGGGAAACGACAGTCGAGGTCGACTACGGCGGCGAAGAATTCACTGCGACTGGTCAGCTTCTATTTCTGCTCACTAGGTCTCTTCAGGGTCTCATTGTGACTGTGCTAGGTCTCACTGTCAGAGAACGGAACTACCTGAACGTGTTCCACTATGATAAATGGGCTGACAAGGAATTACCTAACTTTGAGCAAGGCGAAGAATTCGTGCCAACTGTTTGTGAGCTGAGAGAAGGGAAGACCAGCAAACCCAATCTGCTTACCGAAGCAGACCTGGTCACATTGATGGATAAGAACGGGATTGGTAGGACAATCCCTCACTTGAGAAGGCTGAACTCACTGGCGCACAGGC
This sequence comes from Gelatoporia subvermispora B, assembly GCA_000320605.2. Taxonomy (NCBI): domain Eukaryota; kingdom Fungi; phylum Basidiomycota; class Agaricomycetes; order Polyporales; family Gelatoporiaceae; genus Gelatoporia; species Gelatoporia subvermispora. The sequence continues at coordinate 1,521,147 of KB445796.1, forward strand.
ACCGATGCCACGATTGCGCAACATATCCAAACCATTGTTGATAGGCAATACGTCATTGAACGCATGCAGGGGTCCACGAAGTATCTGGTGCCATCTACACTAGGGATCGGACTGGTCGAGGGGTACGACGCAATCGGCTTCGACCGTAGCCTCAGTAAGCCTCAACTCCGGCGCGAGGTCAGCTTCTGGTGCTTATGATGACGGTATCGTGTTTGACGCTTGTCCGAGAATTCAGACCGAACGCAGGATGGTAGAGATATGCGAAGGCACCAAGACGAAAAACGACATGTTAACGGAGAGTATCGAACAATACAAGGACATGTTCACGAGGACTCAGATGGAGTTCGCGCGTATCGTCACCGTGAGTGTGATGCCTTCCATGCCTAAACATGTCACATTGATCGATCATGATCAGTGTGTCGGCAACCGACTGCAAGGCAATGGTCAGAACAATGATGAACCGGGCATCTTAGATGATGATGGACACAACGATGATGGACACGGCGGCGGAGGCGACGGCGGTGGAAGAGGCGGTGGAGGCGGTGGAAGCAACGGCAGCGGCCGAGGAAGTCGTGGAGGTAGGGGAAGTGCTCCGAGATCTCGTCAAGGCCGTGGTGGTCGTGGCGGCGGGACTGATCCAAGTCGAGGGAACGATGGCCGCGATGATCGTAAGCCGTACGCTCTATATTGTACTATGCTAGCTGAACGGCATCCTCAGCTGATGAACCACCGCCTCCCGCACCTGCAAGGCCTCCGCGCTCTCAGAAGAAGACAGCTCCGGCGTCCAGTTCGACGTCCGTTGTCCGCTGCTCGTGCGGTGTACCGGCCGCAGAACGAACGGTTACTCAGTCAGCTGCCAACAAAGGCCGTCGTTTCAGGACGTGCGGCAATGATCGCACATGCGAATTCTTTGAATGGATAGACGGGCCGAGTTCCTCCGATACACCCGTAGCAAGCACGTCATCAGGAAGGACAATCCCTGCAAAGAGGACCTTTGATGACCATAGTAGTAGCACTCGGTCGCAGAAGTGCGATTGCGGCAAGACAGCCATTCTGAAGGAAACCATGAATGGATTTAACAAGGGACGAATGTACTGGAGATGTCCCACGACTTCGGAGGACGCCAAGTGCGATTTCTTCTTATGGGCTGATAATGGATCGTCTCTCGGCAGCCAGTCCACACCGCCGAACACAGGAACTGCTACCGGCGCTAGCAACAAGACTGGTTGTTATAAGGTATGCATTGGATCAGCACAAATTGTGTTACTTATATCTGATGATGAGTCTTTCGACAGTGTGGCAAGGATGGTCATTGGGCAAGTGGTGAGTTCACCGAAGTGATTCCTAATGCAGCGACATTCCCACTACATGCATGCAGATTGCCCCCATGACGATGTATCGAACTTGAAACGAGCCACGAGTGGAGCAAGCGGTGGTGCTTCGACTGCGTGCTTCAAATGTGGCCAAGAGGGGCATTGGAGCAATGGTCAACAGTGCTTACCGAACGATGTCTACGCATGGCTGACGTCTATCTGTAGCTTGTCCCAACGGCAACTTGAGCCGGACCAGTCCAAAGTCTGGCGTTGCTTGCTTCAAGTGCGGGAATGAAGGCCATTTTAGCAATGGTGAGAATGCCAAATGATTTCTCCTTCATGAAATAATGTAACGTAGAATGTATCTCAGCATGTCCAAACGACAGCAAACCGTCTAAGGCGGCTAGTTCATCAAGAGGGGCGAAGGCAGGAAGGGGTACCCGACGGACTGCATCATCTAGATCCAGGGGCAGGGGAGCAAGGAAGAGATCCGGCATCAGTGCTGCAGACGACTTTTGATCCAATGTGTGTTTTACTGAGAGTACTGCAAGCAGGACATCGAGGACATTACTGGCGCGATTGATGCCTACTTCGCGCGATCCAGCAACCTAGGCTAGCTACTTGACTTAGACCCCATCGAAAGCGGCGGATCTGGGGAGCATCTAGAGATGAGCTGATATTTCAATCGACCAGGAAGCCGGCGCGCCAGCACAAAGCAAATCATAAAGTTGCCTACCTACATGGTCGATCTCCAAAAGTCGATTACCACCTTCACGCTAAGGAAGTGCACGTGAATATGGTTGAGTGCTGTCCGGTATGAAGCGCAATTTGCTGAACTTGCTTGCAGCTCGTGAGGTAAGCGGTGGTGACCAGGCTCGAAAGCGAGCGCTGTGTTTCGCGGCCGGGAGATTACCGTTTCGCTCGTATAGCTGATTCTCAAACATTTCGTGGGGCTTCTGCGATGAAGGATATTGACGATCAGGAGGTCCAGCCGGACCATACTGGATGTGCATCGATCTTGCCAAGGATATGACCGACATAATTCGCGCTGCCTTCTTTGACCGTAGCAAGTAGATCAATATTCGTATGTTTGTGGCATCACTCACTCATCCGTGTAAAGCGATCATCGTCACCGTCAGGGAGTACTTGACGACGCGCCGGAGAAGCGGAAGTCCGTGCCCTTCATTCACATCGACCAGACACCCGAACCTGCATGCCTGCGTGTAGAGATGCACCTCTCATCCGAGGACGTACAGGAACTGCTCAAGCGCCGCTTCCGGGCGATCAACCTCTGATGGCCTTCAACATACCGACTTCGCAAAGGACCTCGTAGCTCGTCTTAAATGTCTTATCCGAGACATTCGACGTGAAGTCAAATGCAAATCATAGGTGAAAGAATCTTCGTGCAACGGATCCAGACGAGTTGTTGTCATCAAGTGGTATGTGAGTGAGAGTCCCCTCCGAGTCTTCTTGATCCGTGTGAAAATTGACAGCCACAACTCACAGGGTAGCAAGACAGCGCTTTTGACACCTCACGCGACATTCGATGATGCATATACTCCAAACGATGCACCCTGAAGGCATTCATTTTGGGTGCGGTCTCTCGTCTTTCATAACTGAGCTGCCGTAGGACTCCGAAGGGGAAGCTTGACAATTTCGACAAGTGACGGGTAGGCTCAACCAGGGCTATGAAGTGATGTGTGCGCCGCATCTACACACCTCAGATGAACGAATCATGTATGATTCATGAGCGAACCTCATGATTCCTTTGGTAATGACTCACCCCAGCTAGATAGTACTGTCCGTCGAACCGGTCCACTCGACTAATCTTGTTGCTCGATCGAGAACGCGTTGATCACGTGCTGCGAAAGCTCGGACGAGAATCAAAGCCGCGGGATTACCGCCACGCCGCGCACCAGTACTTCCGTGCAACAAGTATTAGTAACGCTGTATGGGACGTCAAGCTTCAAGAAACAAGTCGTCAGCTATATTTATGCCAGTCGTGAGTTCCGCTCATAATAGTCCTTGAGTGCATGCATGAAGTGCCAGACTGCCATTCCATCCATTCCGAATGTCGTCCCAAGTCCACAGACTGTAGCCTATCTTCGAACGCAGGCCCACCATTTCAAATACAATGGTGAAATGCAACTTCCCAACCTCGCGGACACTACGGGACAACACCGCTGTCGGTAATCCTCTCTGTCGACCACACTGGCACCACTCATAGCCTCGTGTTCCACTGTCTCCAGAGCCTACAGGTCATCAATGATCTTATCCGCTGTCGATTCATGGTATCCGGTGCATGATGATGAGCACCTATGCACTGCAAGCAAAGATCTATTTTTGATATAGGTTATGTAATATTCAATGCCTTTCAAGATTGGAACACGGTGTTCTCACAGAATGGCGCGTGACCACGAGGAAGATTGAACTCCACTGAGTTGGGCCGCAGGCGCACAGGGAACAGGGCACGGCACAACCGCCTGTGTCAGCCGATATTCGGTTCACGAGAAACGCTAGCCGGGGACGATCGTGTCTGTACATTCCCACGCATTATGAACAAACCATGGAACTAGGGCGTTTTTATAGCTACCGCGGGATCTTCGGGAGGCCTGTTCGCAACTGCCAAGTGAGGCATTGGATTCAAAACAGCTGTCAGACCGACGCACAATCAGCGATTGTCCACGAACGTGACCGGACCTGAGGCGAAGCCTATAGAAACCAGGACGTGACTGACCCTCGAGCTGTCTTCCCACAGTTTCCTCTACGTCCACCCTGACTGACATGACAGACTCTCAAATTGTGACGCGAGTGTTCAGTTTGTCTAGCATGAAGGGACATCGATCTCATCTTCCTAAAGGTTCGAAGGAATCCAAGCCGATCGCGGTGTCACTGTCCTGTCATTAAGTGAGTAATTAGGCTGCCAATCTCACCCCGCTGACAACTGCTGCAGCGATTCTCTACTTCGACTACTGCCTAACGCTTTCCACGGAAATTGAGAGATTTTGGAGAAGGGACATCTCCTGGGCTTTCTTGCTATATGCTGCGAACCGCTATCTAGCATTGCTTGGATCGATACCTGTAGCCGTCGAATTTTTCGGAATTATGCCACAATCTGTGAGTGTCAAATTCTGTGTCGGACAAGAAACTTCACAGTTGATGTTTGCGATTCACAGACGTGAGTCAAACATGTCATGGTTGTACAGAAGAGCTTGAACGTTCATCGTCTAGATGTCGCTCGCTGCAGACATATCATCAATATGTTTCAGTAGCTACGCAAGTCCTTGTTGCAGGTGCCTTGCGTCTGGCTGATCTTTGAATTCAATTGACACATCACTGTAGCCCTCCTGACAATGCGCACATATGCTCTGTACAGGCGGAGTAAGCTTGTTCTCTCTATGATCGTGTTCATTCTTGTTACGGGTACCGGAGTTGTCATAGTAAGTCATGAAATACCGAAAAAAATCGACTGACTGGCTGACAGCAAGTAGTGGTCCGTCGCTAGTGAGAAGAGCCTTCCTACAGGCTCTAGTCTGTTCTTGCTTCGGATAGGCTGTGATCTATCATTATCGCAAGCACAGTGAGTATGAAGATGTCTGCATGACCATTTTCTGGACTCAATATACTTCTTCAGAGCTGTGCGTGAGTAATGCTGTGCATCTTTGTTATGCGTCAACGAATCCATTTGCCTGTCTAGATCTTGCTGCTGCATGGGGCGCAATGCTGGTATTCGACAGCCTGATCTTCATCTTGACTCTTATCAGCACTGTGAAGAGCGGCATGCTCTGGAAAGGCTCGTTGTTCCGTATAATGCTAAGGGATGGTACGTAATATCCTTGAAAGTCAGATGCTGTGGTAATAACTCGTCTATAGGTGCTATCTACTTCGGCACCATTGTACTATCGAACGTAATCAATATTCTGGCCTTTGTGGTGAGTTGACAATTGAACATTACTTTCTACTCCGTTGCTCAACTAGCATTACTCAGCTTCCTGCGGTATGTTGTATTCTCTATGTGAGGGATTTTTGACCAATAGAAGGCATAGGCCGAGGCGAAAGGAATGTGTACGACACTGGCGAATGTGTAGGTGTCGCGCCGTATGATTGATCTGCACATAATTATGGGCTAACATCCCCCAGGATATCGTCTACGCTGGTCTCACGACTCATGCTCAACTTACGCGACCCAAAACGAGGACAAACAACGTTGGGATATATGGCATCGATGTCCGTTCAGCGCAGCACTACTGCGGCCCAGATGACGGCAATCGAGGAGGGATTCCAATCCTCCGAGTCGGATTTGGACGATGATCTGCTGTCGATTCCAAGCCCACGCCTCGAGAATGCGCCGACCACTATGATGGCAGTTATGGTTCCCCTACCAGTACACATCCCTGGTACTATTTCAGAGGCACGGCTATAATCTGTCTTGCTCGCTTGCTGTATCACGACACTATAATATTTCGTGCACGTTAATCAAGCACTTGGCTGTCACCGACCACTACGGATTATCATTCATGATCAATTCCTTTGTCGCCTGCAGTATCAGCTTCAACACAGTTATCTCGGAGGTTGATTGAGATGAGCCACCGTTGTCGGAGAAAGGACGTCCCCGCCTGTGACCGCCGTAACATAAGGTTAAGTTCGACTTGACAGGGCCACTCTGATTCGGAAGAACCAGGTACATCCTAAGATACGGGAAGCATCAAGCACCCGTACGTGTGCGACTGATGCAAAAGGTATTGTCGCAATCTTCGCTGATTTTTGGTAGCAGATGCTGATTCCATACTCATCGCTATCGAAAATCTATTGACTCGTAGCATCTGAATCAAGATGAAATGTCGATCTGCAGAATGAAGCGAAGTCCGGAAACAGTACATCGATTGTATGTGGGTTGGTAAGTTCAATCATTACTAATGTTAGGTGGACCCATCGCGGAGCCGGCGTATCACCGTTCAACCACATCTGAACCTTGTGAGAGTGGTTATGTTGGGCTGTGCGTCTCGAATCACGCGGTGTTAGGTCCTTCCGAGCGGGTTTCCTAGATCCCGGGGCTACCTCGAGCCAAAGCAACATATATCTGTGTGATTGAATGTAAATTATGGACTGAGGCTCAGTATCCGCAAGAAGTGAAGCACAAGCACCCCTGCAAGGCTGCAACGGCGCGTGCTGGGCTATGCCGGGCAGGCTGGTGACAGCACGTCTGACCTGGATGTCTCTGGATTGGCAAGTCAAATTTTAGCTTCGTGGACCAGAGTTACTGCGCGCCGTTCGCTGCGCGCAATCCGCCTGCAACAAGAAGCGGCCCCTTCCGAGAGCCGTGGCCTGTGGGTGGCAGATGCCAGAGTCCTCGTCCTCGACGCTCAGTGCAACATCACATGACATGGCTTTGACAACGATTGCCGAATTTGTCTGCTCCTCCGCGCCTGATTGTGCCTTCCAGTCCACGCTGGCCTCCGACGACTAGATCTGACCCTGCGCAATACGATGTACCGTTCTTTCAACCGAGCAACTGCATATCCATATATACTCTTTGAGGCTGCATCTCGTCAGATGATTTTCCGAGGCCAAGTATCTCATGCTCTACGGCCTCGACCTCCAGTGTTGTAGGGCTGAATCGGTATCGTATACGGGGCTGGACGGTCATAATGGTTGATCTCCCAGAATGTGCTTGAATACTCAGGTGTATTCAGTACACAGTGGATTCGACCGCGTTGCAAGGGAGCCCACTGATGCTATGTCGCAGGAGTGACATCAATGTGGCGCCAGACGAGATTGCGGAAGTATCTACGGCGCTCGGATCTGCTCAACGTGTCTTCGTACCTGGATGAATGCGACAGGTCGCATACCCTAAATCGCTGCGCCAGATGAGCCAATGGGGACCGCTGAGAGGAAAGTGGGACTCATCTGAGGAGAAGACAGGCGAAAGCGCCAGAGTTGTGGACAATCATGAGCGAGGGAGTACATGGAGTGGAGTGTATCCGCAATGGTTTCCTCTTGCATGCCCAGCGCTGACATCACTCGAGAGCCACCGCCAAGTCGGTCACTCCTCCCTGCTATGACGCTGCTCATGGCGACAGTATAAAGGTGGGTCTCCTATGATTCTCGTACCCCAAGATTTCCTGTAACTTTAGCATCATGTCTCTCCCCACTGCTCAGAAAGATATCAGCGAGAAGCCCTCTGCCTTTTCCGTTACCAACCCTGTCGACAAGGAGAAGGCCAACCGCGACATCGAGCGCAAGCTCCGCTTCTACGGCGTCGTCTCGGCCCTCCAACAATCTCGCGTGCCCACTAATGACCAGATTGATGCCGCCCTCACATATGCCATTGACCATTCTCCCATCCCAACCGACGAGCTGTCGCCTGCCGGTCAGACACTCATTCAAGACATCCGGGACATCCTCGACTCCACCCGCACTCTTGTGCAAGAGAAGAACTCTGGAGAGTTGCTCCAGAACTTTGTCTGGCACACCCGCGATGTGGATACCGACCGCGCGAAGAAGGATCCCAACGAGGTCCTCCCCGTCGACAATGACAAGGTCCGCTCGGATGCGCAGACTGCGCAACAGCACCTCCGCACGCTCGCCTCCCTCGTTCTCACCAACTCTGAAGTCCGCAAGCTCATCGAGGACTTCTCGGTCATCGGTCGGGATCTCCTATCGCGTGGCGCCATGAAGGCCGCTGAAATGACTCGCCCTGATGAGGAGCGCCTGCGCCGCGTTGACGAACCTGCGCCGGACCACCGCTTTGTCTCAGAGGGAGGTCGCGAGGTTGGCCCCAATGAAACTCCCGTAAGTACACAGCACACATTTGCTTGCATCGAAATGATTTTGACGAGTCGGTGTCCAAGGTTCCTGAGGTGCAGATTCCCGGAACTGGACATCGCGTCAAACATGATCCACGCCATGAGGATCCGATACAAGGGACTCGGCTGCAAACCGAGAGCGGCGAAGAGAAGCGCGCAGACCAGCTTGCGGATGAGGCACAACAGACGAGGAATTGTCTCGCGCAGCGTGCACAGGTATGCACTAGTGATTTTAATTACTATCTCTATGAAGCTAACAATTCTCGTAGGAGGAAGCCCAGAACCAGCAACAGGACATTCGACAACGCGTGGGCGACGATCCTGTCCCGAATGACCAGGAGGAAGCTCAGCAGAAGAAGCGTAGCCTGCAGCAAAAGATGGCCAGCGTGAAGGACTCGCTCACCGGGGCCGTCCCGCCTGAGCACCGCGATAAGGCGCAGGAGCACACCCAGCGCGTCAAAGACTTCTTCCGCGAAGAGTACTTCCCGGAGGAGCGCCGGGACCAACTGATCTGGCGCATGAAGAAGGTACGTTTTGCTGTCCGCCTGAATGCAGCACCATACTCACCCTCATCCTCTAGGCCATATATGAGTGCCAGAACCACCGTGACTACAAGGAATCGATGCAGTGGCTACTCGACATCATCGAAGAGTACGCGAGCCACGGTCGCACCGTCGCTGAGCACGGCAAGGACTCACACCAGAAGCTGACCTCCGATCCCGCGCTGCAGCAGTCCATGTCCGAGCTTCGCACACTCCTCGAACGCTTCGCGAATGGTCAAAGCCTCGACCAGATCGGGAACGCGATGCGCGCATTGTACGAGGACAGCCAGAACGACGAGGGCCTGCGCCACTGGTTCCACGATGTCGACGCGTACATACGCGAAGTGCTCCTCCAGCCTGGCTTTGTACTCGACGACCAGTGCAACGAGCAGGCTAATACTTTGCGTGACAACGGCCGTCAGTTCTACGACGGCAAGTACAAGGGTCATTTCGACAACTTGTTCAACTCTATCACCGATTGGTTCTCGGCCTTTGGCTCCGACCCTCTCAACAGAAGGTAAGTCTATATCTGTAGAGAGGCTATGAAGGTGTACCGATGATGATCGTTGCAGGTGGGGCAGTGGCTGGGCCAAGCTCACCAAAGACCTGCTCTTCGATTCGGACGGGAACCTGCAGTACAAGCCCGAGTTGTGGCAGGATATCAAGAATGTCATCCTGCCGGGTCTCATTGACTGGGTGCGTACCACATCAGATATTTTTGCAAGTAGCATATTAATGAACTCTGATATAGATCGGTTACGTACCCATTCCGCGTATCGAGTACACCGACGATGCCATTGATCTTGTAATCGAGAACATGGCACTCGCCGGCTCGAATCTCTTCCCGAACGTTGTGAGCATGGAAGCGCGCAACTTCTTGAAGTTCAGTCCCTACAAGAACATCGGGTAAGTACGTCCACGCCGAATGCACACGCAATACGCTGATAAGCTCCACCTCAGGGACGAGCAGCATCATGAGGTCACGCTCACTTTCAGTCAGATCCATGCCGACATGCGCGACATGGCTTTCTACTACCGCAAGAAGACCGGAATGCCGAAGATGACCGACTCTGGGATCGCCGATGTCCTGCTTGGCGGCACCGGCATGACGGTGACCGCACACATCGCGTCGGCTACGCGCGACCGCTCGTCCGTCTTCCACGTGAAGGATGTGAACGTCAAGGTCGACAGCCTCAAGTTCAGCATTCGCGACTCGAAGCACGACACGCTTTACAAGGCGCTTGGCCCACTCGCGACGGGCCTCATTAAGAAGCAGCTCCAGAAGGCGATTGGCCAGGCCGTCACCACTGCGCTCGAGTACGTCGACGGACAGCTCGTCTCCGTGCGCGATCAGATGGCAGAGGCAAAGCAACGCGACGATACCAACCGTGCGCAGGTCCTCAAGGAGGTGAGTAATCTCTGCGTCGCTTCTGGTGACGTCACTCTGACCCGCACATCAGCAACTGTTCGACCGTCAGAAGGCGCAGGCCGAGCACGTCAAGGGCAAGGCTGACGAGAGAAACGCTCAGTTCAAGGTTGTCACTCAGCCTGGCCACGAGCTCCTCCCAGACAAGGGCCACCCTGAAGGCTGGGTGAAGAAGACGGCGGCTCAGCAGCAAGTCGCGAGCAGTGGTAGCGAGTGGCGTAGCGATGCGTGAGTGACCCCAACTATTACTTGTTACGACTAGAAGACTGACTTCCATGTGTGCAGCTTCAACATTCGTCAGTAAATAGCAACACCGCTCCACAACGATATGCCCATTTGTACGTGTATGAAAGGATGATCTAAAGGGGGCCGAATTCCACGAACATTGATGGCCGAGTAATGCTGTACTATAGCTCATTTGTGTAGTCGATTCCATGGATTGTCAATCTCAAGTCTCACAGCTTGAAAGGCACGAAACGCCGAAGGATTACGAGTGATACGTTGCACGATAATGTCTTCAATCAAGCTGGCTCGAACTAACCCGGTGTATATACGATGGGCAGTGTGAGCTCCTTCGAACAAGGCTTGATGGTCTAGCTGTATGATTCCTGAACCTGGTAGCTCGGAAAAGAACCAAACGTCGAAGGATTGCGAGTGATACATTACACGATTGTTTCCAATTGAACTGACTCGACCTGAACGATGCATACGATGGGCAGTGTGAGTTCTTCCAAACAAGGCTTGATGGTCTAGTCGTATGATTCCTTCTTAGGGAAAAGCTGTCTGCTTAGTCATCTGGAGGAGGTCCCGGGTTCGATTCCCGGTCAAGCCCATTATTTTCCCTCTTGTTCGTGCCGTCAATCGAGAACTTTTTGAACTTGTCTGGTTGTTCCTGACGGGTTTCCCCTGGCGTTCTCAACAACTGAGAGATCTACACGAATCAGATTTAATTTGTTTTGGTCGAACGCTCAAAGGTGGCGACAGATCAACGTTCAACGCTGACTTACACGCCTGGGGTGTGCGCACAAACATGGGGGAGGAGAGCAAGACAAAGATGCACATTAAGTTGGCCATCCTCTGAAAGAAGCTGCGCGTAGTCCAAGCATTCGAGTGTTAATAGCATAACTCTGATGTATGTAGTGGGTTTGAGTTACTATATTCGCGTGACCGGAACTCAGAATTGGCGATCCCCTTGAAAAACATGGGTGCGTGCGGTCGCGGCACCCTTACTCTGTATTAGCATTGCTATCAGCCCTGGATTTCTATCCGAATAATAATATTTGATCATTCGATGCAGGATGCCGCATACAGCTTGACTTCATTTTGGATATGAGTTTCGATGGTGACTCCGGCGTAGCGTGGCCAAAACGCGAGGAAAGTCTGCGTGTTGGATTGGAGTGTCCTTCGATTAATGTGGCTATTGAGACGACCTCGAAGAGCCGTGGCCATCCAGTCCACAAAAGCCTTAATGGTAGCTATGTTGGGAGGGCCCAGTGAATAGCTGGTGTTGCACGAGAATAATGTGCACTAACCAGCGTCAGGGGCAGGCACACCGATAGTGATCTCACCAGACTCGTACTCCACAGGCAATGCTTGGGTTTCTTCTGTGCGCGTTCGAGCAAAGTCTCTCCAATACGACTTGAGGCGTTCGTGACTCCTGAGGGTGGGCTCACTGACTTTCTTGAAGTGAACAATGCCGGTCAGGTCTCGTTCGTATTCTTCGCGAGCGCCTGGAGGGTCATCCGCGAGTCGTTTAGCGAGGAGCTCTGCGCGGGAGAGCCTAGGTCTTGATAGAAGTGCCATGTTATGGGGAGACAATAGACACAGGTCGTGGGGGCAAGAACGCACAAACGGGGTTTATATAGCTCGACGGGGCGCATATAGTAGATACCAATGTTGTGAGCGCGATCGGGTACAAGGCCGGAGTTGAAAGTTACATGACGTTATAGGGTCACTAGATGACGTCGGCGGGCGTTGCGACGCAACAGCTATGCTTATACAAGCAGTCTCCCAAGAAAAGCTGGACGGAGTTCAGAATGTCCAGATGTATGTGACGTAACTCAGTGAGCTTCCTGATTCAGTATGAGTATGCCCGAAAGCGGAACCTCTCGATGACGCGCGTCGCTGCGACCTTGCACTGAGTGTCAAGTAGAAAATCGAGCACAATAATTTAGGCTGGCGCAGTCCTCATCCTCGTAGTTGCATCGAATAACAATATGCCATTTTTCAATAACATCTATATAATTACTCCGAACAGCCCAATAGATAGTGTGACGAATCCACTCCGGCGGTCCCGATATTATAACAGTTCTGTATGTACCTCCCACTTACGGGAACGAGGGACAGTAAATGAGTGATGAGTGGATGATCTATGAGTCGTCCTCTCCCGCAGGGCCGGTGAACTGGACAGTAGGGCAGTCCTGGCCGCCGTTGGAGCAGTGGGGAATGAGGGTCTCCTGTGCACCATCTGTCGGAATATAGACGTCAGATGTACCGCACGATTCGAAAGGAGTCCAGGGTACTTACGGTCAATGGTGAGCGAGGGGAACCGCTCAGACTTGCAGGTGAGCTGAAGGTCCTGGGGGCCAGTCGTGGCGGGGAACGACGCAGGCTTGCCGACGGGGGGCTTGGGCGTAGGCACGACCTCAGAGCAATCGATGAGGTCGTTGCGGTTGTGTCCGAGGATGGCGAGCTTGGACATGGCAGCCTTGAAGCTGCTCATCATGTACTCCTGCTCGTTGACGAAGCCTTGCCAGAAGCACGCGGTGCGGTCATCACGGGCAAGAGCAAAGTCGGACTGGAGGCGCATCTCGCCAGTGTCGTTGCCGCCTTGCTTGTTGTTGCCCAGGGGAAGGGGTGACTCCACTTCACCGGTGTTGTTGTCGGTTCCCGGGAAGCCCACACCCTTGAGCAGGACCTCGAGGAAGATCTGAGTATCGAAAGTGAACGGCGTCTGGTTTTGGAATATCAGTAGATGTTACATGTCCTAGTAAGCAGACGGTGACTCACTGAATCGAAAGGAGCGGCATCAATGGTCAAATCCACCTTGTCGGCGCGGGCAACGGTGTGAGATGCAAGCAGAGAGACAACCTCGAAAGGAGTAAAGCCTCCTGCATCAGCGAAACGCTCCAGGATGTGCGTAACGTTGTCCTGAGGCTCCGGGATCAGACCATCAACGGCAGGAGCTGTCGCATTGGGGCGACCAGCCAGGAACTCAAGCTGAGGCGCGCCCTGCAAAGTTGATGAATATGACAAATCCATTGGTGTAGAATGTGGCTCAACTTACCGGGCAGTTACTGAGCGCGACGGTACCCGCAAACTGAATAAGATCACCAGCAGTGATCGTGGGGAACTTATCCAGGAAGGGGATGAGGTTGTTGACACTGTCGTCGATACCAGCATTCGCGTGGAAGAACGGCTCCACGGTGGGGAAGATGAGCATAGAGCCGTCAGCTCCGCCACCACTGAAGTTGAACGTCGGTTATATGTCGCTTCAGTGAAAATCGACAATCACGTACGCAGAAGGGCCCTGGCTTTGAGAAATCGCGATAGCATCGTCTGAAGTGAGGTATTAGTCAATTTCCGATTTTGAGGATCATCGTATACTTACGGAAGGTCAAACGAATGGTCTCGTGTGCTAAGGCTACAGTCAGCAGACTGAACAGCATTCCAGCTCAGATACCACACACCATCTTCACCACAGTCGCCCATGTAGAGCGTGCTCTGCAGGGCCTGTGCAAGCTGGAATAATGTCGAATCAGTATCGTCGAACAAGTTGTAATCATAACGATGTGCGCACAGGAATGAAGTCACAGCAGACATGGTTGCTGACGCGGGTACCATCAGGGCAGATGGTGGTCGGCGCCGCACGAGTGATCGCGGCGAGAGCAACAAGGGCGAGGAGGGAAGTGAATGCCATCGCTGTGAGCACGGAGGGCTGGTCGAGGACTGCTGTGGAGTTGAAGCTTGTCTAAGACTGCTGAGGAAAACGTTCTGGTCCTTGCAGCCTTTATACTGCCAAGCTGCGCGTCGGGAACAAGTGTGCCGGAGTCCGCGTCAGGAACGTAGCTGGACAAACGCGCTCACTCATCGGTGAGAACGGACATGAGTCAATATGGCGCGCATAGCGTTAGGTCGCTGTCACCCCGACAGGTCTGGGAGAAGCACTACACCAGCACGGAGGGCGCGGTTCCTAGTTCGACCAAGCTGTGAGCACAGCGAAACAAGTCGAAATGGGCAATTCTCACCGCCGACCGAGTGGAGACGCTAGCATCAATCAGGTTGATTGCGGGACGGAGGTCCCAGCACTTTGCAATTCGAATAAGCCCTGTCATTCTGTTGTGGCGCTTGGGACCATGTATAGAATGCACGTATGTATCTTGCCGCCGCCGAGACCAAGTTCGAGCGGTTCTTGGCCCGCGAAACGCCTACTGCGACCGAGAACCGCGAAACGCGGCACCGAGAGACGCAGCTCAGCAGAGCTTCACGCAGTCGAAACAATTGCCGTCCATACTGCGCATCCAGCTACCAGGACCTTGAGCAGCGTCCCATCACCGCGGCGTCCATGTCCGTGAGGCTAGGATCGAATGTCACGGAAGAGAAATGTGGTACACATACTTGTCAACTTTGCCGTGTGCCCTCCGAGACGTGCACACATCACACCTTCCCGAAAACAACGCCCCAGTATGTTGGAAATTCGGAAATGAGTACGGGAACTTCAAGGTGCCGCATACCGGATGACATGGGTGGTGGATGGAGGTACAGACTTCCACGAAGCACTGCATTCGTTTTTGGCAGGGTGGAACACCACGTCGACACATGGGCGTCTTGCAATTGTTGTCGGGTGGCGACCACATTCGTGCCTGTGCGCAATTCCTCCACGCTCCCCGTAACGTCACAACTGGATGACGGCCGCAGGCTACGCCTTCAGTGCCTGCTGCGTCGGGAGTGTTCTGTGGTACGCGTACTTCACTGCGCATGGCGGCCGCGCTAAGAAGCTGTCCGAGTCGTGCACTGTTGGCGAAGGCAATCCTCCAAGGATACAGAGAATTAATGATGGTCGGTCATTCCTGTACAGATATCAACATAATGCGCGCATAAGCGGGATCCCGCCGGTCATACGCGCACATGTTCACTAGAAACTCTCATACTATGCTCGAACCCCGAGCACGGAACACGGTCACGCACAGCAGCTGTAGGCCTTATTCACTGGAAGACGCTCTCATGGTAGTCGATGGGCCGGACGTTATGATCCTGGTGTTCCTGTCCTCGGCGAGGCGCTGCAAGACCATGGGAATCCCGCCATGTACGAAGCGCGCGCGACACCGAGCGGCTGGAACGCTGGCGATGAACAGCGGCAACCAGTCCATCGAGGAGCGGCATCGACCGGGATAGCAAGGGCCCGCCCAATGCCATGGATCGCTGGTTCACATAGAGGTCAGCCTCCCAAATCCCGGCACCGGGGCACATTTCGACGGTGCTTACCGCGGTACTGGTATGGGAGAAGACCCACGGCGAGCTGTCTCAACTGTGATCTGGACCCAAGAAACGTGTATCATCTGCCGTGGACATTAGTGCGAGTCACCCAGGTACTTGTCGTGATGATACTGCCTCTGCCAGTGGTCGTTGGGCATCGGTGACCATGACGCTGTGCTCTGTGGGAACTTGAGGCTCACGGACCACGGGGTTTGGAGCAGGACGCGGAGACCAGTTCCCGCCAGTCGGAGTCCCACACTGACAAAGTATTGAAACTGTCGATTTGGGCATCGCAAGCCTTACAGAGCTTCAGGGCATCCTGGAATTGAAGAGGCAGTTGAAACGTGATGGATGATGGAGAGTCAGAGAACATGCACATCTGGAGTCCGGAGCCAGACCTTTGTGGCTTTGGAGATTAACAAGCGGCCCGGTCCGAGTGTCGAAGCGTGTGGAAGAGGGGTTCCAAAAATAGACAAATGGCAGATGTAATATCTCAATACTCCAAAACCCCTTCAACAACAAGTACTACCTGAGGTACTATACACAATCGATGTAGAACGGATCCATGCATACAACCAAAATAACAATGGCAGGGGTATACTACCGGAGAACATGCAACAACAAGCGAGTGCAATGAGACGTGAATGCTACAAAGGTCCTTGCAAATAGTCAAACACAGGAACAGAAATGAGTGGTATCAATGTCGTAAGCGACATGTCTCATAGACGAGGCGTGAGCTCGCACAGGGTGAAGTCACCTTCACCGAGCCCGCACATGTTTTCGAGTGTCTCAGCATCCAGCAAACGGCAGGCCCCTCGGGACAGCGCCCGCCGTCCCCACTATGTCAGCGTGTTTCCCGCCTGGAGGTTGCACCGCATCGTCAGAGACATCCGCACGGGCAGGCTGTCCACGGGCCCGCTGATCTTCGCACACGGCAGGGATTTCGCCGCTGCGCACAAGGTTATGCCAGTAAAGTACCTCGCCCGCCTTCAGTAGCTCTGGCGGCACTTCCTGTGGCGCAGGTCCAGGAACATGAACAGCAGCTGAGGGCGCCGCAGTATCCGCTACCGGTGAGCCGGGGTATGGGGGGCTGGATGGCGCTGGCGCCCCGGCACCGGATGGCGACGCTCGGGTTGGTTGGAAAGCATCGAAAGTGTGGGATTCCCCGAAGACCAGCCGAATGGTAGGTTGTGCCATAGAGTCGGGGCCAACTGGGAACGAGACTGTGGATATGGGCGCGGCAGGGGTGGGCGACTCTGGCAAGGGCTCCAGAGGAGGCATCTCTGGGTCGGCCTGCTCCGCGTCGATGTGAGAAAGAGCCGATGCACCAGGTGTGCGAGGGACGCTCGGAGGAGTTGGGGGCGTTAAGGGGGGTGGGACAAGATTCGTCGGTGTCGGCTGCAGCCCGCGTTGCGCGTCCACATACGTCGGATTCGGTCGTGGCTTGTAGGGCAGCACTTCGCGTTCTCCTGGAACATAATGCCGCTCCCCTGCAGAGATTTCGCTCGAATAGAACACGAACCGATGGCCATTGGTTGTCCTATTATTCGCCGAGATCGAGGACGTGCAGCGATAGCATGGGACAACAATCATGTATCCCACCGCGTTTCCGCACCCGTGGCAGCAGAGCGTTTGAGTCAAACACTCGCAGGTCCTGCCCGGGATCCTAGTCTGGAACTCTGAAGGCGTCGTATGTGAATTCTGTGCGCTCGGGGTGGTAGGCGACCGATGTGCCGAAGATGAGGGCGAGATGCCGGCTGAGGACGCTGAGCAGTTGATCGGCAGCGCGTCTGAGGAAAACAAAGGCACGTTCGGGCGGAGCAAAAGTACGGCCTGTGTGTGTTTCATTCGTTGAGCAGACATGTCATCGGTGAGAGCAGTATTGATAAGGAGTGGTCATGGCTGACGAGTATCAAGCCTCTGTGCAATGAAAGACGCTCCACCAGGTTCCCTCAGGGCAATGTAAATTGTCGTGGGATTGTTGACAATCTGGACTCTGGGACGCAGCAGTCGAGCTCAACTGTCGCGATGCGCACATGTTACAAGACATATTGCTCCACAAACGCCCATGTTTGCCATAAATACCTGCATTCGCCACAAGTCTAGAAGATGAATCTCTTAAGGTACTCACTCTCATTCCACGGTTCGTCAGGAAAGTACCACATGATTTGCAATCCAGGATCCAGACCTTGTGTGCGACCGGAGGCGGGGGTTGAGGCGGGCGCTGCATTTGTACGTGAAAGTGAGGGTACGTTCCTGGCTGCTGTGGCAGGACCAACTGTCCATTCGGATGCAGCTGCGCATGTGCGATATACGCGGGTACTAAGACGTGTCCGTTCCTAGGTAGCGGAACTGTGGGATTCTGCATGTAGACAGTCCGAGGCGCGGCGGGAATTGCATAAATACGGTTTGACAAAGCGAGCGTGTGTCGTGCGACGGTGGGGTCCATGATGGCAACTCCTGGATGCGACGAGGCGGGGGCAGGTTGGGAGACGACCCCCACGTCGTGTTGATGATCAGGAACAGACATGCGACGTTGGCGGTAAACGGGTGGGAGGGATTCCTGGGAGCCCGGAGAGGTCTGCTCAGGGGTTTCAAAAATGCGGGCAGGCATGGGGAGGAGGTAGAGTGGCCCGTAGGGGGCGGGCCACGACGAGGGATGGTGGCGGTCGCGGGGAGAGATGCGAGCGACGGCTAAGCGAGCTGGAGGGAGTCGGACAACATTCCGCAACAGACATCCTTCAGACGGCGCCGGTGATGTTCTGTCCAAGTTTGTCAGTGCCTTTACCGATCAATGGATCGAACCCCGGTTATCTTATCAGATCTGGCACTTTCATCCTCGGTGCCTTTCTCAGATTTGCCGGCGATTCACTCTGATTGGCTATCTTTACACTATCCGCGGACGTCCTCTGAGCAAGCTTAGCGACCATCGTTGTCTCTCCCATACTGTGCGCGGCAGTGGCATAACGAGTCTCACACTTTCCACATATCTCTGGCCGGAAACGCACGACCTCCACGGCGTACGCCGTCCGCCGTCCGACTCGGTAGCGGTATATTGCGAGGCAACGGAAACACGTGGAGACGGGCCCTTGTAACTCTTTCCGTCGGCTTCCAGAAGTATAAGGTAGCTATGTATACGAACCAGGAGATGCCGGATTTATCGGGGTTGAAGTACGATGCGCTCACCACTGTGGAGGCTGCCAACAATTGTTCCTGAGATGTATGACAGCGGGCGAGCTTCGAAAGTCGGTAGCGCAAACATGGGAGTGTATGTGTACGCCGCCGCACCCTGCTATCAATCGCGCTCAAGCTGGCGGGCTGATCTCATGCCAAACGGTACGTCATCAGGAACCATTGGATATGTCTCAAATGCAGCGACCTTCATTGGCGGACGACTCCGTGAGGTTTGAGTGCCCATGACACGAAATGGTCGGACATGTTTCGAAGGACAGCCTGTGAATGAGGTCTCAACGTGACTGACAGTCATCTAAGGAGCGCAGTAGGGACACATACCGGCCATCATTTTAGGTGGTGGCTTCAGCTCATACTCGCGTGCACGCGGGCAGACCGTGGTCTCGTCAACAAAACTTACCGGACGGCGTCCCACGTCGCACAATATGCCCGCTGTGTGTAGAAATGATACTTCCGGGCAGCTCATAGTGATGCGGTGATTTTCTTCGGACCGAGCGCTGCGACAAATGTCCACAGGGTCTATAGTTGCCAGAACAGCGAGGCCAAGAGCATTTAATTTGTGTAAGCCGAGAGAAGGATGGACATCTGATGCGGTAGCTCAAAGCCGAGCTCAAGTGACCAACTGCACTGCGGCTGTGCGTCTTGACTGCGCGCGCTGACACTTCATAGCGTGAAACTCGGAAAGGGATGGTATAGACGAGAACAAATGTTTGCTTGATCCGGGCGTGGAACCTTTCGAGGTACATTCCTGCCCAAAGCGCATGGCGCTCACCGTGCGGTGGTATACTGCTTCTCGTATATTATATCAGACAGGCACTAAAAATGCCAGTACCCTCACCTACATTTCCACATGCCGCTCTAAACCTTCCTCGCAGCTCCTCATAAGGACTCCAGCTTGCCCGGGAGGAACGCCGGCCCACCCCTGTTTGGCCAGTACCATGGCGCGTCGTGCGCAATGAGCACCCTCACCCTAGGTGTCGCCTTCAGTGCTCTAATGCGAGCGATATGCTGCGCGGCTGCCTCCCTGTCGATATGGGCGCACCCAAAGGCATCCGTTTCCGCGATTTGCGCCTCTCCGTCGATAAGCCGGTGGTCGTGGGCACTATCTCCGGCGAGATACAACCAGCCGCCATCCGGCGATGTGCGGACGAGCACGTTGATATGCCCGGGCAGGTGCCCAGGGGCGTCGACGATGTACAGACTGCCGTCTCCGTAGAAGTCGAGTGCGTGCGGGAAGGGTCCGATGGGCTGCCAGCCTTCCTTGGTAAGGAACCTAGTGCGTTCAGAGGGAAGAAGGTCGCCGGGGAATGGCGCATCCGGGTCCGCGGGCCAGCCGGGGGTGACTAACTGCTGCGCTTCGCTTCCGACGAGGAAGGTAGCATTAGTAAAAGGCGCGGTGTCGCCGAAATGGTCGAAGTGGATGTGGGTGATGAGTACGTGCTTGATCGCAGCTGGGTCGATGCCGCCCTTACGGAGTGATGTAGGGGCATCCTGCGGAACATCAACAATGAAGCCCATTTGCTGAACCCGCTGGAGGATTGGCGTTGGGAGCTTCGTCTCCCAATCCTTCCGGATACCGAGATCGACGAGCAAGGTGTCTCCGTTAGAGTTGTGCCGAAGGAGAAAGGAGAGGCCAGGGAGGTTATTCACGTCGCCATCCTTGGCATTGTCCAGAACCCAGCGTAAAGGAATTTGTACATGGCCCCCTTCTAGCGCGGAGACGTCGCAGTATGCCTGGTTCTCTGTGGGAGGCGGCAAGCTCATATTGGATTACCGGACCCTATGAGAGTCGAGGCATTCTCAAGTTCAGTACGTAGGTGTCACTTAAGGGTACTCACGTGTGATATAGACTGCAGATACGCTGGGGTATTAGGTTACTTGCCGGAGGAGTTGCACAACCTGATGTCGACAGACCGTCGACAGCTACGTCAAAGGCTATATATACGTGTACGTGTATGAGTAAGGTTCTGTAAGGTTCGCGGATCTCGTGCGCATATCTCTCTTCACGCTAAAGGCTCCTGCTCGGGAACTTCGAATTGGCGTCATCATGAGGTCGACGACCGGTGCTTCACCGAGGTTCAAAGAAGTTTGTTATTCTCCGCATTGTTATTTACAGCGAGCGCCAGCCTAGTGTCCGAGACTTGGGCGGTATGGAGAGTATGATCCGGCTGACGACGCAAAGCTGGTGCAATGCTTTGCGATGCTTGCGAGTCTCAGGGAGCTTTGGGCGGCTGACTTTGCAGATTACAAATCCGGCAAATCGACGGCACTGGACGTGATTTGTCATCAGCGCGCAGGTTTTCGCAATCTCATCTAAGCGAGCTCGCCATGCTGGTCTCTTTTGAATTTCTGTCCAGCTTTCCCTTCCACACTCATTATAAAATACCTGACCGCGCCTGTCAGCCAACCTTATCCTCCCCCTCCCCCGCCCTACCCCGCCAGAAATGTCTCCCGCTATCCTCAACAATGGTTCCCATCCGACCAACGGTCATGCCGTCAAGAAGCCCCATTTGGACGGATTCGGCACTCTTGCTATCCATGTGGGTTCCGAGCCCAGCCCCGAGACGGGAGCGGTCATTCCTGCTATCTCCTTAAGCACGACGTACAAGCAAGATGGAATCGGTCGGCATAAGGTGAGCATCACTGAGGACGCTTCCTAGAAGGCGTTGCTCACACGCCATGTAGGGCTTCGAGTACTCGCGGTCCGGCAACCCGAACCGCAACGCGTTGGAGGCAACTCTCGCCGCCGTTGAGGCTGGCGGTGCTAACGCACTCGCGTTCGCCTCAGGGTCTGCGACGACGGCGACTGTGCTGCAATCGCTGGGCCCGAACTCGCACATCATCAGCGTGAACGATGTCTATGGCGGCACTTTCCGCTACATGTCCCGGGTCGCGTCGGAGAATCAGGGTCTCGAGACCACCTTTGTCGACCTCGAGAACGCAGATGACGAGACGATTCTTGCTGCATTCCGTCCCAACACGAAGGTATGTCCCAAACAAATTGCATCCATATTATATCACTAATACCTGTCGTAGCTTATCTGGATTGAGTCGCCAACAAACCCTACCCTCCGCCTTATTGACATCCCCCGCATCGTCTCCCTCGCCCGCTCCACACCCTCTTCGCCCATCATCCTCGTCGACAACACTTTCCTCTCCCCCTTCTACCAGTCCCCCCTCCTGCAAGGTGCCGATATCGTCATGCACTCACTTACAAAATACGTCAACGGCCACTCTGACGTTGTAATGGGCGCACTTATTCTGCCCGCACACCACACCGCGCTTGTTGAGAAGCTGCGTTTCCTCCAGAACGCGATCGGCGCTATCCCGAGCCCGTACGACTGCTGGCTCGCACAGCGCGGCGTCAAGACTCTCCACCTGCGTATGAAGGCGCACGGTGCAAACGCGCTCGCAGTTGCGCGGGCGTTGGAGCGTTCGCCACACGTCGAGGGCGTCATCTACCCCGGCCTTGCAAGCCACCCGCGCAACGACCTCGCGTATCGTTCACTCTCGCCGCATGCCCGCAAGTTTGTCGATGAGTTCGCCCAGCAGTACCCCGAGGCGGGCGGATTCCCGTACGGTGGCATGATCTCCTTCCGCATACGCGGTGGCGCGCAGGAGGCGGAGCGCTTCCTGACCGCGACGCGCCTGTTCACGCTTGCGGAGAGTCTCGGCGGCGTGGAAAGTCTCGCAGAGCACCCCGCGCAGATGACCCACGGGAGCATCCCTGAGGCCGAGCGCGCGAAGCTTGGCATTGATGACAACCTGGTCCGACTCTCGGTCGGCGTGGAGGAGGTTGAGGACCTCCTGGCGGATGTCGAGCAGGCGCTCGAGGTTGCTGTCGGTGCCGCACCGGTGGCGTGAGCGAGTCAAGAGCATGCATGTAGACGCTATCCGGGATTTTGCGTACGACTGTGGTATACCATAGAATCTCTTAGATCTTCTGTATATCCCTACTACATCTAGAACATGTAACCGGCTTCTTTTGACACGCAATAACTTATGTGGCTCCCCATTGACAGCAGTAGCATCTAAGGGCAACCGTTGCTCGAGTGGCACATCGTGAAAGAAGTTCGATGTTTAGAAGCAACGCAGATCAGGGTTCAGGAAGAAGGATTCGCTGCCTGATTGCAAGTGTCAGAGTCAAGGCGGAGAGAAATACAGCGTGCCTGTACAACATCCTCATACGGCTTGTACCATGCTGAGGATATAGAGGGTAACATCTCCTTCGAAGCTGAGAACCCGGCCATTACTGCCAATACGTCCTGTGCGGATTGGTGATATCTCACATACACCATGTTGCGCGTGTTCGATCGAAGCTGTATATGGAACACAGGTACACCGTGTCGTGAAATGTCTTCGCTCGCCCAAGTGGTGTGAGACATAGATGCAGCGAACAGGACATGGATGCGCACCGTCACCCATGCTGATCTGAAGTGCGAACGAAGCAATCAATCTGCGACATTAGGATCTCCTGCCTCGATTACCAGCACCACCCGTAGGCAATTTGCGCTTGCGGAACAGACTACCTGACGACGCAGGTGCTGATACTTCTGCGCCGATCTCGGCCTTGACTAACGGCTCAGTCTTGATATCAGCAGTCTCCCTCTCCATTTCGGTCGCATGCGTCGGCGTAGACGTAGGAGCCTCTTCCTGCTCCGGTACTCCTGTCCCCTCGGCCTTGGGTTCTGATGCCGCATCATCGGGCTCTCCAGAATCTCCACGTGAAGGCGTCTCATCTTGCGGCACAAGCTCGCCTGGTTTCCTCCAACCCCGCGCTGTCCATTTCGGCTTTCCCGAGGCCGAAGGATTACTTGAGCTGGCAGCAATGCCGTTCGAGTTTCCCGGAGCAGACGACAGGTTAGGCTCTGCGTGTTCCTCTTTCTTCTTCAGCTTAATCGGTATGATGCCTGGGTCATATAGTTTGCCTAGTCCTACTCCGAGGGTCTTCTTCCGCAGCTTGAACAGCCTCGTGTCCTCGTCTTCGGGGAACGCCTCAGCTTCACGTTTCTTACTCGTCTCTGCTGGTGCTTCGGCTGGAGGTGCCTCCTCCTGGGCTGTCTCGTTCACTTCCCCCGACGTCGATTGTACGATCGATACCAGTTCCCATTCACCCGCAACTCCCTGCGTCTGCCGCAGTTCCGCCTCGGCTTGCAGTCTTTCCGCGTCGGGGTCGGTAAAGCCTAAAGATTGGGCGGTGGAGTAGTTTGAATATGGATCGGATGGTTTCGTGGGCTTTCGGGGAGCTATGGATGAAGAAGCAACAGGTGCTGTACTGCTGCTGCCTGGCTTGACCAAACCGGCTCCGACATCCCGAGCGAACGCAGCTTGGGCAGCCTATAAGTGACATGAGCCACGTCCAAGAAACGAGTACAGATATAGCTTACCTGCTCTACCCGAGCCATCTCTCGTTTCTCTTCTTCCGAATCCTGCTTTTTCTTCTCCCCCGCCTTGTACAGCCCACGCACGAACCGTTCGACATTGCCCTTGTGTCGTAGACCGCTTTCGTGCTGGCGTCGCGATGGCACATCGTCGGCGATGTAGATGTTGCAGTACTTGCAGAAGTATTTCTTGTGCGAGACCCAGTACTCGCTCATGTTGTCAAATACGATGAGAGTCAAGTAAGTCAAGGTAGTACTACTGTGAGTTGAGGCCCGCCGCGGCCGGCGCAGCGCGTTCGCATTAAGCGCCAATCGTGAGATGCACGTGATTTATAGCGCCCAAATCCCAGGGTCAACACCTAACTTGGGGTCAGTGCCGCCTCCTAGTACTGTTGCAAGTACTGGCCCAGAGCAGACCAGGATTGTCCTCCGTTTCTCGGCTGCTCTCTGCCTTTTCGCTTGGAGCACGCTCCTTAGGTTATCTCCATGTCAGACCTTTGACTACTGGGCTTTCTTGAATGTCTGATATCTTCTGTGTAACCGTGTCTACTACTACTCGTGATAAAGACTGCGTGACTGCAATCACGACTCGGAGTCCGACCAAGGATAGCTTCGATGGCAACAATGGATACGAAATCTCAAGCCACGCCGATGTTTTATGGCCACCCAGTCTTTTCATGCTCCCAGTGCGCTGCTGTCATAGTCTGTACTCATCTATCTTTCGGGCGCTTCGTCGGACTCATCGCCTAAAATAGGCTCTTCAGGACGAGCTGATCAGCAAGGCTTTCTCTGGCAGAGATGGCCGTGGCTAGCGAGTTCTCATTCTTGCGAAGCCTGCCCTTGTATTAATCGTCTTGACCTAGCCTGATGCATTCGGCTGTAAATGTGAAGATGGGCAAGCGCGAGGACAGACCCCTCTTGTACGTGGTATTCACACGTTTAATGGTATTCACTATCGATATCGCACCGTCTGTATCCAGGACGGGGGTACACACCGTTGCTGATGTGTATTGTATGGGATGTAACGATCGCCTCGGCTGGTACTACCACAAAGCATCGGACCAGTCGCAGAAGTATAAGGAAGGTGTGTGGCATCTAATTCTGGTAAATGACATAAGATTCCCTACGCTTTTCAGGCAAATATTTACTGGAGAGAGAGAAATTGGTGAAGGAAAATGCATGGAAATTAGATGAATGAGCTCGTGCAATACGCTTTCTTTCTCGGCTATGCTTTCCCCCTATGTGTCATGCGGGAATACCCCGGTGCCACGGACTCGATATAGATGTACTGACGTGTACTATGCTCGTGTCTCATTCCATCACAGTTCGAGCGCAGTTCTGTCTGGTATCGAGAATGGACTGCCGGGATCGACGGCGTCGTGAGAACGCTATACATTCATGCAAGGTAACTTGCCTGTAAGTAGCTTGTGGCTGTGTTCAGAGATAAAGCATTCTTCGCCGGATCGGAAATGCTTGGGGTTACTTGCCGTTCTCTTCGGATTGCCCTGTACTTGCAGCTGAGTGCAGGACGAGCTCCAGAATGTCGACTTCTGACTTATCGCTGTTCGCCACGGGAAACGCTGGTGTATGTGGTTGCCCCATTTGGTGGCACGTGCTTCGCGCTTGAGATCGATTGAACGGAGAACCACTGCCCTCGCAGCCTGACATCTTGGTCTTCATCTACTTCTTTCACCTACTAGTCACTGACCACTGACGGAAGATGCATGCAATTCAGGTGAGACTCAAAGCCCGATATTACAGCGCACCTTCTCACCCGACCCCGTAGCAACAATACTGGGCAGTCCGAGATTATCTGAGCCCTGTATGAGATCTCCGCTGCTCTACCTGAGTGATCAACAACTCAATTCTCTTCAACAACAGGTGCTCAAGGAGAGCAAGTTCAAGGAACATGGGCGCATTACCCCTGGTATGTAATGCTTTGCGCTGCACGCGATGATGACTCATGCAACGTCCAGAGGAGTTCGTCGCTGCAGGAGATTTCTTGGCGTACAAGTTTCCGGTGTGGTCATGGTCAGGCAGCTTCTATGAGCGATCTGACCTTCTGTACTAATCACATCACACAGGGAACGAGGCGACGCGTCCAAAGCTCGAGACTACCTTCCGGCTGATAAGCAGTACTTGGTGACACGGGGGGTACCCTGCCTGCGGCGCGCCACGGCGCTTGCATACACTGACGCAGATGAGGATGCTGAGCGTCTGCTATCATTCGGTGACCTCTCCTCGACGGGCAATGAGGCAGACGAGTGGGTTGAGACACACACGGGCCGTGCGAACACACACGACAGTGCCGCGAACCCCGGCGAGATTGACGAGATCCCGGACGCGGACGACGGCGCAGGCGATGGCGGGGTATCGGGCGCTATGGGCGGACTATCCCTTGGAGACCAGGGCGCCAGCGCGGGGGAGATTCCGGACATGGATGACATCCCGGATATGGAAGAGGAGGACCTGGAGGCTGCGGAGGACGAGGCGACAGCTGCTCCGACGAAGCCCGTAGCGGATTCCGAAGGTCTGGAGCCATGGTGTGTCAATAGCCCTCACGCTCGGGATTGTGTTACTGATCAGGGTACTCAGCGAGGTCGAGGTGGCGAAGGGCAACTTGCTACAAGTCAGGACATACGACGTAATGATCACTTATGACAAGTACTACCAGACACCACGTATCTGGCTCATCGGTTATGATGAGGTGCGCTGCAAAGCAGTGCAATGCTCAGGATATCTGTTGACACGAACGCACTAGAACCGCACGCCTTTGACGCCATCACAGATCTTCCAGGATGTATCAGCCGACCATGCCTTCAAAACCGTGACCATTGAACCCTTCCCGCACTCCGCGACCCTGCAGGCAGCCTCTGTACACCCTTGCAAGCACGCGAGCGTGATGAAGAAGGTCATTGAGCGCATGAACCAAGGTGTCATCGAGGAGCAGCAAGCACGTAGGGCCTCAGGCGGTGCACCTGTACAGAAGGACAAGCGCGGCAAGTGGCTGTTTCGTCGCGCAAGTGGGAATGGCAAAGACGACAAGATAAGTGCGCCCCCGGGTGAAGAGGATGTTGAGGGCATGCGTGTCGACTTCTACCTTGTCGTGTTCCTCAAGTTTATCGCATCCATTGTACCGACGATCGAGGTGGACTCTACGACGGCATTCTAAGATGCAACGATGCGGACAGGGGAGATCGGATCATAGATGGAAGGATACCTATGGGACTATGTGTTATGCTTTCATGAAGTTTTTGCGGCTGTGTATAGTAGTTGGTGTAAATCCCGATGCATGATGCCTGATGGCGCAGTTCTGTGCGCGACGCGACGCGGCTATTCCGGGCGAACTGTGGCCAGGTGCATGTGAATCCCGCGCGAGTGGCTATTTCAGCGTCGCAGCGCCCATCGTCTGCGCACGATCTCGCTGTACCTTGCTGAAGGCGCGCTATATGAACCCGCAGCTCGTCTTCCGACAGTCACAATCATGGACGCAGTCCTGAGCAGCACCCGGCTGCGAGCCTTGTACGGAAGCAGCCCGCTCGAGCACATCAAGACCCTGGTCATTGCTTATCTGCTCCTCAAGCAAACTCTGCAGGTCTACCGGCACTTGCGCGCTCGTGGAGTCATTCAATCTGTCCAAGATGCATGCAAATGGGCCGTGCAGGTATGTGCCACCAATTCGTGCTCAGATGGATGCTACATTGCGGTTGAACATGATAGGAGGTAATGCTACTTGCGCTGCGCCTCCCGGCCGCACGGAGGAAGGTCGACACGGAGCTCGGAAAAGCGAGGATTCAAATTGAGTCAAAGATGATTGCTCAAGGTCCTGGCGTCACCAGGCACCTTGCATTGCCAGAGAACGGGAAGACGCCAGACTGGATTTTGCATGAGATGGAGAAGATGGACGCCGAATTTGACAATCACTCGGACTGGCGAGATGGCAAGATTTCGGGTGCTGTCTATCGTACGTGTAACCTACTCCCCCTCGAGCGTTCAATTCCCCTGAACATGCCTTGACGACCTGCTCCTCTTTTGCACAGATGGGGGCGAAGACCTGATGAAGGTCATCATGGCGGCGATGGAACGGTACTCTGTCTCGAACCCGCTGCATCCGGATGTGTTCCCCAGTGTCCGGAAAATGGAGGCAGAAATCGTCGCAATGTGCTTGAAAATGTACAATAATCCTAACGGAGCCGGCGCGACGACCTCTGGAGGAACTGAATCCATCGTCTTGGCTGTTAAGACCTACCGTGAATGGGCCAGAGCCGTCAAGGGAATCACTAAGCCTGAGATGTACGTGATACGGGTCTGCTCCCCTCCCATGGCCTCTACTATTAATCGACGACACTTTCTAAACCGGGTCTTATACGCAGGGTCATCCCGGAGACGGCTCATGTCGCATTTGACAAGGGTGCAGCCTACTTTGGCATCAAGACACACACCATCCCTGTCGATCCCATTACGCGACAGGTCAATATCAAGCGTGTAGCGCGAGCTATGTGAGCTACCAAAGTTGACTCCTGTGACACGCCTTGCCTGCTCTTGGCTGATACTTGCCTCAGCAATGCAAACACCATCATGGTAGGTTAGCCGCTTCTTTGCCGCATCATCAGTCTGAATAACCTCGTGCAGATCGTTGGCTCTGCGGTGAACTTCCCAGATGGCTGTCAGGATGATATCGTGTCTCTCGGCCAGTTGGCGACGAAACATAAGATTGGTTTGCACGTGGACTGCTGCCTGGGCAGTTTTATCATGCCGTTCCTGGAGGAAGCAGGATTCCCCGTGAAACCCTTTGATTTCCGTGTACAGGGTGTCACCAGCATCAGCTGTGATACTCACAAGGTAGACCGACTCCCCATTCGCTGCTGTGAGCTCTGCATTAACGTTTTTATCTCAGTACGGCTTCGCTCCTAAGGTCAGTTGTCATCTACAATTGTTCACCCACCTGCTCTTGGCTGAGTGTGACGCTAGGGCAATTCAGTCATCATGTATCGCAACCCCGAATTACGCCGTCATCAGTATTATATCAACCCGGATTGGGTGGGAGGTTTGTATGCTAGCCCCACTATCGCGGGTTCGCGGTACGCGTTTTCTCTGTGTGATTGCATACGAACCATTTCCTGAGGGGCGGAATAGTCCAGGTGCCATCCTTGCGGGGACGTGGGCAGCCCTGCAATATATGGGACACTCGTACGTCCGCTCACCCCGCCCGATGGCCGACCACTGACACACCGGATTTGCAGCGGATACCTCGAGTCGTGCAAGTCCATTGTCTCCGCCGCGCGGCGGATCGCGCACGGAATCACGGAGGAGATCCCGGAGCTATACGTGCTCGGGAACCCGCCGGCATCGGTCGTCGCGTTCGGGTCGAACAGCGCAGACATCAGCGCGCTCGAGGTCGGCGACGCGATGTCGCGCAAGGGCTGGCACCTGAACGGGCTCAGCCGCCCCGGGGCCGTGCACATTGCTGTCACCGTACGCGCTTCCTACTGCTATCATACCGCCTGTTGACCCCAGCTTGTGTCCCCCCATGCTGCGTTTGCATACTGATAATTGGTTTTGTAGCGGCTGACTGTTCCCCACGTTGACGAGTTCATTGCGGACCTGAAGGACTCGGTCCGCGAGGCGCGGTTTGCGCCGCCCGGCAAGGGCACGATGATGACCCTCTATGGTTTGTGTTTATTACTGCTACTATTCTGCTGCTCGCTCACATGTCCCCGCAGGATTGGGCTCATCGAGCCCTGTAGGCCCCCGACTTGTCGGCCGTGTCGCAGAGATGTTCCTTGATACGCTTTACAAGGCGTGAACGCGAGCGGACAGTGAGGATGCTACGGACTTGATTAATGCGACTCAGATTTTTTGTGTATGTATGCGCTGCTCTAGCTGTGAGCCTGTCCGTGATGCCAGTAGGCATGGAATGGCTGAAGACTCGATCTTTACCCCTGCTCCGATATTCCGATGATTGTTACAATCCTGCCGTGTGCATATTGGTGATGCGAGCGAGCGATTGCCCGCGCGAGTGCGTAGTGTTTGATATCGTCCTAAACTACCACGGTCACGTCAGCACGTCGCGAAACTCGTTGGGCAACAACAGGGGCGGGGCACGTTTGCATCCTAGGGTCGTACACGTTTTCTAATTCGGAATCGGTCTTGACCAATATGATGTCCTGCCCTGCTTCCCTCATGTTCGGGGAGCCGTAGATATGCACACAACGTTCAACGCGGATCCCTTTAGCGATTTACAACTGCTCACGGCCGCCGTCGCAACCAGACTCTACGAATATACGGGCTAGACCTGCACAAGAAGCACGGTGACGAGAGGTGCTTCAGCATGACGCTATGCGAGTGGGATACTTTGCACAGTGGCCAAGCCCACGATTGAAATACAGAACTTGGGTGCTTCAGGATGACGCTATGCGAGTGAGATACTTTGCACGTCCGCCGAGCTCACGATTGAAATACTAACCCTGGAAGCACACCGGCGGCAGCAGGGCCGATCGCAACTCGAGTCTGAATCTGGGTACCGACGAGTGCTATTATTGCCGTTCGGGGATTCTCCAAGTCGATTCGGGGTGCGTCCAATGCAGGCGTTTGTTATGCAGGCCATATGGGCAGAATACGTGGTGTTCTAGGCACCGGAGATCACAAGATAGAAGTCCAAAGGGTCGTAGCCCTGTGCGAGTGTGTCTATTGTGGCGAAGCCTGGACCGTCGGTATGACATACTTGCGGGCACGGGGACGGTCATCGCACGGAGGGAACAATCGACGAGATGTATTGAGCACTATCTAGATAGCCCACTCACTGGTAGATGCTGAATGCAGCACAGTGGACGGCGACGGTCATCGCACGAAGGGAACAATCGACGAGATGCATTAGACACTATCTAGATAGCATATACATCGGTGGACGCTGTGGACGCACGAACGTTTGAACCGAACGAAGGCCCATTACCAGAGCCGGCCTAGGCTTTCGTGCGTAAACAACGTTAGATTGGGGGTTCCTGCGACGAACGATCCACGGTTTCAGAAAAGCTCGATCCACTAGACTGGCCGTCCATCAGAAAACACCAGGCGTCTCCGCGATAGGCCTTCCATTCCACTTCCCATCAACGCCACCTGCACCCATCAGGCCCCAAATGATCACATACCCATTTCCGACGACAAAAGCACGTCCGGCGGGCGCCCGGGCTATTGTCCGCATTCGCGCAGCGACGAGCATCAAGTGCGTCGTCGGGCACAACACTAAGCCGTGTGGCGCGCGAGGCTGGAGCGGCCGGCTGCGCGCTGCACTTGTGCGTCATGAAGGGACCGTAGAGTCTAGAGCAGAGGGAGTTTGATTCAAGCATTGCACGTATGGGAAAGCGGTGCAGGCCTCGGCCTGGCGGAAATTGGTGTGTGGTGCAGGCTGGAGAGCACCGCGGCTCGCGAGTGCGTGGATACGGTCCTGCTCCAAGCCGCGGTACCATCCCGGCCACTTTCGAGGAGCGCAGGAGCGGAAGCGTCACCTGAGCGCGGCAATGATAGCGCGAGAGGACGCTTGTGTGCAGCGAGATTGCCACTGAGATGGGCTCCCCAGTGTCTCGGGCGATACGCCCTGGAATGGACGCGATAGCAGAGCGCAGTGCGCAGTGCGGAATCCGAGGGCTCCTGGCGCGATACGCACCTCGCCCGCCGCCCCAGGATTTGACCAGGAAATTGCAGATACCGGCCGCGCGCGCCGGGGGGCTCAAAAATAACCTTACGCAGTACCCACCCGAGCCGCGTCCGCGCAGCGTGTGCGCCGGCGCACACACGTCCAGCGCAAATTGCGCGCGCCGGGCCCGCGCGCCGCGCGCAGATCGCCCAAGGGGGCCACGGCCGCGAAGCCCGCGCAGGCGACGAGAAAATTCGCCGCGAAATGACCGCGAGAACAGGGCCCGAAGCACGCTCGCCGCGCCCTATCGCTGCATCTCGCGCGCGGCGCAGCGTTGTGTGCAGTAGCACAGTTGCCATACTGGGTTGCGCACGCAGATCGATCAGGGTTACCAGGACGGCAGGCGCGCGGGGGCGTGCGAGAGCCTAGATAGCCCTGAGGCCCGCGGAATAGAAGGGCGCGAGATGAGATATGATGGTTCGTATCCGTGAAAGCCGCGAGAGTGTGTGGACGTGAAGGGTGCGAGAGAGGAGGATAGCGGGACGGGAGAGGGGCGGAACGTGTGCAGGGTCGGGGGGAAGATGCCTTGCTGGGCCTGTGCAACAGTCGCGGGAGGGGTTCTGCGCAAGACCGCGGACGGTGGTAGCGGCACCGCCTAAGCGAGCAGTCTGACGCAGATCGGCCGCGACAGCTGCACCGACAAGTTTATCCGTCGAAATTTTGCTAGTACGTTCGAGGATGTTCTGGCATGGCGGTCCTTTCTGTCTTGCATTGTGCTGTGGGCCGATGACATGTAATTGCGGCCGTCCGCTGTTCCGCTGGAATAACTTGGGATCATCTACGCGCGAAGATGGATTTCATCTCTGCTACCTTGATGTGCCGAAGATTGGCCGGGTCGGGATGTGCCGGGGAAGATGGCCATGGATGATTAGCTGCAGCAGAACGGCTGAGAAGGCGCTGTCATATTTTGGTATCTGTCGCACACCAGATATGGACATGCATAGACAGGAAGCTGCTGCTTCGACTTTGTGGCGCCTGCCTGTTTTGTGCCGCAGCACGTCGTCTCTGCTGGCTGACGATCTCCTTCCACTCCACACCAAAAATTGTTCGAAGTCGAGAAAGAATTTCGCAGCATGCAGAGGCTCCACAGACGCGTGAAAACAGTTGCTATGTCTCGAAGAAGAGGGGACCGCGGACATGACATGCCGGGATCACTCTATGTCAGGTGCGTGGCGAAGCAGAAGGCGAAGAGACACAGCAGCAAGGCGTGACAAGAAGCAACGTTCGTCGGAGAGTTGCCTGATGCAGTTTTGCCGCGCGGGAACACGAGCAGATAGACGTGAGACGAGATACGGGCACAGATAAGGTAGACTGCATGCAGAAGCTGGGCGTATCGAGCGTGGAACGGGGAGATGGACCCCGGTGTGCCTGCGATGGCTGTCACGATCCGGAGCGTGCGGCGGAAGGCGTCCACGTTCTGGTCAG
This sequence comes from Gelatoporia subvermispora B, assembly GCA_000320605.2. Classification (NCBI taxonomy): domain Eukaryota; kingdom Fungi; phylum Basidiomycota; class Agaricomycetes; order Polyporales; family Gelatoporiaceae; genus Gelatoporia; species Gelatoporia subvermispora. Next base: position 1,554,400 of record KB445796.1, read on the forward strand.
GGATGGCGGGCCGGTGGGGGAGTATGACGTACATGGGGCGAGACCAGGCGATGCGATGCGAGGCGAGGCGACGCAGGGACGCACAGGAGGCGTCGCGGACAGGTGCGAGCATGGCACGGAGGTCCCTCAGCCCCGCGCGCGCTGGCAGGAGACGGCGGGAGGGACAGAACGGGTGGACGGGCAGGCTCGGGGCTCGGAGCGGAACACGTGCGGGATCTGCCCGGGCTCTGCGTGGCTCTGCCGTCTCTGCAGGGCTCTGTGTTGGCGTCCGCTCGACTCCGCTGGGCTCCCATTGGCTCAGCGCTGCACAGCGGCCTCGACGGACCCGCAATGAAAATCCACGTCGAGGCGTGTGCCGAGCGAGATAAAAAAGCGCCGGAGTGCCGCCGTGCGCGAGACGGACCGGGAGAGCGCAATCGCAGGACCCCTGATAATCCCCATGATAGGCTGGCCGGAATCCGGACCAGAATGGGCGAAAATTGGCCTTCAGGCCAGGTCAAATCCGGACAAATTCATCAGGAAAAGCCGTTTCGGCCAGGTCGTTTGTCCGGACACTTCAAGGGTATGTAGGACCTATGCCAGGTCATTGTCCGGACCGTATGGCGCAGTCGGTGCGGCAAGACGTGGTTTGTGGGCCCCGATTTCAACTCTCAAGAGGCCAGAGGTTCGAGCCCGTCTCGTGACGACAGGCAATCGGCAACAACAGCGCAAAAAACAGTGCGTGTAGCGAAAATGAGAATTTTGTAGCGATTTTTGGAGTTAGGCGCCCAATCAGGCCAGTCAAAGGTCCGGACAAAAAGTTCAGGTAGCCCTAGGCTGGGCGGCCATCCGGACCAAACTTGGGCCAAAAGTGTCCGGACCAAAATCGCCCATTTTCCGGCCACCATCCTGGGGTGATTATCAGGGGTCCTGCAATCGCCCGCGCGGGCAGCAGCGGCGAGTCTGCCAGTCGCCGCACGCCGCGAGAGGGATGCATCTGTTTTCCGGCACATATATCCTGCGCTGCGTTCCAGGCCTTGGCGTCGCGCTCCGCTGCAGCCAACAACCTCCAACAACTCTGCATCCGCACTCCATTTTCCTGTCTATCCACGACCACATCGACCACAGCTCTCGTGCTTGCTCTCGCTGGACAGCTGCGACCCTGCCGCTCGCTAGGGTCGTCGGACCCCACATCCGTTCTTCTTTCGCCGTCCCCGTCAAGAAGCCATCGGGCCCAGTTGTATCTACTCGCCTGAGCTCTCCTTGATCACTGCATTGACACCAAGCAGTCACCTAGCGGTCACACCCTTCTATCCATCTCGTTCCCATCTTCGCCCGCTTCCATTCTCGCCTCAATTCACCCGCCTGAGCCGCCCTCATTGTCTCCGCCACCATGTCTTTTATCCTAACTCGTCCCGCGTCTCCAGCGGGTCGGGACGCACACCATACAGAAGAAGATTCCCTCTCCGCCGCCCTCCATGCGGCTCTTTCCGCCTTCTCAAACAACCCCTCGCAGTTCCAACATAACACGAACGTCCAGCCGACACACGAGCCCTCGTCCATGCATCACGAACCCAAGGACAAGTCGCAGCCGTACCTGGACATCCTCGTCGCCTCCGACACGCTGTGCCTGCGCGGAGTGGGCGTCGATGTCAACCCGGCGCTGCTGAGCGGGAACGTCGTGCTGCACCTGCCCGAGCCGATGTCCATCAAGGAGATCACGCTGCAGTTCAGAGGCAAGGCGCGTCTGCCCGTGTCCGCGGCCGAGCCGTAAGTCCCCCGCTCTCCCTCGGTGTCATGTCACGCGCGGCCGCTCACCGCTCGCCGCCCGCAGACTGTCGCTGAGCTCGTCGCAGCTGACGTACATCGTGTGCAACCACGAGTGGTCGTTCCTCGAGGGCGACCGGCACCACGCGCACACGCTCAAGGCGGGGCGGCACCTGTTCCCGTTCCAGCTGCAGATCGGCGGGTCGCTGCCGTCGAGCATCTCGACGAGCGCGCTGGGCGGCGCGTCGGTGCAGTACAAGCTGCGGGCGAGCGCGGTGCGCGGGGGGTTCGGGTTCGCGCACCGCAGCCTGGAGGCGAGCCTGCCGGTCAGCATCATGCGCGGGTTCAGCTCGGAGGCGCTCGAGTACCAGCAGACACTCGAGATCGAGAACACCTGGCCGGAGAAGCTGATGTACTCGATCATGATCCCGCACAAGGCGTGGGCCGCGGGCGAGAAGGTGACCGCGGTCGTCAAGTTCTCGCCGCTCGTCAAGGGCGCGCGCGTGCAGCATGTGACCACGACGGTCAACGAGACGGTCAAGCTGTATGCGCGCTCGGGGACCCAGGAGAACACGCGCGTCATTTCGAGCACGCGGCACGACATCGTGCAGGGCAAGGCCGTATGCGTGGACGAGCAGCACCTTCGGTATCGCATCCCCCTCCTGCACTCCCACCCACACGTATCTTCCCGCCACTCGACGTCCACGCCCGGTACGCCAGGCTTCCACGGGCATAACGCTGGGACAGCAGGAAGCTACTTCCCCACACACACCACCACAGTATCTCACCCCGCGTCTCCCGTGCATGGCCCCGCTGACCTTGCGCCACTCACGACGACGACGACGAATTCGTCGTCGTCCTCTGGCGTCGGTTCGTCTTCGCGCCCCTCCGGAATGACCTCGAGCAATGGCAGCAGTGCAGAACAGTCGTCACGGACAAGTGCCGAGATATCTATGCCTGCTCAACCACCACCACCACCCCAGTCAGAGGCAGAAGCAGATATGGAGCCGTCCGTTGACGTCGTGACTACCCTTGGTATTACCGTGCCTATGCATGCGACGCCAAGTCACTCGCTGGAGGTAGGTTTTTCGACTGGGAACCACGCATATATTTGCTTACAATACCCCTGCAGCCGATCCAGGTCACACATCGGATACGATGGTCGATCATGATCAGCAACCTCGATGGCCACACTTCCGAGCTGCGATGCTCACTCCCCCTGCACATATTGGATGCGCGGCTACACGACGAGGCGCGTGCCGCGACCATGCAAACCCGGCGACTATTACTGGGAGCTCAAGACGTCGAGGGCGGCTCAGCAGTGGACGCCCACGGCGAGGGCGAGGACGAGGAGGACCTGGAGCTCCCAAGCTATCCCGCACATGTGCGCGACCGTGTCGCGAACGCGTTCCTGCCCGAGTCCGCCGTGATGCGTGTCGTGAACCCCTGGGTCGTCAACGGCATGAGCCCCACGATTCCCCTCCCCCACTCAGTGATGTCGGAGCTCTCATCTGGGATCCAATCGCCAGCTGCGTGGGAGACGTGGCAGGTCCCACAAGCGGGGCCGCACGGGCCTCCGCCCCGACATCACCTTCCGCAGGAGCCTGCACCCGGCGCAGCGCCCCTCGAGTGGGTCAACACGGAGCTCCTGCTCAGCCTCGGGAGGGAGGCGCCCGAGGCGCCCCTCCCGCCACCGCCCGCCCAGCAGAGACCGACACCGCCCAGCCGCACGCCGTCGGAGAGCGCAAGCACGAGCCGCCACGGGAGCCGCTTCCCGAGCCGCCGCGGCAGTCGCGCAAGCAGCCCCGTGCGCGGCGAGCCGGGGGAACGCACGAGCGGGACGCCGAGCCCGCACGGGCACCACCCGGGCGAGACGTACGTGCACAGCCACAGCACGGCGAGCCGGAACCTGCACGGCTTGTTCAACATCGCGATGAAGCCGTTCTCGACGCTCGGGTCGACGTTCTCGCTGGGCTCGCGCACCGCGAGCCACGCGAGCCTCAACCATGGCCATGCGCACGGGCACGGACGGTCGGGCCTCGGGCACGCGCACACGCACTCGGACCCGCACTCGCCGAGCAGCCTCGGCTCGCGCTCTGCCGCGGCGAGCACGGCCAACCTGCACGAGCCGCCCCCGCCGGCGCCGCTCACGAGCGTCGACCTGCTCCATCGTGCGTTCACGGAGGTGCCCGACTACGACATGGCGAGCCGCGGGTTCCTGGGTGGCGGCGTCACGCCGCTCGACAGTCTGCGCGGGCTACCCAGTTATGAGGCCGCCGCGGCGGAGCGCAGCCTGAGCGATACGGACCTCGCGGGCATGTTTGCGGCGGCGCAACAGCAGGCGAACCAAGCCGCCGTGCAGCGGGCGCGCAACGCGCGGAGCCAGCCGCACACGCCCGAGCCGCAGCCGTCGTAGCGGCAGCCGGCTGTGCTCGCGTCTGGTTCGTTGCTGTCCGTGATTATGATATTTGGCCGGTTGCACATATGGTTTCGATGATATATTCTCTCCTCTCCGTTCGCGAATTTTCCGTCTTTTACATTCGTTGTTACTACTCTCCACCCGTCGCATCTCCCCGCTCTCCATCTCGCTCTTGAATATCCACGTCCGCCGCGGACTGTGTACAAAATGAACGCCCCTCCATAGATTTTTCATTGCCCATAGACTGACGTCATGTCGTGTATAGTATCGTTGGACGTCTCGGTAGCCTTAATAAGTAGAAGCCGCCCTCCCCTCCCCCACTTACGAATCCTGTTCTTTTTTCCTTCCCGCTCTCAAAATAGCCCGTAGGGACGAGAGAAGTACGACGTCTTGTAGGAATAAAAATACCCGTCGTTGCTAGGATCTTCGGGTGTGCTCCGGGCTTCATGAAGGGGACTAGTGAAGAGTTTGCGATGCAACTTGACTACATACGAGTGAGCTGCGTCGCTGCGTCGGGGTGGCGTCGCCTCAGCCACCGGAATACAGTCACGTGAGCGCGATCGGCGACGCGATTTTTCGTCGCGTGCCGTTCCGAGGACCGTCGCGTCCGCAGGTCGGTGTCCGCCGTCGTCTCCTATCTGCACTCCGCTCAGACCACTCTGCTCCAGAACTGCGCGTCGCTTGGCAAGTACGCGATTACGCAGACATGAGCGCACGAATGAATTGCTGGTGAGCGCACACGTCGTACTCTGGGATTTTCAGCCCGCGCGGGGACCCGTGCGGAATCTATATGACACAAGCATACAGACGCGACACTGCAGCCGCGCGCGAGAAAGCTCGCACGGAACGGATGCGTGTCATGGGGAGCCTTCGTGGCGTCGCCTGCTGCGCGCGCAGGCCGCAGAATCGACGACTGCATCGTCTGCGGGATCGCTGCACGAATTCCCGGGCACGCGACGCACGGCTGTTTCTCCGTTGTTCTGTGCTGCGTGCTCGTCCTTCGTGCCGCCCGCCGTATGCGTGCCTCGCAACCCCGTTTCTCGGGACCCACCCCAGGGAGAAACCCCGGGGTGGCGCACCACGCGCCGCAGCACCGTCTGCGTCCGCAGCGCGCGCGTGCACGCACCGGGGACATCGCCTGGAAGAGCGGCTGGCGCGCTCGCACCCTGTACGCGCGCGCCCTGCAGGGTCGCAGGACCGCATGCGGGCAGGCTCGACCCGAATTTGAATTGCGCGCTGGCGACGCCCCCTGCTATTGTGCCCGGTGAGAACGAGAACACCGGCGGTGCGTCGCTAGCGCGCACAATGCATCGAGGCTTCGATAGTCGTCAGGCCCGGTGTCCGTGGCGTGGGACACGATCCGCAAGTGGGGTATTCCCGGTCTATTGCGTCGAAGAGAAGCGTGGAGCCTTGGAGCAACGCTTGAGCGTCCTGCGCATTGATATTCGGCGCCTGACGTGCACTCGGTCGTCCGGCGAGGGAACCGTTCCATCCTCGTGCTGGTCAGCTCCACATAGAATACACGAGGGATGCTCACCTACGAGGATTTTGACGAAGAACAATGCTTTGTGCCACCCGTGACCGCTCGCCTGTTGGAGACAGCGGAAGGATAACAACATGGTGGCTATCACATTATAACAGCAGAAACATTCAAGCAATACATACAAACGCTGACAGCAAGCAAAATAATCAAAAACCAAGGAAGCTCTCTCGCTTCTCGTCTAGCAGGAGCCTCGCATCTAAGCTCTAGCTCTAGGTCAACAATCTACCTCAAGGCAGGAAACCTCTACGGCTATCTCTAGGTCTAGTAGCTCTAGCTCTAGTCGCAGTCGGGGACATCTAGTTCTCGTCGGAGCTCTTCATGATCCACTGCTCCGAGCTGACCCACTGCGAAGTCGGAACACCAAGCTCAAACAGGCGTGAGACAGAGTTGGCAAAACTGCACGGGGGAAGTATCACGTAAGCACACTCATCTTACCCACAGACAACAAGGTACTTACTCCTTGAACCACAGGTCCTGGTCGCGGGCGTACTGCTCAGCGAACTTCCTGAAGCTCTTGTCCTGGACGAGCACGTAGTCCGTACTGCACGCGTGGGTCAAGAAACGTCGCACTCCAAAAGAAAGCAAGTGACATACGGAAGCATCATAAGAGTCTTGCTCTTAGCGTCCTGGAGCTGCTTGGGGCCGTTCCACTTCCTCCATACCCACTTCTCGTCGAAGAGGAGACGGAAGTACTCGTTGCTGACGGTTATAGGCGAGAAGGTCCAGGGGCCATCGAATCCAGAGCGGTCGGTGTGGCAGCGGCCGAGAGCGTGCGCACCAGAGAGTGCCACGATTTCACGATCGTTGAAACTGATGATATGTCAACATCTCGTCTCGAGCTATTAATTTTATTATGATGACACGTACCCCATGCGGTAGAAGATCTGCAAGGAGTCGAGGTGTGTTTATTAGCGGTCATTTAGGTCGTTCACTGCGAATACTCACGTTCCGGAGGTGCTGAGCGCCTTGGGTTGCGTCAGGGAGACGGCCGTCGGGAGTGCACTGTTCCTGGAATCCATCGATGCGGCCAGGCCTCCACGGGATCTTGGGGCCGCCCAGCTCCTGGATGGCGCAAACTCCACCAAGAGTCCACAAGTCGCCGTACGAGATCCAAGGAAATTCCTTCTTGACCTTTTCCATCAACGTGCGAGCAACGTTAAGGCCAGCGTTTGCACCGTGGAGCGCCTCGGGTTCGAAGCGCATCGTAGCGTAGTTGCTGTCAAGAGCGGGCGTCAACTAGCGATAAGGATATCATCGAGTCATTTCCACGTACCTTCCGCCGGTGTTGGTGTCCTTGTCGTATGTTCCGGAAGCGTGCCATGCAAGACGGAGGACCACAGGACCATACGAGCCGTCTACAGCGCATCGCGTGAGTCGCAGTAATAGAGATGAGGGGCTTACTATTCGACTTACCGTCATAGTCAGCGTCCGAGGCCTCATCAAGGATCTCGACGATCCTGTCGTACACCTGGGGTGAAGGTAATTAAAATGGACGCGGTATTGCGCTGACGAATGGAGACAGACCTTTTGATAGTCCTCCTTGGTGGGAGTGAAGTTGGCGGCAGCCTTGGCCGACTGGACGCCTGACCTCACAGCGGTGCCAGCCTCCTTGGCCTTGTTGGAGTCTGAGGAGTAGATCCAAAAGCCAACTCCGCCGACGACAGCGAGACCGAGGCCAGCGAAAAGGGCGGCATTGGACTTGCCCGCGCCTTCGGGCTTGGGGACCTCGGTCGAGTACTTGCGAAAGGCCGGGCTTCTGAACGCCTTGGAAGTCCTTGCAGCAGCCGGAGGGACAGCTGCCCTGCGGAACGAAGTTCTCAGAACAGAGAACGACATTGCGAATGCAGAGAAAGTTGAGTTACAAAGAGAGAGATGATGTGTCGCGCGGGTTACGACTCCGTAGACGCGTGCTTTAAAGGCGCCCATGCATGATCGAGTATCTGACCAATCTTGACTTACACACGTGACATTTCACGTCGTTCACCCAATCATTTGCGTGGGATTTCTCCGAATTTCGGCCCACAAGTCATCACGTGCAGTGTTACACTTCCCCGCATTCGGCATCAGCTAAGGGTCATGGATGCCGGCTGTGAGGCTGCTGCTCCGGACCTTCGGCCTACCGAGATTGTATATCATGCGTGCTCATGCGTACACACGATGGACATCGTTACACACGAAAATCAACGATTATCAAGAACGTGCAAAAACACATCTTTGAGGCGGATGAAGACCTGGAGGCTAATCTTCGCGGAAAGACTCGAAGCGTGAGGAAAACGCGATCGGTCATTATGCGATGATAAATCACGTGCCAAAAATTTCCCAGGAGCAAACCCTGATTGGATCGCGACTCGTCCAGCCTGCAGTTCTGCAGGCCGCCGACCGTTCTCGTCTTTTGCCCGGACCACTCTCGAACTATCATCACTCATCCTCGTTTCAAAAATGGTGTCATTCCAGTAAGTCTCGTGTTGTTGTTATCTGAGTAAGCATGTCGTTCTGACAAGCAACAATCGTGCAGGTGTGACGGTGAGCTTTGTCGAAGTCAGCCTAGGCTCGACAGAGAGTAACGATTCGCCTGCCCTTAGCGTGCGCCGAGATCGTGAAGAAGCCAAAACTAGACAAGCACCATGGAATGTGCCACTCGTCGTTCACCTGCATTGACTGCAGTACCACGTTCGCTGGTCCGGCCCAGTACAAGAGCCATACTCAGTGCATCAGTGAGGCGGAGAAGTACCAGAAGGCTCTCTACAAGGGTCCCAAAGGAGTGCGTCTGGTTACCTCTCGAAATCCTATTACTCTCGCTCATAGCGTTCTCCGTAGCAAAATAGCGGTCCGCGCAACAATAACAACAGCCAACGTGAAAACGCAGGACAAAATGGTGCTTCGACGGGTAAGTATCAGCAACAATGGTCCCACAACAGCGGACCTGGCGGCGCCAGGCCCAGCTGGGGCAGGTCATACACCCGTAATGAAGCAACTGGCGCTAACGGCACTCCCTTGGGCACTCCGGTGCGAATGTCACCTTACACAACACCAGTCCCCGAGACACCGTCCCCACTAGCGACCAATGGAGCGCAGGCGCAGAAGACCGCCCCCGCCGATGTGAAGGTCTCGAAGGAGACGCCTGCTGTGGCGGAGAAGGAGAAAAAGCACAAGAAGCGGAAGTCACCAGCGTCGGATGAGCCTGTAGCGAATGAGGTGAGTCGTCCTTCCCATCCCCGTGCTGTCGTCTGACTGAGGGCTTCTTAGCCCGCATCAAAATCGACTACTCAGGAGCCACCGAAGAAGAAGTCGAAGACTGGAAAGGACGTTGCCGCGGAGCAGCCATCATCAACAACAAAAGCGGCCAAGACTAACGGTACGTCGGAAAAGTCGAAGAGAAAGGAGAAAAAGGAGAAGAAGTCTAAGGAAGGGAAGTCGGACGCGGCCGTGGCTGATGCTGCGAGCAAGAAGGTCGAGCCTGTGCAGGAAGCAGATGCAGATGTCGAGGCAACGAAGAAGAGAAAGAGGAGTAAGAAAGAGAAGGGCTCCGTTGGTGAGGAGGCGGACGGTGCCCAGGAGGCCGCTGCGTCGGAGGAACCTGCTGCTAAGGAGAAGAAGAGCAGGAAAGCCAAGAAGGCCAAGGAGGACGTTGTGATGACGGAGATCAACGCGTCTGAGGTGAAGGAGAAGAAGAGCAAGAAGGAGAGGAAGGATAAGTCGAAGAAGGCGGAAGCAGAGGCATGATCCTGTTCCATTTGTATGAGGTCTTCATGTTATTTTCTGGTTGGGATGCTCTATCATTTTCATTGGATGTCGTCGCGTCTTGCATTGCATTTGCCTAATATCAATCGAGGGAAAACTCCTTCTGCAGTACGCGCCTCTGGAGTCGACGCCGGTCCGCGACAGATCTCAACACATAACTCGGTCAGTTTTCCGAGCCTCAGTCGCGCATGAGCTGCAGCCACAATCGCGTACTGATCGTGTCTTCAATCACGCGGATTGGCCAGGCCACAGGCGCCAGTCACATATTGTGGCTTCAAGCTCATCGTCCATGAAACCCTATGCGACCCTTGGCCATCAACTAGCGTTTGTATCTAAGTCAGGACCTATTCATTTGATCACTTCATTACCAACACCAGGAACATCACCACGAGTGGAGTACATATATAATCTAGCATAACCTATACAACAAGGTTCGTTATCGTGAAATTTCTTGTCCGTCCATTATAAGAAGACATCCAGAGCCAAGATGCACCGCTGCTTCCAGATATTGGACACTTACATGCTCATTCTGCGATGTTTGCAAGAAGACCCGGATGGCTTGGCCTCCCTGGCAGTCATGGCAAGAACGTGCCGTGCTCTGAGTGAGCCTGCGTTGGACGTCTTGTGGGAGAAACTCGGTAGTTTCGCAGATCTAGTGAGGTGCTTCCCTCGGGAGACGTGGGACGGGCAATCATATTACTGGTCTGGACATGCCATAGTATGTTGCATTCGTATCTATCACATGCCGTCATCGATTTAACCCGCTCCCCAGGTGGTGGATCGGATACGACCTCTTATTCCAAGTGATTGGTCCCGTTTCAGTTACCATGCTCCCCGCGTTAAGTATTTAACGCTTAAAATGGGACGCAACGACTGGGTAGACCCCAAGACGTATGAGGCCCTCTTGAAGTACCGACTTTCATTCTTCCTGTTTCCACGTCTCTGCCGTCTGGAAGTTTGGGATTTTGAGGCGGACTACTGGCAACACCTACAACCATTTCTAGGGCCATCATTAGAAGAATTTTCGTTGATTTGCCGAAAACTCATTCCAACTCCAAGTGCGCAATCGATGACATCCTTGCTGGCTAACACGGCGCATCATGCACCGAACCTTACCTCCTTAACTATCGAGCACGCTGGGCACTACCAAACTGCGTCTATTCCATGTGTATTAGGCGGATTGCGTAGTCTCCGACGTCTTCATCTGGACGTCCCTATGGCCACGCAGCCTAGCGCCGACTTCGTCAACTGGCTGATGAGAATCCCCTTCCTCTCATCTCTGCGCCTTCAAGTTGCCCCTTTGACAATAGATCTATCGCAGGGCGAAACGGCTTCCGATGTGCAAATGCACGCTATTGCTCCGGGATGCAAAACGCTCGAGGTTCTCAAACTGACCGCGGCAAGCATTCCCACGGTCACAACGGTATTTGCCCTGCTATCACCTTTGCCCTATCTCCGAGAACTTTCCATTGGTGTCGATGTTGCTGTATGCATCCATGATCTGAAACAAATTCGACGACTTATCGGGGCGATCGTCCATCAATGCTCGCCCGAACACCTAGAGCGTCTCAAGGTGGTATACCCGACCCGTAGTGCCGCCTTCGTGGTCGGCATTGAAGAGATTGCATCGCTTCTTGTGTTCCGCAATCTACGGCACTTCATTTTGTACCCGGGGGTCCCGGTCGATCTCAACGACACGGAGTTGAAGAGACTCGTGGATGCTTGGCCGCATTTGCGCACATTGCGCCTGGGGTCACCAGACACGCTCAAACTCACCGACCACAGAAGGAGACTGACAGTGAATACCCTAGAAACCTTGGTCACTCGCTGTCCGAGACTGCAGGATTTAGAGATATGCCTGGACGTGGAATCAATCACAGCAAGCGCATACAGGATTATTGAGGAGCGGTGGACACTCAGCTGCCTCCGGGAGTTGCGACTCGGAGGCTGGGAGGTGCCCGATCCTCAGCTTTTCGCAACCGTCCTATGCGTGGTTTTTCCAAACGTCACAGACGTCATTGTAACGTGCTGCAATGAGAATGATGACACCATCGCGAAGTGGTATGATGTCGAAGAACATTTTCGGGCCATAAGAGAGGCTACTATATGACTTCACTTACGCTCCGAGGAACGCCTGTATACGTTTAACTGGTGCTTGACAATGATACTATGAACGAAGATACTCGCAGAAAGGTGGGGCTGGAGGTATCTCTGTACTCTTCATGAGATACGGAATGATGACGTGAACCTATCCACCGTCACCCAAACCGGCCAACTCATTGCGGGCTTTTTGCACCTCCAATCTTTCCATGACCGCTCTATGCAGACTCGACTTCGTCTGTCGCGCCTGCTTGCCCTTCCCTTTAGATATAATAGAATCGGTAGTCTCTGCGATCGGAGTCGCGATGATATTTGCTTGCCCAGTGATTGACGCCTCAGTGGAGCTGTGTGTAGTTGTTGCGTCTTCAGGGACTGCGGATGTCAGATGAGATGGGACGATGATGGGAGTCGGACGTGGTGGTGGGGGCCACTGCAGACTGTGGTCAGTATTTGACAGTCCGTGAATACAGAGGACATACACCGCGATTCGGCTGGTTGAAGTGTAGGGCAGCCCACGGTGGGTACTCTTTCTCCAAGTGGACGATGTGGTTCTCGAGAAACTTGAGTCGGTCGAGCAATGACCGCGGAGGTGATGGTACTTCGATAGCGCATGTTGAGTATGAGATGTAACGAATAGGCGTCGAACGTACCGTAACGCACAGCAAGGTGTGCTTCTATATTGCGTAGACGCTCGTCCAGAGCAGGATGCCGTTCAGCGGTAGGCAGGTCGCCTGAACTCATGCCGCTTATTTGCTTCTCTTGACCCTTGTCTGATTCATTGGTACCCGCTAAGTGTTTGAGCGTTTTACGCAAAGGTCCGTCTTCGTTCTTCGCAATATCATATTTCATTTGGACATCCCGATTCTGGGGTTTCGCATCTGTACGTGCGCATGATGAAGCCGGTGCTTCCGCATCCGGAACACCGGCTTCTGCGAGTTGCCTACGCTTCTCCGCCAGAGATTGCAAGAATTCGGCGCGGTTTGATGCGTCGTTGCGTCCACGATTTTTCGCAAGGAATTGGGCGATGGAATTGTTGATCTAAATACTCTATCATCAAACTACTGTACAAAATGCGCTTGGTATATCCGACTCACCGATGTCTGCGACTGCGGTGTGCTGCCATTCGACAGGTGTATATAATCGAGCTTACGGTCATCTAGCGGTCGCTCCTGTGGTCCCGTACCCTCGTCTTCTTCTTTCACTTGGCCCAAGTGCTGTGTACCACACACAGACATTGGTATGTCACACTCAGACATATATGCGCGCGTAAAGCTCACTAGTAAACCCTTCATGAGATTCCCTAACGCGGTCGGTACTTTCTTGCGCTCCCAGTCAGGATTCAGAACAATCATATCGGCCTCAAAGCCTCTCAATGCTTGACTGAATCCGATAGCAGATAAGAATGACTTGATTACAGCATCCCATTCTTTATGTAGCTCAGGAGGTGGCGAGGGTGACGGTGAAGGTGCCTTAGGCTTCTTCGGCGCTTGGATAGAATCATCCAATTGGGCAGATATCTGGGCCTCCCTCTGGTTAGACACGTGAGGATGCTGATATGGGCCAGCCCCGTAAGTGTATGAACCTGCAGGCCACGCGTTTCCCCACGTATTCGGCGGATAAGCATGGTGAGAGAACCTCGGAGACTGGCTTGTGCTCGATGAGGGCAAGTAGTAGGGTGGATGGGGCTGTTGTGATGTCGTGGCCGCGTCATTTGGCTGTTGCGGACTATGCTGCACAAATTGCAGAGGTGGCTGTTGCGATTGCGGCATTACGCCAGGCGTGTTAGCGGCGGTGGCGGGAGGTCGCTGCTCTGAGACGCGAAAGACATTGTATTGCGATTGGGAGCCAGAAGATTCTGTCGTTCCAGAGAATGAGTTGGTCTGGGGCGGACCCGCAGCCGATGGCGGAGGACCGAGATTCATAGCGAGGCAAGGTCAAGTCTCAAATTGGCAGAACCCGCCTCTGTTTGGCCGAGGCAAATAAAGGCGCTCACACCTATTTTGGAAGCGTCGGCGCTCGCGTGCGTGTCACTCCTTCCGCCACCCGGACTCTGGCTTGCCTTGCTCATTACTTCCTTGAGACTGACCGGCACACTCATCTCTTCTGCGGGTCATCGTACACGTTATCCTCACGAATGGCTGCTCATGTCGACAGGTTCACACCCTCTATCTCTCGATCGCGCCAAGATGAAATACCGCCGGAAGTCATTCTACGAATTGAACGGGTGCTAGAGATACAAGGACAGGAAGGCGAACTTCTGGACAGGCTTTCGAACGACTTTAATGCAGTTGCGACTCTGAATAGCTACTTCCCTGATGGTCAGTGCTCTCATGTCACACTCACTGGCGCGGGTACTGGGACACGCTCCTCACATTACGGCCCATGTAGAGTCGTCTCTTTCGCAGCTCGAAGCGGTCCAGAAACGTCTTGCGCAGAAAGAACAACAACTCCAGACCGAGATAGATGCTCTCAAGGAAGAGTTGCGACGCGATTCGGACCCGAGCAGGATGCAGCTCATACAGGAGATGATATCTGTACGTAATGCTCATACTGTTTGCTTGCCAGGTACGGAGGTGAATTTAGAGGAAGTTGTATTTGCGCCTTGTCAAGTAGGATCTGCTTGGACAAATGTCTCGCATACGGGAGAAAGCGACCGAATCTGAAGCAGTTGTGAGGAACATTACGAAAGAGATCCAAGTGCTCGACTTGGCGAAGAAGAACCTGATCCTGAGCATGACTACATTGAAGAGACTTCAGATGCTTGGTATGTGGAGCAGTGAGCTCCCAGTGGATGGTTCATGATTTAACATATAACATCAGTCAATGCCCTCAGTCAACTAGAAGATCAAGTCAAGGACAGGAACTACCATGAGATTGTCCAGACACTTGCTGTAAGTTGTATCAGCTCGTTCCATGACAATTGATTTGAAAGTTCGCATCTGCTAGGCAGTTAAGCAGATAGGCGCATCTTTCAAACCGTACACTTCCGTGCAGCGCATATCCCAACTTTGGCGCCGCATACAGGAGATACAAGGAGAGCTTCGACAGAAGATTGACGCTGATTGGGACAAGTTGTAAGTGGTACACATCCCGTTGCGCGATGCAGTAATCCCTCATATTATCGACCTAGCTATGTTCAAGATCCCTCGAAACCCATAAAGCCCTCAGTAATCGCGGATGCATGCTTGGTGATTGATGTGCTGGGACGAGATGTCCGCATGGAATTCGTCGAACGTTACGTTGCTCTCGAGCTGAAGGAATACAGACGTATCTTCCGTGCCACTGACGAAGCCGGACAACTCGACAATATATCTCGCCGATTTGCGTGGTTCCGGCGCCTCCTCCATACGCATGAAACCGAGCAGGGAAGAGTCTTCCCCGCTGAGTGGCAAGTAGGCTGGTACCTCTGTGCCAAGTTCATCGAGATCACTAGGTGCGCACTAGGCTACACAACAGCTCGCACAGTTCCAACGCCTTCCTCCAGAGACGACATGACAGCTCTACTGTCGAAAGCTGGTTCGAAGCTCACAGTGAAGCAACTTCTTGACACCCTGCAAGAGACCAGAGAGTTCGAAGCTTCGATGGCGAGAAAACATGCGACACCGGTGAGATCACTGCATAGAACCGACGAACATGACTGACGGTCACTGTTGTAGATACTGGACATCCTCAAAGCTACACAACCAGGCGGTGCCACCCGTCCTGCAAAACCTATCTCATCAGCCTTCGAGCCTCATATGAGTGTGTACATCGACGCGCAAGACAAGTAAGCATGGACCCCCTCATTGATTCGGAACCAGTCCTCACTTTCGTACAGGGCACTGTCGGATATGCTCGCGCAGCATCGAGGTCCTAAATCGCGCTCGTCTCTAGAAGCTGTGTCTGCTACACCCACGTCCGAAGATGACGCACCACCGCCAGTGCTTGTGCTCCCATCATCGACAGAATTGTTCTACTTTTATGCACAAACCCTCGAGCACTGTGCAAAGCTATTCACAGGACAACCGCTGTATGACTTATGTGTATTGTTCCGTAAATGGCTACGCGTCTACGCAGGTAATGCTTATCTCATTTCATCTTATATGGAGTCTTGTGCTCATGAACTGCTCGGCTATAGAGGAAGTGCTCGTAGCTAGTATGAAGCGGTATGCCGGCTTTCAAGCTACTTTGATGGGTCATTGATATATCGATGGTGCAGACCTGCAGTACAATCGAGGAAGTCGATCGAGAACCGCTTTGAAGTAGCAGAATTGAAAAGTGCATGCACTTTGATCAATACTGCCGACTACTGCCAGACCACAGCTCTCGAGGTATTTTTTGATCTCTATTCCATTCACACATAGACCGACTGGACACCTAAAAGCTCGAGGACAATATCAAGTCGAAGTGCGATGAAGTTTATAAAGAGAAGATCACACTTCAAGAGGAAAGAGACCTCTTTGTCAGGTAGGCCATATAGCCTTCTTCCGACAACTGTCTCGTTCTCACGAGCTCTTAGTGCTATCTCAGCAGCCATTCAACTTCTATTGCGTGAGCTCGATGCAGCCTCTGAGGCAGCGTTTGGCAATATGTCTCGGAGCTCCTGGGGAACGATGAAGTCTGTTAGCGGCCAGTCATCATACGTAGACGAGCTGCTGCGATCAGTGGAAAATGTCATTGACGCCGTCAAACCGCTGGTGGAGCAGAAGAAGTATCTCCGGAACTTCTTGGACAAAGCTGCAACGTGAGTCTACGATATGGCTTCTGACTTATCATATTGCTCATGCAAGCTCTGTTCTAGTCTTGTTCTGGCAAAATTCACAAATGCGCTTGTGCGAAGTCGTCCCCTGAAGGAGATTGGCGCTGAGCAGGTATGATTCGGGCGTCTCGTCTGAGTACTACTACCGCTTACACGGTGACATAGCTCCTAATCGACCTGCAAGCACTGAAGGCATTGTTACTCAGGGTCCCGGGCGAAGCTCTTGCGTCGCCAAAGTGAGTCTCCTGATGGCAGCCCTTCGACCGGCATTTTAACATATCGTTTCAGCTACGTGCGAAGTGTGACGAAGCAGACTGGAAGGCTAGAAGCCCTCCTTAAAGTGATCGTGACTCCGATAGTGAGTGCCGTTGTGGAACAAATATGTCATCAGCTCATCTCGTTCCAGGATCCTGTCGAAGGCTTCGTCCTCAACTATACTCTGCTGATTGGAGACGCGTCCTTCTCGAACTTCCAGAAGGTATGTACTTGACTGCATGATCGTATGATACACCCCGCCTCAATGAGAATACAGATCCTCGACCTCAAGGGGACCCCCAGAACGGAGCAGAATGATCTCCTGGACTCATTTCTGACCATCACAAGCACCAAGAACGAGCTGGAGAGCACATCGTTCCTTTCTTCCCTGGACATGGACCCATCGCAGGGTAGCAACTTGATGAGTCCGAACGCCAGTGGTGTGTCGCTGCTACCAGGTGCTAATGCTGGAGAGAGCATCCTCGCTGCGCTAGCCTCACCACCGCTAGGACCATCGTCATCCACAGGATCTGATACGCCTCCAAGAATGGATCAAGGTGCACAGCGACAGGTTTTCTCAGATTTCAAGCGCTTCGTTAGTTTCGGATTGCGGAGGGAGACGATGCCTCCATGAAATCCGGATGGATCACGATAGTTATGGGCTCGGAATAGTTCGTGTGGAAATACCCAATGGAGAATCTAACGTATGGAAGACATCTCTACGATACAAGTGCGAGATACAGCATGATATATTGAGACATGATGATGATCCACAGAGAGCCCTGGCGCAGAAGGATTTGCTTATTCCTCCATAGCATCCGGGTCTGCATCTGTAGAGCCCGGCTGATCTTTCCAGAGCTCGCCCCACCTGGGATACATCCGCTTGTAGAGCGACATGCACACGGTGTCCATCTGGTTGATCGGGCCGTCGAAGTGCGCCTTGAAGTAGCCGTGTGTACCCAAGGACTCGCGGATGTGCCCAGTCCGGCCGTACTTGGTGTGCAGCTGGATTGGCTTGAAGTAGCTGATGTCATCTGAACGGATAGTCAGTAGAGTCATTGACACAGAACGACTGGAAACATACCCGCGTTGAAGAACATGTAGCGCACGGTGGCAGTCTTCTTGTGGATCTTGAAGGGGTGACCTGTGAGAATGATACGCTTCGCGATGATCCGAGTGGTATCCGGGTTCATGAATGAGCCCATCGCGACTAGTTCCGGAGCTGTCAACATAACTTAGTCCGATTGAATCCTCAGTTTGATAAACGCAACGCACATTGAGCATCTTCGGTCTCGCGCAACAGCATGCATGGTTGCTTGCCAAACACAACAGGCCCGTAGGTAGTCGCAACGTTGGTGACACCATGTCGGAGGTAACGCTCGAACTTGTGGACGTTGTTCGGGCCCTTTCCACCGCCACGAGTGTGCTGGCTGTAGATTGGATTGATTCGCAATCGGCGAGGTCCAACGCACAGAATGAGCGGATCCTGAATATAACGATGAGTGACGACCTTGTATGCCACACGCGTACACTCACCTTGGACCGTACAGATCCGTCGTATTCCGTGTTCCGTTGAACAGTGAAGTTAAGTACGGTTTTCTTATGTTCGTGTTGTAAAAGCCCGAACATCACAACCGGTGAGCCCGGTTCGAATTTAGCGGCATCTTGGGGTACATCTTTCAGATAGACCGTGACACGCATCCCAGGCTGGATAACCAAGTTGTCAGCGCCCTTCCGTAAGAGGGCCATTTAGTACATACCTCAACCCCCGTGCTGTCTTCCTCCGCTCTCCGCCTGACGTTCCTCTCTGTCCGCTTGTAATCTTCGAATTGGAAGATACGAGCGTAGTCCCTTGGCAAGTTCTCGTACGGATCCCATGGACTCGTACGGAATGAACGGAGGCCACGGTATCGCTGGAAACGCGTCCGCGCAGGTATATCGAGCGGGGTATCAATCTCGTCGGGGAATGCAAGGTCGTCCTCTTCTTCGCGCTTGCGATTCCGCCACGACTCCAACCTAGGTGTAAGACAAGTCGGCTGAGCTGACTCCATATATTCATAATAGAATACGCACTGTCTGCCTTCCTCTTCCATGTCCAGGTCCTGGAACGCTACGCTTCTCCGGCCGTCGGTATCCATATCATGCTCGTCGTCCCGGACAGGCAACTCGACCATCTCCTCTTCCTCCTCATCCATGGAGACCTCACTGCCCTCCTCGTCTTCCCTATCCTCCCCATCCTCATCCTCCTCATCGATGATCCACGCCGCCTGATACTCGCTCATCCCCTTCGGGACCTTCCGTACAACCTTAGGTGTCGTGCCAATCTTCGCGTCGGGGATGATATCCGAGTGGTCGACGCCGTTCTCGGCACCACGCATCTCTTCTTCCGTTGGCCAGGTTTGCTCGTTCACCATATCGTCCGGATCGTTGCTGGAGACGAGGGAATCGGCGGAATCGGCATCCGGCTCAGCGAGGAGTTCCGGCTCTACTTCCATCTCGCCTACGCCATTAGACTTCCGGTGCTTAGATAGAGGAGCCGACATGATCTACACCTGTTTGTCAATGTCGCTGTAGGGAAGGAGGGTACGGCCAACATACTTTGGTTATCTGGAAGTCGCCGTGGTTGGGCAGGTGTACCAGGCGGTTCGGAGAGAGCGCCGTACCCCTCACGACACCAGTGACGCGAAGGATCCCGCCCTCCCACTCGAGCTTCTCTCCAAGTAGCCATGACCGCCCTTCCCTCCACTTCGGGTCGCCGGGCCTGCCCTCACACAAGGCCCGGACAGCGTTGAGCGCGTCTGAGCTGGAGTTCATGTCAAAAACCCTCGCTTGGCTCGGGACGAAGTATTGCATGAAGGACAGGAGGGACTTCATGATGTCAGACTTCTCTTTGGGTTCCATCGGCTCGTCGGAGGAAACCACAGTCACGACCTCGGGGAGACCTTGCGCTTGCAGGGTACGCAAAAGGGTATCTCCCCAGGTATCAACCTCAACATTTGGAGACAGGACCAATACGACGTAGTCTGCTGCCTTGCACGCGTCTAGAGTTGCATACAGTCGCTTGTACGGGAGGGGAATGAATTGAAGGGATGTTTTGAAGCGGTCTGCTCTAAAGCACCGGATACAATTGGGTCAATGAAGTCCGCATATATGAAGTATACACTACACACCTGAGCTTCCAGAGACCATTGCTCGAACTCTCATCAACCTCGCCGTCCAATGCTTGCGTGAGTGCCGTCGCGACCTTGCGAGTATCAACATCTTCCGTGAGCGGAACGACTGCAATAATCCGAGGGGCACCGTCCACGCCGCTGAATACACGGGTAGCGGACACGAGGCTCTGCCGCTTTTTGATTTGAGTCTGCTTGGAATTGTTGCGGCGGTTCAGACGGGACTGTGCAGCGACATTGGAGGATGCCGTAGATTTTTGCGATTGATGGTTGGCACGACCCTTCGCAGCTTCTTTCAGAGAGCCCTTTGTGGAATGCTTTGACTTGAATCTTTTGTTTTGCTGATTGGAGTGCGTTCAGTTATAAGTGAGGTACTCGGCGCAAGGCGTGGGACGTACCTGCTTGAGTGTCGGTCGGTGATGATGTCCTTCAGTCATTTTGAGTGCGCTATGCAGTGCAAAGTAACACTGCTAGAGCACCTGCGGGGTAGGTGGGATAAAGGAGGGATACGGGAGGGATGTTAGACCGCAGCGCGGATTGTCCATGGGCGCTAGAAGCAGCCCACGCGGAAATTTACGAATACTGTCAGCTGATTGGCTGCTTGCGGCCTCATTCTGGGCGCTTCAGTCTTGTGCTGTTTCTCTTGAGACAACTTTCTGTTCTCCAGCTCGCCGACAACAGTTTGATGATAGACGCAAATATAAGTCGTTCTCTGCTACTCGTATCTCGGGCGATACAGATCCATTTAGGTTCAGATTACTGAGGCTGTTACTGGGCAGCGTTGCGCCTTCGAGCTTTCTGGGACTCCCGACACCAACTTGTTGCTCCTTGAAACCTACTCCGAGGATGTATCTTCATTACCTCGTCTGCTTATGGTCATGACCTGATCCGCGAGTATATTTCTGAACAAGGAGACCATCATATGATTAGACTACAGGAATCCCCTGGGAGAGACGGACTAGCAGTGGGAATGGTTCGTTTGGCTGAACATACAGGCTATCATGACGGCTCAGTGGAAATCTCGCTCATTACTATCCACCATGGCCCAATCAAGCTCTTTCAAAAGAGGATCCGCGAACCAAGGGTCGTTCGCCGTCTTGTCCTTCCAGTCCACTAGCTCGGCTCCGTGTTCGTGGCATTCGATCAAAGTCAGCACATCCTCGATAAAGCACCGGCCAGGGTGGTCGCCCATCCCGCTCGGCGTGTCGCACGCACGTGCCTCCCGTATAACTGGTATCCAGGTCGCTCGGTACCGCATACAGAGGTTGACCACGCCACGAACCATGAACTGCAGATGCTTCTTGTAGCACGATGCAGGTGACATGCAAGCGAGGAAGAGCACCACACTAGTTGTGTAGAATCCGGTGGCCCAATCACCTTCGTTCATTGCGTCCCGTATGTTGTCTACAGCCCAGATGGCAAAGAAGTAGATGTCTACGCGGTAATACGTCAACTATCAAGCCATGAATGAGGTGGATTCGAACGTACTGTCATGTGGAACCGGCGGCTCATCCGTAGGTACGGGTTTCCTCCATCCAAATGCCGCGGATTGGATCTTGACCAGCTGTTCCGCGATCTCCACGCGTAGTTCAACGGGGAAGATGTCGGAGCACAGCCGCGCGTATCCCACGATGAAGGCGGACTGGTTCGTCGGAGTTGTCTGGAAAGCTGCAATGTGCGGGCTCAGGGTACGTATGAACTGGGTGGCAATTTCTTTAGCGAGAACATGGCTCTCGATCGCTAAGATGCGGGGAATGAGCTTCATAGACCCTAGCGCGATTGCCATGGTCGCATTGTAGCTGAGGGGCCTGCTCGCAATGATGAGCGCGATGTTGTCAATGACATCCTTGGCGTTGTATGCCGACTGCAGGATGCACGGTTCCACCACTTCCCGAAGGAAAGAGTCGTCGGTGAGGAGGGAGTCTGCTGCGAGAAGTAGGTGGGCTTCGGTCTTGTTCGTCTGCCACGATCGCAACCATGCTTCGCTCCGCACGTTCAGCTCCTTGCCTACGATGATCTGCTCCTGTGCTCTCCAGCTCCAGTAGCTCTCGCCAGGGGCTGTTGCTGTATCTGCCAGCGAGGCAAAATAAGACCGAACCTTCGCAAGCAGATCCCAGTTATTCCCCTTCGGAGCGTCCCTGGGCTGACCATGTGATGGCAGCGAGGTTTCAGCACGCACTCGAGATGGCATCCCCGTGATGTTCTTGCCCAATTTCCGCTTGAAAAACGTGTACAAAACGTCGCCGAGCTTGCGGAACATGACCAAGGAGGCAACTCGTTGCGCAATCCAATAGAACACGAGCGCTTGCGGTGATTTATACGGGCATTTCGGTCGGAATGCCGGTGCGGTCGTGGTAAAGACGAGAAAGAGCAAAAGGACTGCCACGATGCCTGCGAAGACACAAGCCACGATGGTGTTCAAAGTTGCGAGGAGAATGAGTAATCCGGCGAGAAACAGAATGAGCGACAGCTGAAGGAGGATCGGGAGGGTGCTCGTGATCTCAGGGACTCGCCACGGGATGATGCCTTCATCCCAGCGCAAACGATGTATGAATGCGCTTTCCTTCGGTTCCGTCACAGAGATACTGACGAAGTGATTCAGCCACTGTCTGACGACGATGCCCATGCACGCAGTCGAAAGACTTAGCGCGAGGCTCGAAAACCAGAGGACGTTGATCCAAATCGAGGGGACAGAGGGTGGGGAATCGATGGATGAAGCGGACAAGATGGGCAGGACGGAGGGCGCCGAAGGACTCGTAGAGGTAATATTAGACAGTTGACCCGAGATCTGAAGGAGAATGAAGGAATTCAAATCCGGGTTTGCGGCTGGTGCGAGGGAGGTATACAGTTCGACGTTAAAAGCCGTCAAGATTGCCGAGAACAGCCCGGACTGGCACGAAGGGGAAATGAACAGGATTACGTTAACATCGAAGAACTGGGAGTAATTTATGAAGGTGCTCACAAACACAAGGAGAGTGTCTATCTCTTCTTTCCACGTCTTCGCAACTGCTTCGTCATGCTCCTTCAAGCGCTTGGCACATGAGGCCCATGCCTTGTTCGTCGCTTCGTCAGCTGGCTTCAACTGATAGTGCGGCCGAATGTGACGGAAGCATTTGCATTTCTCTTCTTCAGAGGGATCAAGTGGTAGTGCGTTAGGTCCTAGCTCCTATACGCACCCCCTATTCGTAAAGGAAATTTCACCAAATATAACACGAAACAACGTACATGGTTGACAATTGCTCTCAGTGCATCAAGTGTCGCATCTCCGCCATTTTGCTCGGTCTGTTGCTGAGGATGGTTGTTGCGTAGAACGTGCTCGTTATCAGAGACATTGTCACTGTTCTGTAATGCGAGCAACGTCAGGCATCGTCCAGAAGAGCGCTTATGCGAAGTTAATCGACCTGCTCGAAGTACTCCGGCACATCGTCAGGAACCAGGGTCGAACCAGCAGCCCGCTCGACACGCCTCATCATCAATTGGCCCAGCGGATCCGTAAAACTCAGACCTGAATCAACAGCACGAGATATGCTGTCGTACAACCCAGGTAGTTGCGCACGCATATGATCTAAAGTCAATACCTGCGCATCCCCAGCTGATTAGATGAAGGTGCTGCTGTATGTAGAATGGAAGCTTACCTCCTGCAGGAAACCCATCATGTTGTCCCTCACCTCAGGTGTAATTCCGGGCGACTGGGAGTCGCCTTGGGAGGTATTGGCGTCTCCTCGTGTGTCGGTTCCATCATCATGGGTGGCGTCTGCTGGCGCGGCAGAGGAAACAGGTGTACCCCCGGGAGTCCTAACGGACGACGTCGACCCCAGGTTTCCAGAAGCCATCATGCACAAGCAAATAGGGGAGACGGTATTGCGTCAGCAATTGGGTTTTATATACCATTGAACCACTCCAGCAGTGCAGCCTCTAGCGCTCTGGAAATGAACTTGGGAACGTGCAAAGCACAGGTTTTCGTCGTTCTGTCATACCGCAATTTATCAGTGAGGCAAATGTGCACTACGCAGTCAGTCCTCGGGAACTCATCTATGAGGCCTTGAGGTATGAGCCGTACACGAGTGCGAGCGCCGGCTACCGGATATGATGTCCAAAAGGACCCATGGTAATAATACACTTTCCATCTTCGGCGACGAAAAGGCGATTTCAGCGACACAAGTCGTATTCGATTCCCGCTTACCCTGGTACTCAGAACGATAGGCTCCTAGGAATCCATACAGGCGAAAATAACGTCGACACAAGCAAGGCACACATATGTCGGTATCGGGAAGATCAATCGGGGGACCTCTCGGATTCGAAAGCAAGCTCAAAATGTATGCATTCGCTCTTCAGGCAGGCCATCACTGTGAGAATCACGTAGCTTAGATGACCATCTTACGCAACGTGTTTAATGCTCCTTGGAAGCTTTGGCCCCGTGTGCGCTGAATTGTATGTGTATATTTTTGTGTGTTTTCCCTTGTTGGTGAGTTCATAGCCACCGGCATCGAAGGGATTCGAACGTTCCGAACTAAATGACCAGTTTAGTGCAGAAGCACGGAATGCAATGTCACGCCACCACTCACTGGAACCGTGTGCAGACACATGTTCGAAGAACGGATCAAGGATTCCTAGAGTTTTCTTCATCTGTACACGAAACACCGGGCCACCGCGCAATGCGTACGAGTTTGGGGCGCACCAGATCGGCAACAGCGGCACATCGAATATCTTGAAGGAGTCGACTGTATTTCATCTTGTGCAGCCTGTCACCGGCGCAGCATGTTCGTCAGATGTACAGGTGCGTCGTCCTGCATCGAGGCAAATAACATCATGATCCGATGATCAAACTGGATATCACAGCTGTTTTCACAACGGGTGGCGTACGCCGTCGCAGAAAACACGCAGTCGGAGTTGGCGGAGCTTTAAGGATCTAGGTACAATCTGCTGGCCAGGTAGCGCTCCGCTACGGAAACAGCTTTGAATTGCATCAATAAACTTTCCGACTTGTCTTGATGCCTTTTAAGATACTTGACGTGCACTGGCGAAGGTGCGGCAGGGCAGCAAGCACGCCGGCAAGCCCCGAAAGGCAAGCAGGATGAGGAAAGTCAACGCGACGTTTTCCGCGCCGCACGGCAGAACGGTCGCGAGAGTCGGATCCTGGGTAAGACATAGAGGTGGCGCTTTGCAGATATGGATAGACTGTCGTCCAATTCCTTATGGTCACTGGTCAGCAACGGAGACTACCAACATCAGCTAAATTCCGCTCTCGCTTTACTACTCACGTCTTTTCTGGTCGATGAGCGCACTAAGAGTGGTAAAGTATGAAGTACCAGCCTCTGGGGCTGCCCGCTTTCTCTGCTTTGATCAACCAAAGTGAACATTTTCTTGATGGCTCAAAGACAGGAAAGGCAAGTGTCATATTTTAGAGCCGCGGCATCAACATCATTCTCAGCTCCTTTGACAGTCATGGCAGGCGTCCCCTGACGCGCTCTGAAATCATATATATGCATAGTCTGTCCACCTTCGACCACTTGATATTTCTCCCATACATTGCGCTTCTGATACATGTTACTGTCCCTGACTCTCGCTTGGCTGTCGTTCTTTACACCCTCTATCGAGAGTAGGCTTGTTAATGTCACTATTGACGACACGTTCGGTGATCCAACCACCGGCGAGCAATTCGCATATCTGCTACCTGTATCATGGACGCCTGGACAGGATTGTCCAACCTGCTCGGCTCAACCTGATCGTTCGCTGGCGTATAATGGGACCTGGCACGACGCGAGCTTTCGCATAGACAGCCTCCCCTTGAACGCTTCAGTGTCCTTCAACGGTGCGTGTATTACTTATTGCTCCATCGATATCGAGATTTACTTCCTAAGTCGCTACCTTCGCAGGTCAGGCGCTCTACGTATACTGCATCATTAGTAATAATCAAGACCAGAATTCGGACATGACGTTCTACATCGATAACGAAGTCGTTGGCTCATTTGTCACAACTGCTCCCGGCGGAAATACGTACGATTATAACACCCTAGTCTACCAGAACCAAGCGTTGAACCCTGGACAACACACGTTCATGCTGGCCAGCGGGCATCCCAATGGTCCAGATGCCCTTGTGCTCCTCGACTATGTTGTATACACGTATGTCCAAATCAATACAAGCACGCTCCCCGCATGATGACCGATTGGGCTTGACCCTCGAAGTGTTGATGTAGAAGATAGCGCAGCACCTTCTGCTGAGTCGTCTCCCTCGACGACACTCCCTGCATCGGGACTTTCTTCATCTCTACCACCCCCTGCATCGAGACCTTCTCCATCTCTACCGCCCCCTGCGTCGGGACCTTCTTCACCTCTATCACCCCCTGCATCGGGACCTTCTTCATCTCAACCACCCCCTGCATCGGGGTTTTCTTCATCTCTATCATTCCCTGTCTCGGGATCTTCTTCATCTGGTTCCCCGTCGCACACACTGCCATCGCTCCTCGGTCCAGGTTCCACGATGGGTGGTTCTGGATCAGCTGCTCAAACTGCATCGATGTCCAGCATGTCCAGCTCAGGCACTGCATCGGCGGCAGCGGCAGTAGCAGGGTCATCAAGCAAGAATGGCTTGTCGAGCACGCAGTTGAAACTCATCATTATTATTGCTGTGGTTGTCGGCCTGAGCTTTGCGCTATGTACCCTCGCCATTTCGTGGTATTGGAGACGGCTCGCCAGCCGGCCCGGCAGAACGTGGCTTCCACGCGGCATATGTTGTCTCTCCCGGAAGAAGCAGGCTACAATAGAACCTTTCCTCGCTGAACCCTCTACGCCCGTGCCCGAAATGAAGGGAAACATTTCTCCTGGAGGGAACAGCATGCTCAGTGATGCCTCTTCCATGAGCCCGCTCCTTCATCATACGCACGCAGTAATGTCTGACCAGAGCAACGTCAACACTGGGGGTCATCGGATCCCAGGTTCTATGCGAAGAGATTCGGCAATGGTCCCTGCGGATACGTCGTCGAGGTTCCGTCTCGGAGACCTCAGAGTCGAGGGGTCCGCAAACGAATCTCAGACGACCACCAACGAGCCTGTCCTATGGATTCCAATACCACAGCGCGGTCAACAAGGTGTCATAGATGTAAACAATATTGCTGGAAACCCTTCGATGACCACTCCGGCGTCCACCATTCCCTCTCCGACGTCGAGTTCGGATCTACTCGTCATTCCTCAAGCGAGGCATCTCGCTAGCATCCTTGCACCCGACATTGAGAGCCCTATGACGCCGCCACCCATGTATCGAGAGAGGGACTAATCCAATCCCCGTCTACCGTTATGCCTGAACCACATCGGTCCGAGGCTCAAAGATCACGTTGCTCGCCATGTTCCGATACAACCTGGGCTCCGCGGTATGATCTTGTCATATACTAATCTTATCATATGCAACGGTGCGACAATATGTAACCGATATAGTGAACGGTTCGACTCGGGGCTAGCTCAAGTCAGCGGTGGACCGGTGAGCGTAGTTAGTGACATACCAGCATAGACCGACGGTATATACATGTAGTTCTCCTGTTCATCTCGCTTACCTGCGCCGCTGCAGTTCAGGCCCGCCCCTCTGCTCCTGCATATCAGCGCCGCGTTCGGAGCCCGCTCTCGCTATCCTCACCTTTGTGCTTCAAACTTCTCCGCAGTATGTGTTGTCTCTTCCCTTTGCCATCTCGACTGCGCTCCACTTCCCTGGCCCTCCTCGCCGGGACTCAGGTACTTACCCATGCTCACAGCTCGCCTCTTTCCGTTTGCGTATGTCCATTCTTCTGTGCATCTTGATTGATTGATACCCCCTTTATCTCTGACCGTATCTGTGCCTCGTCTCACACTATTCCAAGAGATGCTCAATAAGTCAGTCCTCTCTGGAACGTCATATCAATATCGGATTTGTGAATAATTGAAGCGCTTGCCGTTCTTCTATATTTGTGTGGACTATAGAACACTTGATGATATCAGCGATTGTGCCCGTTTCAACCATGAACGAGAGATTTGTAGATGTCACACTAGAGATGCTGGATAGCGGAGAAACACATGGTACTGGGGTCGATATGATGCCTCAATTGCTGATGAAACCCGAGGGAATGACCTCGGGTTCAGGTGCGTGAGATATACTCCTGGCGTTTTCGAAGAAATAGGCCAAGTATTACACTTTCGGAAGTGGACATCCTGCAAATATCAAACATTGCGCCGGCGTTCTCGCCACCGACTCTCGAATTACCCGTTGTTCGAGAAGGATATACATGGTGTGCGTTCGAGAACTGGTGATTACAGAGTAGAACATGTTGACCTTCTCTCCCCGTGTATTTACGGCGGCTCTTCTATTTCTAGTTGGTAGAAGATCCCTTAAGATGTGCATCGAATTCGACCGCTGACCCTTGTTCCCATGTAGCTGCCACCATGGTTCCGACTGCACCATCTGGCGACGGCAAGCTAGCGCTGCGTGTACGTTGTCTATGACTTTCGACTTCTGACATCGCGTTCTATTCCGACACCGATTGATATCCTTTGCATCTTCTAGGAGGAGGCAGTTCCGGACATTGTATGCAGTCCCGCGATCCTCGTAAGAGCCCTGAGTCGATCACCAACATGTACCTGCAGTGTCGTCCGCCAGATGCTTCTTGCATACTCTGGCCGTAATAAATCACCCAAATGATCTGGTGACGTTAAGGCAGGAATGTCGCAGCCAACTAAAGCGTTTATGCATCTAGATCAGAGTGTCTCGAGCTACTCCCCGGGAAAGATTTACCATATGGTCAACTGCGACTAGCAATTACATTCGTGTTCGGATTTGTTCACCGGTGTTCCTCTCCAGCACTCGTTGCGCCCGTTATAAGCTGCCCGAATCAGGCCCGACGTGCGAAATTGAAACATGAGTATGCGGCTCATGTACCAAAAGAGACACGTTCGTGCTTTGTGGCGGTTCCGCCGCTGCCGCGGCTATCCGCCCCTAGCCCCGAGCTCGGACTTAGATAGTCATTACCATCGGTGCCGTCTCGCCAAACCAACCGCTCTCCACTGACTTGGTGTGCCGTGAACAAAACTGCCCGTCTGCAGATATCAAGCTCTGCTCGAGTAGGCTCAGACAGTGCTCGTTATCTCATCATGGCTGCGCTTATCGTCCCGGAGTCGGTTCTTACCACGACCATGGATGAGACATCGGCCAACCATCCTGCACCGACAGTCGCAAAGCCTGTAGTGCCCAAGGAAAATGGCCCCGTGCCTATGTCATTTCCTGCAGTCCTCCGGAACCCCGGTCTTACCAACCGCTTCGCCCATCTCCGCATCGCAAATGAATACGATGCACCAGGCACCACGGCGCAGCCTGCAGCCAGGAGGAACAGGCGAGATGAGAAGGAAGGCAAGCGATGGATTAGACGTAAAGAGAACGGTAAGCTCGCTGCAACCCGTCTCGCCGCCTGCGCTTAGCCTCGTGTCGTCCGCACGCAGCCCGGTTTGCCGGCAACGCACACATCGTCGTTCCCTCCAGGAAGGACCTATCTATCCTACCGCCAAGTAACAGGACTACTTTTCCCCAGCCCTTGCCGAACTACCTCACCCGCAACAACATCGTATCCCCTGCTGTCCCTGCCTCCCGCGAGCCTGTCTCTGCAAATGCCGGCCGCTTCTCTCTTAGCCTGAAGGGCATGCGCCGTGAGCTCCGGAAGTCGGGCCCCAGGACAGAGCTTCTTGTGAAGGAGGTGGAGGGCGAGATCGTCTCGTGGCTGCGGGACTGTGCGGTGCTGCTTGCTCCGGACTCTACTGCCGAGATGGCCTTCCCCGGCACGGCGATAGGGAACACGGAGGCGATCTGGGAGGTCTCGCGGACACCGCTGCAGCTCGTGTGGGCCATCATGGACGATGCGTTCACGCGCTATGTCGTGCACTGCTGCGCGCGGTATCACGACGTGGTCAGCTACAGTACGTTTTGCCCCTGTCTAGGAGCAGCTTACGACGATCGCTAACAAACAAATTGGTGCAATCCTGATGGCAGGCAAAGATACGTCGGGGCAGCGTCTTACCTACCTCCTCCGTCCGAATGTCACTCGTCCCGATTTCCAGGCTCCCATCGGCCTCGATACACCACCAACTACCGACCTCGAGTCCGCATTTGATTCCGAATCAGATCTGCTCTCAGAGCACGGCTTCCACTCTGACACAGGTGACTCTGACATTGACGGCGAGGCCCACCTGCGCGTGGCCGCACACCCACTCTCCGCGATCGCCGAGTCCCTCCCTCCTTCCCCCCTCGTAGTCCCCGTCTCTGAGGCTTCAAGCGAGTCGTGGTCGATCGTCGACGCGGATGCGGACTCAGAGCCAGACGACAGCGAAGGAGAGCTGGGTCTCTCTGCCAGTGTCGACTCGCTTTCCCTCGCTGATCCTGACGTGACACCCCGTGCAGACCCGCGGAGACGGCAGACAGCGCTGCGCTCTCACTTATGGGACCACCGGAGACGGTCTTCATCCTCCCCGTCACGGTCGCCTGCACGGCGGCAGTTGCAGCGACCAAGCCCGCGGATCGAGCCGCCTCGCCCAGACAGCTTTCACCGGTCTCTTTATGAGTATCTGTTTGCCTGAGTTTCCTGCTCGTTGTATATCGTCCGTCTGTATCTGCTCTGCGCATGGATGTTGTACTTGTACGTGTCGTGAGCGCATAGGCTGTCCGTAGTCGAAGTTCCATACAACATAAGAATACACATACATAATCCGAGAAAGTGTCCATGGATCAGCCCGTGAAAATCCTTGCAACAAGGTACATAGTCGAGCCGAGGAACCGCTATTGGGTCGTTAGCTTCGACCCTTACTTACCCAGGAAGAGAACACTTACAACAAGACTCGTAATAGCGACGAACACAAGAATGAAAGTCAAGTATGCTTTCGTCCTGGAGAGGTCATCACCGCTGGAAAACGTCTTTGATGGCGTCGAGCCGCCCAAGATGAGGACAAGCAGAAGCGCCTGAGGCACCGTCAAGCTGCTGTAGCTACATTCGAGACAGACACTCACATTGCTCAAGACCCAGCCTAGCAGCACCTACAGAACACATTATCAGTAATTCACATATCTAAGCCCAGCGAGCTCACGTTTGTGCGGACATTAGCGTAGTAATCTTTCGCTAACTGATCCTTTTCTGCGAGGCTTGGCCCGGTGTTCTTCACGACAGGCTTCCGGTTCTTGAGGTTGTCGATGGCCTCCTCATATATGCCGTTGACGTCTGAAATATCAGCAAGCACCTCGAGGTCAACTTGTGACTGGCTATTCTGCACGACAGCTCCCAAGTCAGTCTCAATCTCGGTATCTTGCTTGGTGCCCCATGATATCTGTGCGAGCGTAAGTATCAGCGGCATGAGCATTCTGTGGAATGTATTTACGTCGTCGAGGTTGGCGAAGGCATATCTACGGTCCACGTCAGCCAATGTCTGACTCTACTTGGTCCAATCTAGTGACTCACACATTCAGGACGTTGATATACGTGGGTGACAACAGCAAGTACGGGATGAAGCTGGTGAACATATGCCATGGATCAAACGCTAGGAAACTGCCGAACGTGTACACTGCAACCGGCTCAGACCCACCACATGGATGAAAATGTCACGTACTCACCGCCGTAAGTGATGACAATGCTGAAAAGCATGACTCGGTATGCGTCACCGCCTTGACCCGCTGCCTGTATCGAGCACATCACAGCAGCGAATATCACGTAGACCATGAGGAAGGCTAGGAGGATTGCGCATATCTGGTACTTCCACTTCGCACTAGAATGGGCAAGTGTGTGTAGGTTATTACGCGTACGAATTTTTTAATCTTACGCTCGAGGCTTGTTGCCCATCGACAACAAGAAGCAAGCCACAATGATTGCCGACATAACGAACTTATGGTATATCAGTCGCAAAAGTTCCTGCGAGAAAATGTGACATGTTGTACCTGCAAAACGGCATTGAAGTACTTGATGAAGTCAAGGCTAAAAGAAGGGTCTTCGAGAGAAGATGATAGGATGATCTTGGCATTTCGTTAGAACCTGCTACTTGCATTGAGCCAGTGCTGTAGCAAGTACACGCACAAAAAATAGATAAAAGTTTCCCTAGGCGCATTTATTAGTATTGTCTTTGTCTCTTCAATGTCTATGACCGAACTCACAATCGCGAACCAAGCAGCAATTAGATTAATAATGTTATAGATCGTTTCCATGACCAGCGCAAATTTTCGAGCGCTGCTATGACCGGATCGAAGGATTTGACCTAGGTGAGCGATGGCGTATGTTGCTGCAAAGAATGACCCATTCAGCCAACGCCGGCGTTGACTGATGAACTCCGGCAGCGCGTCAGGGACATCAGTCTCTGCGATTGCGCTCTTGACATATTTGAGGATCCTGCAGTGTTGCGTGAGTTGCCGAACCCTGACCAGACAGGATAGAGGACCAACCAATCCGAATTTGACTTGGCAACGAGCTCAAAGCACAGAATACGCTGACAAAAATGGTGAGCTATTGCGTCGAAACGTGCGAAAAATTGTAGCCCACGTCTTCAGCGAGATCTGAAGAGGTGGTTGGATCAGAGTACAAACAGCATTTGCGACGTGTCAGGCTTACACATATTCGATGTGAATACGTCAGTATCACGACCGTGCAAGACTTCGCCTTTGAAATACGACGCCAGAGGACCGTGACCGAACTTATCATTCTGCAAAGCGATATATCTGAGGAGCGTCAATCTGAGACGTTAAACGTCGTGGTGTTATGACTAACCGATATGCCGAGAATGCACCAGGCTACGCATTGAAAAATAGGCTCAAGGAGGGAGCAATGTTCGATAGGACTTCACTCACCAAGACGCTTATGTACCCAAACAACGATTCCATAGGCTTGTCCAGAATGTTGGCAATCTTGTATTCGAAATTCTGTGCAGCGACTACGACGGCACCGTACAGTTGGAGCCTTCAATTGTAGCCATGATACTGAACTTACCTAACGGGTTTATTAGCGATGACCAGTTTTTGCCCTTATAGGCAGCGATTTCACCACACGCGCCGGCAACGTTGGAGTTGAGGTCGAAAGTCTTCCACAAATGATAGATGCTCTTCTTTTCAGGCCGGGTGCCAACGTCTAGGAGAACGCAAACGTTAGGCTGAACCGAAGTCAGCTCCGCGTCAAAGAATTCTGATCAAACTACCTCACTTGAAGCATAGAAGCGAAAGCGTTGAAGAACCACCTATGGCTATTGATCTTCTTCTGGTTCTGCTCTTTCATGCAGAAAAGGATTTGAGTCGGCACAATGCCTTTGTCTGGATATCTGAATTTGAGATTGGGGTCAAGCGCGAATGAAGTTGTATATTCGAAAAGGTGAGCTGTGACACGCTTGTTGTTGATTAGGTTCTTCATATAGTCTCCAGGTTGGTAAACGCCCAGGAGTGTCAAGCAGTCGAGAACTCTCGGGTGTATTTTCTTGCGTCCATCAGCAACAATACAAACCACGACCTGGCGGCAGAGTCAGATATGAGATCCATTGGCTACAATCGCACATTACCTTTTTCCAAGCGTCCTGACCCCACGTTCTCGAGTTCTTACGCGTACACAAATGTGCGATGTTCAGCATAACACCGTACAGCGTACGGCAGAATAACACCTCGTCTTCCTGTGAACGTAAAAGTAGTCAGAGCAGGCGAAATTGCCCAGATCGTTCGACGCACGTTGTACATCGTGATAACAATGAAGAGTTCTGTGGTTCTCTGCAGCTCGTTCTGCCTGAGAAAATGTCCCTTCGCTTCGAATTCATCGGGATCGCATGTCACCGCGGTATATCGGGTCTTCCTCATCTCTGGCTCCCCGCGCCATGGCAACACCATCTTGGGTGGCACCTCCAGATCGACGACGAGATTTCCGTTTGTGAGCTTCACTCGCTTCTTTGTCTTATGTCGACGAAGTGCCCTTCCCGTTGGAGCAGGCCCAAAATGCCGAGTGGCGACGGGAGTCTCAGGATCGTTGTAGGGGGAAATTGCGCTCGGCATCGACATCTTCTCAATATCACTGTAGGCTCGCCATTTCTCATAGCCTGGACCCAACCTCTTCGCGGACAAGAAACCTGGTCGATAGGTGATATCCTGGCCGGTCTCATCGGACTCCTCATAATCTTCTACTGATGCCGAAGGATATCTCTGCGGAGACTCGCCGACATAATGGATACTGTCGTTACCGACGATACGGTAGTCTTCATCGTCAACAGCGGGTGTTGGGGAGCGTGATCGGGGAGGCCGGTAAGAGGCGCGCGAGTGCATGCCAGATGCGTAGGCTTCTGTATCGTGGTTGAAGTGGTCCATCACACTACTTGCGCTCGTGTGTGAATATGCCATATCAGGTTGCCCACTGTCGTAGGCTCCTTGCTCGGGAGGTAGTGTGTATGCTGCTGTGTCCGCTTGATATGCGGGAATCAAGCGCGGCTGCTGTAAAGTTTCATGACCGCTCGCGTCCACGAGATCGGCGCGCACTGTATGATATGACGATTGAACAGACGACGGTCGTGAGTGCATTGAGGAGTCCGCGAATGGATTCTCATCCTCTCCGTCAAAATCTTGCAAATCCTCCCAGTCCAACGGTTCTCCAGAGTTAATGGTCGGTAGCGCATTGTACGCAAAAGGCTTTTGGTGATGAGAGCTGATGTGGATGTCACCACCGAACACCTGGCCCGAGTCGACTATCGTGCCTCCGGAGGATGTACTGTGTCTCGAGATTGATGCTCCGTCGGATTGTGTGGAACCCTCCTCAGATGCTTCCCAGAGCGGCGGAAGAGAAGGCGGGACGGAAGGGATACGTGAAGGCGATGTCCTCAGCGGACGAGGATGAGCTCCGGTGGTCAATGGCTGCGGAGGAGGATCATCATATTCCAGCGGGGAAGAGTGCATAGAAATCTGGGTATCATGAAAGGAATAGCGACTCGGAGTCTGAGATTCTCCTGGTATATGTTCATATTCTTCGCTTTGTTCGTCCCATGACAGAGAGCCATTAGTCCGGCTATGATTGATTGCACGAGGGCCTCCTTGCGGCATGTGTACAAGTTCGGGGATGTGGAGGGGAACAAAGGTGTATAATTGAGACAACAAGATTTACCGCATATACTGGAGCGAGACTCGCAAGACCGTCAAACTTAGTTAATGGGAAGGTTACAAGCTCAAGCTCAGCTGCGGTTGAGCGGCTCTAATGCGCGCTTGCTTCCGCGAACTCGAACTGTGCGAACGCGTCGCACTACATCACGTGGGCGCGTCTGTCACGTTCACGGCGCGTCAAGCGGCTCGGGCCAGCGCGTCGATAATCCTCTGACAGTAGTAGAAGTCGAGTCGACTTAGTCGACACAGAACAGCAATATACATAGATGAGCAAATAACAATACGGTCAGCAGAAGAACAGGAATGTGGCGACATATCAAACAACACACTAAGCAGAGTGCTTGTGCTTGTATCTCAGTCGACCAGTCCTACATAAGATGTCCGCCAAATCATGGAAACTCGGCAAAGGAGGACCTCCCTCCTCTCGCCGTAGTTCAATACGATGGTCATACCCGTTCAAGATCTTCGCTTTTGGGAGAGTAAGCCGGTTGGGCATGACGCTGCCAGCTGATGTCGGAGCTGCTTCTTCGTCATGAGACAGCAATTGTCGGGATGTCTTTTTGTGTAGCGGGGAATACTTGTCCGTGGGGTACTTTCGAACAGTCGAGGAGTCAACAGACTTCCGGCTCTTCGTCAAGATATCTGAAACTGCCCTCTCAGATATCGATGGTACTGACGAAGAAGACGAAGTGCTGGCCAGCGAGGTCGCACGCCCACCTGACGGAGCATGTGATGAAGCCCGTGACGAAATGGACAAACGAGATAGGCTTCTCCGAAGGTCAATATGCCTGACCGGGGGTATCGATCTGTCGGCATTGGGGGCTGTAATGCTAGTCTCTCCAGTGTGGGTCGCAGTGGCTGTTCGCGTGTCGTTGGCGCCATTACTGCTGAGGCGCGCAACGAGCGCTGTTGCTCTAGCTTTAAGTTTCTTGGGAGGCGGCCCTTCTGGCGAGGATGGGATCGAGATGACCCTCTTCTGTGGCAGGGAGACTGTAGTAAATGGGGCTTCTTGTCTCTGATTATGTCTTCCATTTGGCTTTCGCATGAATGAGGGAGCCTTCCAGGAGTCAGCATCGTGAAGCGCCTGCTGCGCCATGGCAGGAGACTCGTCACAACGGCGGTCTGCGGGCGGGCGGTGTCTAGGCGGCCCCACTTCATCGTTCGCGTTATGCGACAAGCCAGGACGCGCGGAGAAGTCTGAGATCTCTTTCGCAGGTGATGCCGATCTACGAACTAGCTTCAAAGCCGTGTCGATTGTATCGGCGTCTGTGAAGACGTCAGGACTAGAAGGTAGAATCGGCCCATCAGACCCATGACTCCGAGTGGGAGTGCTGGTACGTAGAGAGATGAGCGAAGACAATGCGACGGAGTGTGTGGTATCTAGATTGGAGCGTGGTTCGTCTGCGCTGCGTACCGTGGGGTGGTCTTGAAGGTCTGCGGGCTGTTTGCCCTTGGAATATCTCTGAGCCCCGTCAACGTACATGTCCACCATGGTCTTCGTCCTGGCATCGTCGGAATCTAAATCATCAAGCGCTGGCTGCGTACCGTCTTCGCCGACTTCATCAGCGTCATCCTCGTCGTCAGCATCGCCGTCCGTCGACATTTGCTCCTGTTCCTCGTCAAGAGCATCGTCCGGTCCCGCAGACTGAAACGCTTGAGTTGTCTCTGCATGACAAGTTATAGCAAGGGAATCCTGTTCAGCGCCAGCGCTGGGACCGGCTACATCCGTAAGACCCTGCAATACTACGGGGCCTTCCTGTTTGGCTTCCGCTGAAACCTCCACTTCGTGCCGAAGCTGTGAGTGCCCTTCTGGATTTGGGCCATTCGAAGACTGAGCTGTCCAGGGTGATTGCGCCTCCGATTGCTGGGATGTTCGATTCTGCGACTGCGACTGCGTGCGCTGAGACTGCGAAGCCATTCCAGAACTATCAGAGCATGGTACCAAAATCCGGCCCGGCCCAGATCGGTTGGGTTTCGAAACGAGAGGGACCACCGCACGAGGCAATGGTACACGCCGTACCACAGGGGGCTGCACTGCTCGGGGCAGAGGAAGACGTCGTGGAAGCTCGGGTGCGCTTGAGGGATATGGCGCTGAAGGAAGCGGAGGAGACGATGCGCGAGCAGGGAGCGATGAAGGCAGATCCTCAGGCCGCTGAGCTAGATCAGGCGCAGAGGGATGTGATGGTGAAGGTGAATACGCGACTGGCTGGTCAACGGCAAGACTGGCATCTCCATAACCATCCTGCTTCGTTACATCATCATCCTCCCTTTCAAGAAGCTGGAAAGACGACTCGGATCCCTCGTTCTCTGAGTGTGCATTTTGGTTCGGGTCCAACACAAACAACTCTTGTAGATTAGGAGACGAGGCAGGAGACCTCCCCCCGACCGATGGCGACCATTGAGAGGGAGTTCTTGCAGGCGTTACACAACCCGGTGTTGAGGAGGTATGCCCTCGGAGAGCATGTTCTACCTCAAGGTGTTCGCCAAATAAGTTATCGTCCTCTTCAAGTGCTAACATGTCGTATGAAGGTCAGAAATTTGTTGATGTAACGTCACAGCTCTGCGTTCACCCACCGAACCAAGGGACATCGGCCGACATGATCTCCATAGGTGGAGCAACTTTGGAGGCCACCACCCAATTTCTCTGTATAAGGTCAGAAGATTTCATGTATTAAAGAATGTGTTCATACCCGCCATTTCTTGATTCTCTCACGAGAGGCGATAATACACGGGGAATTCGGAACATGTGTGGCAAGAACATGTGTCTCTGTGTCCTTCAACGGCGTATCTGAATCGGACGTCGGGCTTACTCTGCTAGAGACCTGGGTACGCGAAGACGTTAGGAGACCGTTTGGTGGGCTGTACCAAGATCGCTCTGCAACAATCTCATGCTCCCACGTTGCGGTAACTCCATTCTGATCGGTGCTAGAGGTAGCCTGTTCACGTTCTTGTTTTCTGAGCTTGAGAATGTTACTAGACACAGACCGTGAGACCAGAGGTTGAAGGTTGCGATGGAAGCCCACAGACAATAACGACGCACCCACCACCACCCGGCACACGCAATCCCTCAATCCATTCCCTCATCCTCTCATCAGTCTCGATCAATCTGGGTGCACCCCATTTTTCCTGATTGAATGCGCCTTTCAAGCAGAAGAAATCGGCTTCCAATGCTAACGTGGCTTCTGGTGTCAACCCTTTATCATCTCCAACTGGCACGCGCCCGAGGAATGGTCGAAACTTGTTCACAGTAACCAATGCAGTCCTGAATTCCATTAGTGGCTTTTGGCCAAAAGCAGACTCCCTGTATTCTGGTCAGACTTTTGGGCAGGTCAATTATACGGGACATACCGCTTGTGCAACTGTACTGCTTCCTTACTGAAGCGCACATGCACTTCATGCGTCTTGTCAGAAAGTAACGCCCATATGTGCGAGTCATCGCGTTCATCTTTGTGATGGGTTAACCACTGCAGCTCTATTAACGTGAGCTAGCTTAATCATGTCGTCATGCTTGCCTTTACTATCTGCGCTTTCACTACGCGGTTGTTGTGGCTCGGTACGGATTGCAGGTCACCTCCGTAAGTTTCGGCGACATGGAGAAAGTATTCGTACAACCAAGGACTCGAGATACTATTCGACATTCAAAGAGACGTAGTCCGGCGAGGAAAGAAGGTGCCAACGTCGTATGAATGTCGGCGTGAGACTCAATATGTAGGACTCAATACGCGTCCGACAAGCGCGCTGATGCTTCTGTGACGGTCTTGCCTCGTGACCAAGACGCGTCTGCTGTGACTCAACGTGCTGTTCACGCGCTTAGCGCTCACGACACGCGCGGCGTTGATGATGTACATACGCTCGGTTGGCGCCAAGTTTTGGAGGACTGTCCGCAAACTTTGCTCACGGCTGTCCCGATATCTCAATCGTGTAGTGATGAAGAAAAGTCCACAGTATGATCCATATTTCAACGACTATTGGTCAATCTTCTCCACGGTGGTCTATCGGATACAAACATAGTACTCCGAGATCTCCGCCAACAGCAAGATGTCCATAAGGATATCCGATTGTTCATTCACGCATTAACGAGTCACTTGAGAGATATGCAGGCATGGGAGAATGTTCTTTGGCCAAAGCAAGACCAAATGCCGTGGTCCATCTAGAGCGACCCTTTAACGGACTGTTCCTACATGCGAATGCAGTTGCCCGCTCTCTTGTCCATGATCCACACTACGATGCCAGTGCTTACGACAGTCTGATCGAATCACACAAATGAGGGCGCTTCCCCGAAGCATCTCAAGACCTAACGTAATACACAGGTAAGGTACGGTGACATCACGATAAACATGCAAAATCAATGGTGATAGTCCGAACATGAAGACAGAGCGTGACCTTGTAGAGTCAAAAAAAAACACGACGTCCAGATATCGTCAAGATCGTCAATGTCCGCAAGAACCGAAGAGCTGAGTAAACAAAGGTCCCAAATGCACGAGCCAGCCGTCTATCCCTGTTTTGTCAATGTATTCTTCAAATAGTCCTCGTATGATTCATCCGCCGTGGCACTTGGATCGAGAAGGTGTCTCCGGGCGACCGCATCATCGAGAATCTTGCTCATCCTCTTATTTTCCACGTACGCCTTGCGCTTCCTCCACCAGACCCTACACGTCCTCGCGTCAGCGCTTGCTCGATAAAACTTCTCAAAGTAACACGTACAAGAATCCGATCAATCCCGCCATCAGGACGATCAGCCCCACTCCTCCGCCGATCCAGGCGGCTTTGTGGTCCTTGAACAGATCTTCGATCTTCGAGAACCCGGTCGGCTGAGGATCGACGAATACCTGCTGGCGCCCGGGCACCTCATCTACACTCGGCGGGTCGTTCGGGTCGAAGCAGTAGCGCACGAAGCACTGCGCGCAGTAGTTCGAGCGTGCAGGCACTGGTGAAAGTCGGAATCGCGCGCGGTCGATCGCGGCACACTGCACGCACTTGCCAAAATCGGGGTCGGGCGAGTTAGAATTTGGTAGGAAGCCGCCGTTTACGTTATCTAGAACCTGCTGCAGGAAGAGTTGGGTGTGGAGTGCAGTGTAGGAAAGCTTGAACGTCCCGGTGCTGCGCTCTCCGTGTTTTAGAACGTAACAACTCAGAGGGCGACGGAGGCGCTCACTTTGAGACAGGGTTGTCACCATTGAGAGGCGGCGAATTGGGCATGTAGATCATAAGCGGGAATTCTGGAGGATTTTGTGTCGGGTTACAACCGAAGAATGTCGGTCTCTCCCGCACGCCCATCGAGATGAAATCCTCTTCTGTCGCTGGAATGGGAGGGAATCCCTGATGAGAAGTGTTTAATATCGTATTCATCCTGTTTTGACTGGCAATGATCGAGCTTCCGCTAAGTGCAGATGAGCATCCACGTATGAACAAAAAAGAGTGGGAACGAGGCGCACTTTGGCCAATCATTCGCATCGTTCGCACTGGCATCAACACCGACGACGACGTCCAGATTTCTTGCTTTGACGAAAAGCTGCCCTAGAGGGACATTCTCTC
The DNA here is from genome assembly GCA_000320605.2 of Gelatoporia subvermispora B. Taxonomy (NCBI): domain Eukaryota; kingdom Fungi; phylum Basidiomycota; class Agaricomycetes; order Polyporales; family Gelatoporiaceae; genus Gelatoporia; species Gelatoporia subvermispora. The sequence continues at coordinate 1,594,747 of KB445796.1, forward strand.
CGTTCGTCGAGCCGTCGACCAGCTCTAGCCATCGAGAGCCCGAGTCCTCGAACGTATCCGGCTTGACGCCGTTAAAGGGCTAATGACACTTTAGTACACCACAATATAGTAAGAATGCCAATTTGCCTACATTAGGCCAATTCGCAACATCGTCGGCTCTTGTGCGGACCTCCTGGAGCTGCCTCTTCAAGACGTACAATAGTCCCGCTCCGTCATCGCCGAAGCCACTGAGCGTGTTCGTAGCGACATCCAAGATTTGCTAATGCGTACCAGTCAGAATACATACATGCACGACAAAACGCGAGCGAAAACCAAAAGGACCTACGTTGAAGAGACTTGCACTGGTACCCATGACGAAACCAGTTTGGTCGAAGCGCTGCACACATGCCGTGTCATTGTCCGGTTGCCCGTTGTTCAAGTGCGTGCCCGTGAACGACAGGTTCATCATTGCAGATAGATTGGGATCCCATGAACCGAATTCAAATGGAGTGATCTGTATGCAACAATAACACACTGTCAATCATGCAGCGCCTCAGTATCGTTAAATGTTTCACATACCTCATATACGACCGGACCAGGTGGCAGTGCGCCTGTTGAGTTGTCGTCGACGGGGCGCGAGTCGGCCATGATTATAGGCATGGGGACCTGATGCTGCGCAAATGAAGGGATGGCTGGCATATCCGACCAAATTTGGCCCGCTCCGTGCCCAGAGTCGTTCGTAAAGAAGTTGCTTCGTGTCGTCTCGTTAAGAAAATGGTATGATATCATGCGTCCCCAGGGGTCTGTAATACTCGTGTCTCTACGTATTGTTAGCATTCATCTACATAGGGTCGACGCGTCGAACGACCTACATCGCCAGAGCAGCCTTTGCCATGACACTCCATACGATACTGCCATAGAAGTGCTGATTATCGTCATTGAACAGATCGACACCGTCTGGTGTTGCAAGATCGAGATCGAGGATCCATCCTGAGAGTTCGTCATTACCGTTGACCATGTCAGTAATATTAGGAAAGTCGTTGAAGTATATTGAGCCTGTCAGCCATGATCCTCCTACAAAACGTTCAGCTCAATGAATAACGAGTATAGGACACGGCTCACCCGAAAGTGCAGAGAGATAAGAGCTGACTTGCAGAAGTCCTCCGGTGCCCGCCTTCTTGGACGCTGGAACCCGGGCGTCGAATCCAGACAGGACTCCTGCACCATATAGCGCAGCCCTGTAGCCTCCGCCACTGATCGCAATGCCAATCTTTGGGAGGTTTCCCTGGAAGAGAGACATGTTGTATCCGATATTGGAGCCATTGCCTATCCAATCCGACCATGCATCGGGTAGGACTGTTGATTCTCGTGTGCTTATGTACGCTTCTTCCTCAGGGTGAAGTGACTGATTCTGTGGCGTGAATACTCGTATGAGCGGGTCGGAGGAGATGTTCGGACATGGGATATTCGTAACGGGCGCATAGTCTGTGACAGATCCTTGGGCAAGCGCCAGAAGAACGCTTCTCAGGAATACGCACGCCAGCAGAAATGAACGCGGGAGACGTGGAGGAGACATTATGTGGCGCGGAAGAAAGGCTAGCTCTCTGTCGTGGTCGTCTGCATGAAATACGCTGGTTGGGATGGACCTCGCGCCGGGAACGTGGATGTTGACCGGGAAGAGAGCATGGCCAATGCTGCGCACCGTGCTGTTCCGAGACGTCTCAACGGCCTTCTGCTGTTCTCTCACAGCCCGTTCCGGACGTACGTCAACCCATTTTGGAAATTCTGCCCGCAAGTTCAGCCACTATCCTCAGCAGGCGTATTTGGCAGACCGAGCAGACCGAGCAGACCCAGCTTTCGGTCGGCATGAAGTACTGTACATGTGTTCTGATGGTAAGGGTTCGCTGCAGTACAATCGTCTTCGGTACAAGTGCGAGTCGCGACCAGTCATGGGAAGGGAGAACGCGAAGTCGACGCGATCGAGCTGGGGCGGCGTTTACCCGTGGGAGAATCTTACATTAGCATGCAACCGCCGTCTTGCAGTTGTCCTGTCTCATGTCGACAGGTTTCAGAAGGTTTCAGAGGACAGAGGACAATGGTCTTTTGGATGCTTAAACAATAATCGTCGTCCATCGCAAGAACTGTCCGTCTCTGAGCTACCTGATCTGGGCACTCCAGACGGATTCAAGCCTGACGGTATTGGCCAGGCGGATACTTACATCCATGTGGCCACCAATGGGAGCGGTTGGATCAGTCATGTCTTCCCTCAGTATCACGACGCAAACCTAATGCCCAATCTACTGTGCACGATCTACGCAGCAGCTCGCGGCAGACGTAGGTCTCCTACACCAACTTCTGACAGCGACCAAATATGTGTGTATACCATGAATTCGGTTCCACTGGGTATCCCACTCTTCAAACCTCAAGCTTGACATCTGATATCTTCACGCGGAACAATTTTGTCGAGCTTACGGATTCAGATGTATATGGCATAGCTATGAGCTCAATTGCACTCAACTGCGAGCACAGCGTGGATAAGCAGGGCACAACTGGTTGACCTCCCGTTAATCTGTCAAGATCACTGGTAGGCCGAACGAACATGCATCGAGAAGTTGGGCACACAGCTCCATCTGGCCGTATAGTGCACTCAAATTACATACTCTGTCTCCTCGTTCCACACAGCCAGAAACGGTCGAAGCACAGCTACAAAGTACTGGCCTGCGGAGGCGCTGCCGATGACAGCCGAGATCAGATCGCGTGCATATGTTGCGTTCACCGTAATTAGCACACCGCATCCGTCCTCCGCAACTGCCCCACCCGAAGGCTTGACACCGTGGCATATCCTCCAGGCTCATATCTCTCCGGCCCACCGCAGAGTGAACCTGCGGAGACCTCAGGGGCAACACGCATCATGGCCGCCGGGTACATCACGGCGCTCGGTCGTGCCTACGGGGGCTTCCCTAGTCCCCGGTGCCCGCGCTGGACTTTCGTAGAGCCGTAGTCTCCTCTGGTATACATCTCTGGGAACGCAATCCGAATCTGACTCGGAGAGGCTTCGAGAACTCGTGGTTGATTCTGTGCGGCGACGTGAGCGCTGTTGGCATACAGTGTCTGACGTGGTCCTGACAATAACTGCCTTTCGAGGCGCGATTGTTCCTCGTCTCAAGTTCTGCGAGATAAAATGACTCATCAGCAGGAAGATGATTAGCTCAAGGACCATACCATAACATCTCCACTGCAGAAAGCAGCTCATCTAGATGTCCAGCACACCCCGCGATACCTGACATGGGGCTCCCTCTTATTGATGCACATATCCTCGCGCTGTTCTGCACCGATATTTTCCTCGGCATCCACCTTGTCACTTTCGCATTCGCTCTTTGGTCTCAGATATGGAATCATCCTGTACGTGGGAGGAAGACCAACTGGTTGCTCGTTGCAGTCACCATTGTCATGGGTGTCATCGGCGGGCTCAATGCTATCCTCGACGTCTATGCCAATATATTAGCGTGGTCTTCCAATGATATTGGAATTTTCACTGAGTCCGCTGCGCTAGTCTCGATCATCGTCGTACGTCTATCCATGATAACAAATTTCATCTATGTGAAATGACGCTTTGTCCAGAAAGTCGACGAAGCGATACCTCCGCTCATCGGAGATGCCATCCTAGTGAGCTCTCAACCTGCTCGAGCCCAGTTCATGCCCTAAATTCTGCATAGATATACCGATGCTGGCTCGTATACCAGCGAAAATGGACTGCAGTCATTATCTCGATGATTATTTGGTTGTTATGTCTGGCCCTCAGTATATTCGTCGTCATCAAATCTGCGCTGGCAAAGTTCCCGGGAGGTATCAATAGCCCGGAATTAAGGCCATACACTGGAGCAGCACTTGTGTTGACAGTGGTGCTGAATGTGATCACGACATGTATGTAGTAGAATACAGAAGTCGACCTGGCGTGCACTGACACTTTGGTCCGTAGCACTCATTGTGTTCAGGATTTGGAGCGGTAGCAAGCAATTGCGAACATCCCTGGAAGGACGAAGTAGGCTCACATATGTTATCCGAGTCATCGTCGAGTCCGGATTGCTTTACATGGTGACGGCGGTCATTGTGTTGTGCACCGCAGTCACTGGGAGCAGCGCCGACTACATCACAGGAGAAAGCGTCAGTGATACACCTGTCGAGCATCATTCCTGAATACTGACTGAACTCAACCTCCCAGTTCGTTCAGATCACCGGTATCTCTTTCAACTTGATGATCATTCGGTTCGATCAGAACCTGGCGGACTCCCAGACGGAGATGCGCATGACAACACGCTCAGACCCATGCAGCAATATTCGATCAGAGGACGCACGCCAATCTTTGGCGGGATATCCACCCCCGCCGACGCTGACTGTCGTGATCGATGACGACGGAAGCATCCTGAATTCTATGGAGGGCGCGGTTCCGCTGGTCACCATTCACCCCAAGAAGGAATCCGTTTGATTTTGATTCGCATGTAGTGGCGTACCAGACGTTCGTTCGATACCATCTGTATTACAGCTCCTGCTCGGTTCCTGAGAGATACCAGAGTTCCTGATTCTGATGTGTAGTTCCAGTTGATTTTAGATACTCGCCGCCGGTGCTTCGATGATTGCTGGAGGATATCAGATGCAATGAATTGTACTGTAACCCACCGTTCGCTACGCACTGGCGACAGACTCCGCTCCGAGCTAACATAATAGCACATTCACTGTCGCCCCAAAAGTCTTTGCTTGCGCTCAAATCGCCGCCTCCCGCGATAGCGACCGTGCCGCCGGGTGGTCTCAGCACGTGATTGGAACGGGAACGCGGTGTTTTGTCTTATTTGTCTGGTTGAACCGCGTCTCGTCGATGCAGGCGAGAGAACTTTACCGCCGTGCGCAGATTGGTTCTACACTCTATTGAGCCACAGCGACGGCGAACATACATCATTGCTTAACTTATTAAGTGACACTATGTTCCCAAAGGGTCCGCGGTTCCCCACCGCGAAGGGTCAGTTTACGCGAATTGCTCGTTTCGCACGCATTGAAGTGGTCCTTTCGAATAGTCCCAGATGTGCCAGGACCAGCTACGTATAATCCACAAGGTATTGTGTCCGTGAAGACACGTTTGAACGCGCTCATATACAGGGGGTGCTAGATCCTGAATATGATACATACAAGCGTGGGGCCTTCTTGGAGAAGACGAACCGCTTCTTCAAAGGAAAGGCCTCGGATGTCCCTGGTAAGTACGCCTTCGAGTGACAGGCGAAGCGAGCTCATGGATATTTGCATAGGTCCCGGCTCTTACGACCCAGATGGCAATCCCTCTTCGAAGTCCGTGCACGACCGCTACGTAGCACTGCAGCGAAAGGTGGAGGAACTGGAGAAGTTGCATGTCGACAGCAAGAAATCAGTGCGCTCGTTCAACTCCTTTTGTGACGCCACACTGGAGCTCTTGCAGCATGACCAGGAACTCGAGCGTCTCAGGACCGACCTGAAGCTGGCTCTGAAGAACGGGTCCGAACAGACCGAGCGGGCAGACAAACTCAAGAGGCAGCTCGACTTGACAGAGGCAAAGAACCTAGAAATGAAGAAATCGGCGACCCTGGATAAAGCGCAGATTCGCGAGCTGGGCATGAAGCTGCGCTCTACCGAGCACGAACGTACGCAGTGTACCTGCAAACAAGAAGCTGCGGAGGCACGCAGGGCGCTGCAAACCATCGAGGCGAAGCACAAGAACGAACTGCGTGAGAAGGATGCGAGGATCAGTGAGCTGAGCAAAGGGATCGAAGCGGAGAAGAGGCAGAAGGACCTGGTCGCGTTGAAGCTCCGCGAAACGCTGAGTGTTGCTGCACAACGGGACAGGACGAAGCTCTCCGTGGAAGAATCCCTCCGCGAAGTCCAGGCTGTATCGGAGAAAGCATTGAGCGATCTGGAAGAAGCGAAGACCCAGGCAGCCAAGAAGCAGCAAGGATTGACTTGTGCCCTCCGATCTGCCGCCAAGGAGTACGGGCGTCTTGCTTCTTCCACTATTTCGAAGTCGCCACATCACAAACTCAAGAGGAAGAATGGCACACTGCAGGTGCTCGTATTCCATCTTGAGCGCAAGCTCGCCAACGCCGAGGCGCAGGTCCAAGAGTTGGCTCACCTAGTTCGGTACACGAAGAACGACAATGCCTTCTTAGCTACGCAGCTCAAGGAGGTCGAGGAGGAGGTCGCATTCTACCGTCAGGCATGGAAAGACTGTGCCAGCGAGAAGAATACTCCTCCGGACCTAAGCGACCTCGAGCGAGAGCTGGCAGATCTAGAAAGGGACACGCTTCTGAACGCCGAGGAGACCATGGAGGCTCTTGCACTCGACAGTAGGATCTGGGACAAGTACCACCGTCTCAAGAGCGACTCCCTGCTCCTCCACAGTTCAACGTTGCTCAAGGGTCTTCTCGATACTCAAGCGCTGGTTGATCAGACTGCTGTCCAATTGTCCGACGCCGAGCAACGTCACGCAGAACTACTTGCGTCGCTCGATGCGCTTAGCGCCAAATATGATAGCCTCTTGGGCGAGCTTGAGGCAGCCAATACTTCGTTGGCTCTCTCGAAAGCCGCCGAGCAGGCATCTGCCAAGCAGCTCGAGAGAGCGCGGGCACACACGGAAGCAGAAGTGGCGAAGGTGGAACAAAACCTGCAACGCGAGAAAGAGGCCGCTCAGCGGCTGTCAGCTACCTTGCAAAAAAGCAGGATCGCAGAGGAAGCTCTCCGCGAGGAGATCCAGAAGTGAGTATCGTTTCCTCTCCAATCTTGCATCCCGCTTCTAATTCGTTCCCGTCTGTCCACAGACTCATGGAGGCTCTTGAAGAGGCGGAGAGATACCGTGATGCATACAGCAGTCTTGCCGAGGAGGTCGAGGCATTGGTCGCACGCAATGCGCTTGCTGAGGACGAAGCTCAGCGTCTGAGCAGATTCAACGCGGAGATCGTTGGACATAATAATCCCGCACAGCGGATTGTGTATGTCGACAAGATCCGTCGGGAATTGCACGAGACCAAGCAGGTCAGTCCCAAGTCTGAAACTAGTCCCAGGCTGTCTGCTGACTGCCTCGAATGACAGCAACTGCTCATGTCCATTAGAGACCGCGATACTGTGCAAATGGAGAATGACGGCTTGCGCCACGAATTGCAACTCTACAAGTCGATCAGCGTTCCCCAAGAATCAAAGCCTCGTACGGCCCTGACTCGAATTCCCCGCATGCCACCTGCTTCTCAGAGCGCAGGCCTGAAGCCTGAGCTAAAGGTATCTCATACAACTAGGAATATTAGTCCCTCACCCCCAAGACGGACTCGATTCGGCGCGATCACGAACATCGACTACAGTCGAGACGAAATGACGCTTGACGAAATCATTTAAATGAATGACAAACCGATATGTACCGATTTATCTTCCATCTTGGCCACAGGGCTGGAGCGTATCTTATCGTGTTTCCTATTAGATTTGTCACAGTCTAGGCTTGGTATACCCGTTGTATCAGTATATTGTCATATCAATCTAGCACAGCATATTTCTTGAGATGTTCTGGGATTGCATCATACAATCCCTTTGTCTTCAACCACGCCTTTGAGAACAGCCGGCTCTGGTACCGATATGCACCATCGCAGAGAACAGTCGCGACCGTGGATCCTGCGGTCATGTCAGTTTTGAATTATATGTAGTAGTCAAGAGGACATACCTCGTCCTAATTTCTGCGCGAGCTCGACAGCAGCAACGACATTCAGCGCAGAGCTGGCACCAAGGTAGAGACCCTCGGTGTCCAGAAGATCGTAGATCATCTCTATCGATTTCTCGTCTGGGATGTGCAACGCTCCAGAGATGTCGTTGACAAACGTGCCAAGATTGTTGGTGATACGACCTTGGCCAATGCCTGCGAGTTATAGGCTTAGCTTGCAAGCCGAACTAGTCGTGAATAGCTGACTTACCCTCCGTTATAGAGCTTCCCGCTCGTTCGTTCAGCTTACCTCCCGAAGTGATGTAGCTGTACAGCACACTGCCCGGTGGGTCCGCCAGCCAAATCTGTGTCCGCCCGCCGCTCTTCTCCTTCAGATATCTGCCGACACCCGCAAGTGTGCCACCAGTGCCCGTCGCGCAGGTGAAGCCGTCGAGCTTCCCCTGGGTCTGCTCCCAGATTTCAGGACCTGTAGAGACGTAATGTGCCTGAGCATTCGCAGTGTTGTCGAACTGGTCTGTCCAGATTGCGTTAGGAAGCTGTTCTGCGAATTCGCGTGCTTGGTGGTTGTAGTTCTTCGGGTTCTCGTAGGCGACCGCGGGGACGGGGTAGACCTCAGCGCCGAGCATGCGCAGGAGATCGATCTTCTCCTGGCTCTGTATGCAGAACGCATAGTGAATACATTGGACACCCTGATGATTTGATGATGTCACGTACCTGTGTGTTTGGCATGAAGATCACGCATTTGTATCCTTTGGATCTGCACACATGCGCAAGACCGATGCCTGTGTTGCCAGCAGTACCCTCGACGACGGTACCTCCAGGCTTCAGCCTGAACGAGGGTGAGTACCAATGGATTGTAGGATGGCTATCGCACTCACAAGCCTCTCTTCTCGGCATCTTGGACGACACCTAAGGCAGCACGGTCCTTCACACTACCACCAGGGTTTTGGAACTCTGCCTTGCCCAAGATAGTGCATCCTGTCTTCTCCGAGAGCTTTTTCAGGTGAATCTGACGGGCTATTGTGAGACTTAGTGATCGACTGAACGTGAACCTTCGCGGTACGCACGAGTGGTGTGTTCCCGACAGCACCGACAAAGCCATCAACGGCGCGAGATGTGAACCCCCTCGAGAGGACGGTCGCTCGCAGGGCGGCAGACATGGTAGAGACAAGGCAAGAGCAGCGTAGTGCACGATTATATCTCGGAGGGTTTACATATTGCCAGGCTGTCGAACGCGCTGCAAGGCGTCATCATGAGCAACCTCCCTGCTATTCCAAATACTGGTCGGCCTTATGTAAGGCCTACGCGTCCGAAAGGCCAGTGTCCAACATTGCCCACTTGTTTGATCAGTGCACTCTCGTTGGGATATTACCAAAGGGTACAACTTGGCCCGCCAGCCCTATATATTCCAAAAAAACAATCCAGCAGAAGAAGATGGAACCTACGACCAGTAAGTCGCCTATTAAAGATCATATACATAGGTGTATCATCGTGTGGGTAAATGGGGGAGGGCCCGAGTAAAGTGAGGACGAGTAGCTAGCGGAGAGAGGATCGTATGAGAGAAGTCCGTCGTGCAAGCGTGCATTCGTCGTGCGGGCCATTAGGGTGGGGGTATAGAGCATGGAGAGTAAGGGATTCGGGCGCACAGAGCAGCAGACCGTCTACTGCTGGCGCTTCTTGACGTTTTGCGACAGCCATTGCAGACCCTCAAACAGGCCTTCACCAGTCGTCGCGCAGCTATTTTCGATTTGAATATCGCTAGGATGGGGATACGGTAGTTAGGACATACCTCGGGTGAACATACCACGACCTATCGCGCATCCGGTGCAGGCCGAGCTTCTCAGTGACCTCCGCAGGCGACATCGCTGTACAACATCAATGAAGATCCGCGAGAAGCACATCAAATAAAGGCACTGACCTCCTGGTAGATCTTGCTTGTTCGCAAAGACGAGCAGCAAGCACTCCTTCATCTCGCGGTCGCTCAATATTCGGTGCAGCTCCTGCTTCGCCTCGTCGATACGTTCCCGGTCCTGGCTATCTACAACGAACACCAAACCCTGGGTGCCGGTGTAGTAGTGTCTCCAGAGCGGCCGAATCTTATCCTGCCCTCCAACATCCCACACGTTAAACTTGACATTCTTGTACGTCACGGTCTCCACATTGAATCCCACTGCGTAGTGCGGGCTCAGTGCACTATTGTGCGCGAACGGAGATATCGGACAAACCTGTTGGTATTGTGGTAACAGACTGGTTGAGCTTCAGTTTATAGAGAATTGCTGTGTTGCGATAGCATTGTTGGCACGCGGTCGGGTTCCTAGCGCTGCAGTAACTCACTTGTCTTTCCTGCCGCATCCAGACCCAACATCAGCAGCCGCATCTCCTTGCTCCCAAAGAGCTTTCCTAGGATGCGCGGCATGGGGATCAGCAAGGCCACCCTCGCAACGGGCGGTCTGACGGGTGCTCACCCAACGCCTTTGAAAGATTAGCACCCATAGTGGCAAACGAGTAGAATGTAAAGAACGACGGGGTGGGGTGTGGCGGACGAAGAGGAGGAAAGGGAAAGGACGTTGAATTCGGCCGTGGATGGCTGGAAGGACGCGTTCGAGGCAAAGCGGCAAATCCTCACTCAAACACGTCGCACGGGTCCTACGCGCTCCCACGCTATAGGCTGCATTAGGCTACCATACTCGGCCTGTTAAGGCCTGCTATAGGCCCGCTAACCTTCGCTAACGCACCTCCTGCTCGCAATCTATCTCCTCCCTCGGTTACTGCTGCCGGGTACGATACATAATCTCCATTACAGCTAGCACGAATTATACGTAGAGCAGAACACACACACATCCAGTGGGTATACCGTACAATACAGTCCCAAAAATTTGTCTAGCATCTGCATTTACATTCCAACGCGTCACATTCCAAGCATCCCGCCGTCATCCAGATGCAATCCCGGGAGAGCCCAGTTGCGACTGCTGGAACACCTTCAGCCAGCCCTCGCCCATGTCCGACCGCAACGCCTCAATTCGCGCACGGAACTCATCCGCCTCCTTCAGCTGCGTGCCCTCCTCCCGCTCTGCCGTGCTCGGCTCGTACACCGACGGCGAAATCCGCGCCCGGCGGCCCGCTGCACGCGAGATGGTCGACGACTTGCGCAGGGAGCCCGGCTGGTTCGCAAACGACGTCATCTCCCCTGCGACACCCCGCACCGTGCCCGCGAACTCGGTCTGCGAGCGACTATGTCGTGACCGCGGCGGTGGGCGGATGGCTGGGGCGGCGACTGGTGCGTCGGGAACGCGTTGAACTTCCACCACAGTCTCCCCCGAGGGCCTAGGACGCGTCGCCTCCGCAACCTTGGTTATAGGCTTCATAGGACTTGCGGTGCGTTTGCCGACGTCCGATCCGACTCGAGCATGCGACCCGCTCCGCGAGCTTCCCGCCTCGCTCTCCCCATCAAGGTCGACAATGCGCTTGTTCTTCTTTCTGCGTCCGCGGCCCACTACGGGCGCGATATGCGGAGACGCAGGATGGGAAGAGGGAAGAGACATAGGCGACGCTTGCGAAGGGGCTCGATGATGTTGTGCGCCACTGACAGGACTTGGGCTACCCACCGCCACGACCGGAGGCGAATAAGCCACGGATGGCGGACGTGTCGATGTCATTTGCTCTGGGGGCGGCGAAGTCAGGTACTGCTTCTCGTAGAAGCCCGGCGGTGTGCCATCCAGTAAGATGTTCTTGCTCTCCCTCCAAAAGTAATCGAAACAGCGTATTCGGTAGCCTTCTTCCATCTCCACGAACGGGTTGCCCTCGATCCATACCTCTGCAATGTTTGGGAGGGTCGCTAACCGCCCGACCTCAGCGCTCTCTTCGATGCGGTTATTGCGGATATCGACGCGTTCGAGGGCGAGTAAACGTTCGAGACCGCATATCGACTCGAGTCGATTGTGCGAGAGGTTCAGGTAGAGCACCTGTCCCAGCATGGTATAGATGCCGAGAACGGACTCGATCATATTGTCCGAGAGATTGAGCGACACGAGACTGTACAGTGCGCTCAATCCCGGAGGGACGGAGACGAGGAGGTTGGACGATAGATCGAGATGCGTGAGAGAGGTTAGGCATGGTAGGAATGTCGTGGGGAGGAATGTTAGGGCATTGTCGGATAGGGAGAGGTGTCGCAAGAAATCCCACTTCAAAGATGCTGGCAAGGGTAGTTCGGGGGACGGTGGTTTTGGTGTGTTCTCCACGGTTCCTGGGGCATCCTCTGCGTCTTCTGGCACCGATTCCGGTAGTCGTGTACCGGAGAACGACGATTGTCGTGAAGGTGCATGAGAATGCCTCCGCTTCCGAACAGTGTTCACGTTGCCTTCTCTGCGGGCTTGGTCATCCGTGACTGCGCTAATGAAGATATCGGATACATCCTCCAGCCCACTCCTCTTGATGGTCAGGCTTCGCAGGCCCTCAGCTAACCTGTCCCATCCCAGCAATGTCCGCGGGTCTACATCATCGCATTGGAGCGTCTGCAGATTCTTGAACACATCGAGTGGTACTGCATTCTCGTTTGGCGCCTCATTTGCTAGTTCGGTGATAAGTTTCGACTCGGGTGCATGGAGCGACAGCGCAGGCAGCTTGGTGAAGCAACTGTAGATATACTTGAGCTCCGCATCCACGCTGGGTGGGAGCGGTCGGCCCCACCAACCCGCACCAAGAGACAAACGAGACACAGCTGACAACGACGAGCGGAAGGAGGCGAGAGAGAGGGTTTCCGACTTGTCGGAATTGGGGAAGACGTTGATGTAGTTCATAGGCCGTGCAGGAGACTCAACCTTAACGTCGATTGAACCAACGTCAAGGCCAACGGCTTCCATACGCATCAAGAGGTAGAATAGGTGATGTTCATCAAGCGAGAGGATGACAGGCTTCACGTCGGCGGGTGCAGCATTCTCCGAGCCGAACCAGCTGAAGGGGTTGAGGAGCGACGCATCGGAGCCCACCTTCGCGCGCCGCTTGCGTGCAAACACGGCCGCGGCAAGACGCTGTTCGTGTGTCCGAATGTACTCGGCGATGCGTCTGATGTAGTCGTCGCCGGCTTCAGTGTCCATTGCTTATGGGAGGCGGAAGTAGTGGGTAGCGAGCAGCACTTGAAGCGCCGGCGCCGCTGAAGGCCTCGGAAAGGGCTGCCACCACGCAGGGCTAGAGGTTGGTTCAAGTGCAGTTGAACGCGTATCGGATCAGAACATGAGGACTTGGACTCACGACCGCGACTGAAAAACGTTGTGTGTGATTCGTGAGAGACAGACGGAGGCAGGTGGCAGTGACTGAGGACCACTCGGCTCCCAGCTCTTGGCCAGTTAAGGCTCGGTTTGGCATTTCAATATCAATTACTTTAGTCTTGTCGACGAAAATCCATACGAGTATTACGCGGGACGCGTCACCTTTCTCCCTTCATCCACTCTCTCGAGCGGCGTTTAGCCACTTTCCCTTCCTTTCCTCCTCACCATCAGTATCGCTAGCCATCACCATGAAGCTCACAGTAAAGACGCTTCAACAGAAGGTCTTCCATGTATGTGCACCCAAACCTTAGCCATCGCCCGAGTGTTGACCTGAACGCGCCTTACAGATCGATGCGGAAGGCTCAGACACGGTGGCCGACATCAAACAGAAGATCTCGGAGTCGCAGGGTCATGCAGTAGAGAGCCAAAAGATCATCTACTCTGGTACGCATCCAATCGAATCTAAATCACGAGAATTACCACTCATCGAGAACATCTCCAGGCAAGATCCTTCCCGACACGAAGACTATTGAATCATGCGAAATCAAGGAGAAGGACTTCTTGGTGCTTATGGTTTCGAAGGTGCGTATCTGCAAGAAAGTTTGAGGGTCTGTAATTAAGACGCTTCGTATGTACGCAGCCTAAGCCTACTGCTGCGCCCGCTGCCTCGTCAAGTACCTCGACCACGACTGCTACTCCCGCGCCCGCAGTCCCTTCTCCCGCTCCTACTGCGCCATCCCCTGCCCCTGCAGCTACAACTCCCGCTGCGGTTCAGCCACCCAATGCACCGCTTCTGGCACCGGCACCGGCTACACCAGTGGCTGCACCCCAGCCGGCACAGGAACGCGCACTCGGCGACTTGAGCTCATTTGTCACCGGCGACGCCCTGCAGCAGTCGATCCAAAATATGATAGAGATGGGCTTCGAGCGTGACCAGGTCATGCGGGCGCTGAGGGCGAGCTTCAACAACCCGGACCGGGCGGTTGAGTATCTCTTCAATGTAAGTCTCGGATACTTCTGTCCCATCTCAGCTGAGCTGATGGATTCCTCGGAAGGGCATCCCTGCACATCTTGAGGCGACCGCTGCCGGTACACCGGCCCCTGCTCCGGTCGCGTCACCCGCTGCCGCTGCACCCGCGCCGACGACACCGGCTGCCCAGCCTGCTCCCGCCCCGCTTCGAATGCCCCCCAGAACCTGTTCCAGCTTGCGCAACAGCAACAGCAACAGCAGCAACAACAAGCTACTGGCGGCTTCCCTGGCATGCCTGGCGGCGTCGACCTCGCTGCGTTGCAGAACAATCCTCAGTTCCAGCAGCTCCGTCAGGTGATCGCGCAGAACCCCGCGCTTGTTCAACCCCTTATTCAGCAGCTTGCTGGTGCGAACCCCCAGTTCGCCCAGCTGCTTGCCCAGAACCCGGAGGCGCTGTTGACCGCGCTGGGTCTTGGCGAGGGAGACTTCGAGGGAGATGAGGGTGCGCTCCCGCCGGGGACACATGTAATTAACATCACACCGGAGGAACAGGAAGCCATCCAGCGCGTAAGTACACAATACTCTGTCATTTGAGTCTCGCTCATGTGTTCCATCACCATAGCTGGAGGCCCTCGGTTTCCCCCGGCAGGCCGTGATCGAGGCATACTTCGCGTGCGACAAGAACGAGGAGCTCGCTGCCAACTATCTGTTCGATAGCGGTTTTGAGGACTCATGATGTTTTGCGCTTGTGGTTTGAGGTCGCTTCGTTTATGTAGCCTTCATATCTGTGTAAACTGTCGCTCTCGGAAACTGTAACACTGTTCCATATCCGGCCCCACATGACTCAACCATAGACTTGGTTATCGAGGACAGACTTGCAAGACCCATACTGTTGTGACGCTTCTGAATCACCAAGTCAGTAGTGGAGAATGAATTAAAAGGATCCTGATCAGTGTGGCCGCGCGAATACGCGAGACGACCCAAGCGAATGGATACGAGTACGTGAACGACGTTAACCTAGAGGACTACCCGAGGAGACCTCGTTCGTCGTCTACCCTGCTCCGCCTCAGCCCCTTCACCCTGCTGCTCCCCACCAGCTGATGTAAAACCCGACCTGGGCGGCTGCGTCAAACTACCTGCGCCAGCATTCAGAACCCGCTTCAGGTCGAGAGTGGGTTCGTATCCGCACTCGCGCATCTCCTCCAGCGCAAGCTGAGCACGCGGGTCGCCAGTGTGGATACACTTCTGCACGAGCGCCTCGTAAATGGCAAGCGGCGGTACGTGCCCGGCGGCCTTCATCTCCTCCAGATAGAAGAACGCGTCCTCGTACGTCACTTGCGTCAGGCACAGCGTGATGAGACGCTCATATGTCCGCACGTCCGGCCTGATGTGCGCGTCTCGCATTTCTGTGAGTAGTCGGTCGGCAAGTTGACGCTGCTCCGTTGCGATACAGCCCGCGAAGAGCAAGTTGAAGGTGTCGATGTTAGGCTGAACATCCAGCGACTGGGCCGCCTTGTATGCGCCGAGCGCGGTCTGCAGGTCACCGATGGCAATAGCGGCTTGGAGGATGACATTCAGCGCGGTGACATCGATAATCTTGCCCTTCTGGTGCAGTTCATCGAGTATACCCCATGCCTCGTCGATCGCCCCAGGCAGCGAGCAGAGCACCTCGAAGAGTGGCTGGGTCGTCTCCGTGGTAGGGTGAATGTGACTGCTCCGCATAAGGCTCAGCATCTCGAATGCCTGCTGCACATTGCCGACCCGACAGAAAGCCTCGAGGATAGGCGCGATGTGGTACTCCTCCCAGGCGACATTCAAGCCCTTAATGACTTGCAAAACCTCGAGCCCCAGTGAGGCTAGACCATGTCTTGCGACCGTGGTGAGAATGAGTAGGCAACAGCCCTCATCGGGAGTGATGTTGAGCTCCTTGACAACTTTTTGCCAAGACCGCGAAACACCTTCGCCCTATTCGACAGTAAGATTATCGCCGTAAACACAGTAATGTTGCCGAAGAGAGAAGTGCACTTACCCACAAATTTGTAGCACATGCTGCAAGGACGTCAACCCATACTTGCACATCCAAACGTCGCACAGACGAGTCCTCGAACGCTTCTGCAAGGTCTAATGCAAGTTGAGGCAGATGCAGCTTGCATGCCTTGCCGATGGTGACCTCCATAGTCTTCAACGTTGGGGATATTTGCTTCTGGCCCATCTCTGCGAGATACCGTAACAGTAACTCCATTGGACCATGCTGAGCATAGTAAAGGACGATATGTTCGTAGGTCTTCTGATCCCATGGGACATCGTGCTTGTCCATCAACTCGAGAATCTCCCACATCCTAGGAGATGCCTGGAAGCGTGTCGACTGTATACAGCGTTACTATGAGTAGCTGTTTGCGACAGGTGCCACGCACAAGGAAATCCACCTCACACGAAGAACTTGATAGAAAGCATCTCCATCCGGCTGGAGACCTGCTGCGATCATATCTTCGAGAGTTGCGCGAGCTTGCAGTACCATGCCTTCATTGGCACAGGCTTCCAGGATCAGGTTGTAGGTGGTACGGGTTGGGCGGACCCCTGCATCTCTCATTTTGATACACATACGTAGTGCGCTGGCATTGTTGTTCAAATTTACGAGTTTCTGGATGTCGAGATTGAAGCGAGCGACTGGGTAGGACCGGGGGGAAGGGTTCTCGCGGGATTTGCTAGGATACTGGAATGGTCTGAACCGAAGACCGCCATCATCGCGCTCAGGCTGGTGGAATATATCCGCCCTGTCGAGTAGTGTAGCTGTAGACGAAATCCCGCGTTTCGGGGAGGGGACTACTTCGATAGAGAACAGATGAGCGCACATGTATGCTTCGCTACAGGTTCACTCACCGACTGGGAGATTCAATGCCTGCACCGCAGGGGATGGGTCTACTAGACCAGTCGCTACTCTCGACCGCGCGGCCTTGATAGCATGACGAGAAGAGGATGCTAGCATCGTACTCGGAAGTGCCGAGCGCGACTCGGGTCAGGAGCAGCAGACGAAAATGTTTAGACGTACGAGACCGGTTCGCTGAGGCACACGTTGAAGCGGAGACCCATATGTCCAGGCAAAAAGTGAGCGGGGTTGTGTATGATAAGCGGGTAAAGTTGATCGGAGTTCAAAAGTAGAGCTGGGCACGAGTCTGCCGCTTGTGGCTCGGACGGATACCCGCTCCTCAAGTTCGCGAAACACCCACCTCCTCTGCCACAGGCGCGAGCCGACGCGCTCTTCTAGCCCCTCTTCTTGGATACCCACACATCATGGTGCGAAATCTCCAACAAATCCACTCGTTGATTACTCAAGAGCGCGTAGTTTTATTCCGAAGCAATCCTTTCCCGCCGCGGGCCCCTAGCCAAGGTATGGCTCGCGGCACACATGGAGCGCAAGCTCTCCAAGACCCAGACGCTGCAGACGGATATTGAGCAATCAGTTGGTGAGCAAAATGCCGCGGGCTTGCCCATTCGCGTCTTAACAGCTACCTTCAGAGGCGATCATGGGCCAGGAGGTTGAGATTATGGCTCTCCGGTTGAGTGGACAACTCCTACTCGGTGTTGTCCGTATATACAGCCGCAAAGC
Source organism: Gelatoporia subvermispora B (assembly GCA_000320605.2). Classification (NCBI taxonomy): domain Eukaryota; kingdom Fungi; phylum Basidiomycota; class Agaricomycetes; order Polyporales; family Gelatoporiaceae; genus Gelatoporia; species Gelatoporia subvermispora. Next base: position 1,612,287 of record KB445796.1, read on the forward strand.
AAAATATCTACTAGACGATTGCAATGAAGCGTTGCTGAAGATCAAAATGGTGTGTTGCTCTGTACATTGAAGCTTCGCGTTCGCTCACTGGGAATTCAGGCATTCCGACCGGGTGTAGTAGACATGACGGAGGACCAGCTCGCAGTCAACCGGAATGCAATCACGTTGCAAGGAAATGCACTGGATTTAGATGCATTGTTACCTGACATCAATTGGTATGCATGGCGCATTTTGTTATTCCTGCAGTTCTCACCGCTCCCGCAGGGATGTTGATTTTGAGGAGAGGCCTGTTCGACCTGGTGGCCAACATATTGCTCGCACCGCGGATATCACTCTTGCTGCTGCAGACGATTTCCAATTTGACTTTGACGACCCTGGCTATGGCTTTGATCTGGGACCTGCTGATGGAATTGGCTCACAAGACTACGAGGTGGATCTTGGGCTTGACTTCGGCGATGGGCCAGTCAGCGTGAATGAGAATGTGCAACCGGAAGATGACAGTATGAGCATTGAAGTGGGGCGTGACGCTGTATCTCCTCGTGCACCCCGGGAGTCGCTCGGCTCACACATCCTTGGTCGACATGGTGCTGACGCCGATCTGGACATCTTATCAGCTCACAGTAGAGCGGTCTCAGAAAATCCATTTGGCGCGGACATGAACTTGGACTTCGGACCGGACCTTGGAGGAATGGATATTGATCTTGGTCTCGATTTCGGGGATAATCCATTGAGCGAACACGCACCAACACCACGTCTGACACCATCCCGAGCATGTGAGTGGTACTCTGATCTTGCTGCATAGCGTTGATAACATTCTTCAAAGCTTCTCCTCTCACCGAACCCCCCCAAACTCCACCACCGGAGGTCGAGTTGACGCCGAAGGCAGATGCTCAGGAGCTGAAGGGCAAGAAACGAAAGGAAAAGAAGCAGATTATTGACACGGTGACAGAGCTCACGAACGGCCCTGGTGCCCAGATCGGACGCGGACGCCATGCAGGCATTGGCTCACAAACAGTAGATGTCAGTGGCATCGTCACTGAGCATAGTTACCTGCCACAATCCCCTCTCGTCATGCGCCTCCTGGAGATCCGTGAAGACCCCATCTCACATTTCCTCCCGACGAAAGTCACCCCTACCGGCACTTTCTTCTGCGCCGCACCTCCTGGCCTCGCGCCCGAGCTCGCACAAATGTTCATGCGTCCGGTGCAGAACCTCTCTGCATCAAAACGGCGTGGTGCTTCTCCGGAGAAGCCCTCCAGCAAGCGTGCACGGCTGGAGGGAAGTGTAGTGGGTGACGACGAAGTCGAACAAGCTCGTAGGGCCGGCAGCATCGCACCGAGCGTAGCTCTCGGGAGCGAGATGCTTGAGCGCGTTGCAAGCGTCGGACCTGGTCTTGATTTTGGTGATATCACCGCCGGCTTGGACGACTTCCAGATGGAGATACCTGAGTTCGAGATGGCTCCAGGTGACATGGCTATTCAAGCTATACGCGAGAAGTCTGCAACCCTCTCTGCGTTGAGCCGGTTATCTACACCTGGTCTAGAACGAGAGGGGGAGGAAACTTTTGCGGATATGACATGCCCGATTGCCGCCTTCGATGACCGCGCAGGACAATCGCAATCGCAGAGCCAATTGACGGAGAGCACTCCGAGCGAGGATAGCAAGGGCTACAGCAGAAATACTGTCAAGGCCTTGACTATTGTCCGTCGCGAGCTGCGACCGACACCAGGCGAAGAACACGACGAGGAGAAGGTTGTCAGCTTCAAGAAGATGTCCCAGAAGGTAAGTTCAGGTGTTGTTATACGGGTCACAAGGTTCTGATTGGTGTGGGCAGGCTTCTCGTAGAGCCGCTGCGGCATTCTTCTTCGAGCTGCTAGTCCTCAGCACCCGTGATTGCGTCAAGCTTTCGCAGCGTGCACCATTCGAGAACATCGAAGTGCGAGCCAAGGACAAGTTGTGGGAGCACCAACGGCATGGCTCAGTCGCGCCTTCGGTTTTCGGATCCGTGCGCGAGGGCTCGGCCACCCCGTCTGTTGCCGGCTCTATGCGCGAACCCTCCGTAGCACCCTCGGTCGCATCTGTTCGTCGAGCATCTGTTGCTCGTTCCATAGGCTCCGCATTCGGTCTATGAGTTATGACCTCACATGACATAGAATTCCGTCAAGAACGTCTGGATCTGAATTGGAATTCTTGACTTATTACCTCATTCAACGCCGCCTTCCACTTGATTTCCTCCTGTCTTGCTTTATCACATATCTGCTCCAACATGTCGTCAATCTATCTCATCTAGCTTGCGTTCCGCTCTAGCACATTTTTGTATTTCCCCGTCACTTGGCAGATTGACCACTCGATTTGTAATGCAATATATGGTTGTCGAAGGTATCAGCAAATGTCTTTAGCAAAGTACATACACGTGTGGGTGACAACGAAGATCACATAGCAGTACTAGACAACGAGACGGAGTGGAATAACGCGTACAACAAAACATCAGTGTCCCATGAAAAGAACGTCCGTAGTGCACCTTTTACATTGGAGTATAAACGCGCAATGAATTGATCTCCCAGTAAGCATTTGAGAACGCTTCTGGTTGATTGTCAACCACTGCCAACAGGTAAGCTAGATTACATGCAGACTACGAGGATACTTACAATCTTCACATGTCCCGCCGCAACCTGACGTCGCGTATGCATTGCCAGCAAAATCGCCCTATTAGGACAAAATTAGACTCTTCATGGAGATGATACACCCCCTGGCGAGAACTCACACAGAAGGTCAAGTCGAAGATCATCTGGTGAGCGTCGAAGTGGCTGTTGTAGTCACACGTGTCGCTCGTCGGGAAGGTTGCCTCCGGTGGACCCCAGGATGGATCAGGCGCGATGATTGGAGCAGACGTCAAGCCTGGAGTATCCGGGTTTCGCACCTCCTCCGGTACATTTTTGTCGTTGCGTGGCCAGTACCATATCTGAATACCGTTCGTCGCATCGCGAGACATGACAAAGTAGCCTCCACCCATGGTGTTGAATGGTGCACCGTAGGATGCAGGTTTCTGGAAGTTCACGCCGCACCCTTGGTTGAAGTTGACAGAAGCATCGCAGTTCGTCGATACGGTCGTCCTAATGGATAATTGTCAATGAGATAAGTTCACGACCGCATTATACAGAACGCTGACCCTGTCTGGAAGCGTTCCTGGGCAGTAGAGCATCCAGGGGTGGTGTGCAGTGAGGCGAGGTTGACAGTATTCAGATTAACGCCTATGCGATAGTCAGTATGCCAAACCAAATATGGAGACGGCGTGACCTGCCTTCAACTATATCTATCTCTCCGCCCTGTGGCCACGGGCCTTGCTCACTGAGCGTCCAAAACGCAGGCCAAGTAGTACAGCCCGTCGGCATGTGCAGAAGGTCGAGGACCACAACAGATTCCGCGTACGCCTTGTTGGATATTATCCGAACGCTATTTCTGCCTCTGTCGTTCGGGCCTACAATATTCGTGTTATCCGCTCGCATGACGAACGTCGGTCCGGTAGCTAAAGTGATATAAGGGGCAGAATACGCATATGATGACTGATTGACTGCGCACAATATGACAAGTTAGAGGCCATGGCTGTTCCCTTGTCCACGTAGTTAACGCGGCCGTGCGTTGGGTCATCCATGGTTTGCCATGTCCAGTCATTGAAAAAGTCTTGGCCGATGTACGAATCAGCCAGGATGTAGTGGCCGCTGGCGAGACGTATGAGGACAAAACCGAGCGAGACGAGAGCAAGACCAGTACGCATGCTGGTAAGGGTCACGAATGGTCTTGTAAGGGCCAAGAGTAGCCAGCAAGTACGGCTTGGTGTACAGCAGAACGGCGAAGGCGAAGAAACTCGCACAAGCTGCTGCGATTCCTCGCGAAGGTTTTGTAGCGGCCTGAGGCAAGGCTGACACGTCGGTCTTGTCCGTGCCTGTCATGTTCTCGACTGAGATAGTGCTGAATGAAATGAAACAGAAGATGGTTGGAGCGAGATTGAACTGAAGGAATACTTGACCGACCGCCAGGTGGTTTTCAGATCATGAGCCAGGAACAACGCTGGTTGTGTTATGCACTGTTGAGACGTGTGATTCTCAGACGCGTCGGTAGACGCACCATTAGCAAAGGGTAACGTGCAATTTTGTAGGGACCAGCTCTGGCAGTATTCTCTGTGACGACTGGTTCGAACAAGAGGAACAACGAGTTCTAAGTGCTGTGCGTCATGAGCGCTGTTGCTTCCTCATATATATTGACCGGACTTGGCGCCAATTACGGTCCTCGGCGGCGACTCTAGCGATAAGATAACGATCTGAGCCAGATCGACGCCGGACGTGCCGGCAGCCGCTGTGGCGTCGCGCCAGATTTACATACGCGAGCTGCATCGCTACTACGTTCGTATCCTGACTGCCTCGTTGGCTTGAGACCTACCAGTCAGCCCTTGCGCAATCGATATGTTCAAACGACACATTGCTCATAGACACCACTCTCTTCATTTCCTTCTGCTCCGGAGCATGCCAGGCGCATCCATTCAATTCTTTTGTCATGATGAATTATCATTTTGCTTTGTTCTCGGCGATACTCTTGGCTTATCGCTCTGAGTCTTTCCCTCTTGATGGGGCGCGCTTAGACTCTGGAAGGAGCGCGTTCTCCATCAAACTCCAACGAACGAACCGACAGCTGATCACTGTCAGTGCAACGAACATCTCGACTTTTGATCCAACATATGTGGTGCGCGTGTCTTCACAGAATCCGGAGACCGTGCTGGAGATCTTGATAAACTCGTGTAGACGAACGAGATCAAGGGCTTGGCGACCAAGTATGCGCAGGCATCCCAATTCCTCAACGGTATTGGCGTCAACCCGGATACTCATCCCGAAAGTGGCTACGCTCCTTTCGATCCACCGGAAGCGAATGATTTCACCACGACGTCTGTAAATGCAGCCAAGTCTCAAGAGGAAGACCTGGAAGATCTGGCCGCGCTCATGCAAAGCGTGTCGTCGTCGTCGGCGCCCTACTCGTCCGCTTCGTCTGCTGGCGGGAATGTCCTGGCGGATTCACTTACTGGGCTAGTATGGCAATGGTGGAAAGACAGCGTCTCTCAAGGTTCACAAAGTCATCCTGACCCTGGATATGCTCCGCCAAAGAATACATCCGGTTCCAATCATGCATATGCACCCAATAACTCCGCAGACGGTGATGGCGAATGCACCTCTGGCGATTCCGACGTTGACTGTAATTGCAGTGCTGCATCTCTCGAGTCTGACTCTCCGGCCCGGAGCTGCAATTCTACCAACTACTCTGTCTCAGATGCTGCTGGATCGTTGCTACCTGTACCAGTCACTGCGGGGGCGGCTCAGATGCCACTGACGGATTTCATGTCTGGGACACTTGATGTGCTGTATTATGGACCACTCAACTTCGGTTCTCCCCCACAAGAGTTGACCGTAGATATCGACACTGGTTCGGCGGATCTCTGGGTTCCAGTCAACTGCGCGAGCTGCAATTCGCCGCAATTTGATCCATACCAGAGTTCTACCTATCATGACACAGGGAAGAGATTCTCCATCGCATATGTAAGCTTTCGCTCCACCAACAGACCAAGCCTGACGATACCTCTTGAATCAGGGTTCCGGAAGTGTCTCTGGGAAAACTGTTCAAGACGTGATATCACTGGGGGACCTGAGCGTCCCACAACAGACATTTGGCGCGATCCGCACCGCATCTGATGAGTTCTCCTCTCAGCCAAACTCAGGCTTACTCGGGCTCGCATTCGGTAGCATCGCCCGCTCACATTCACCCACATTCTTCGAGAACCTCCTAGAGCAGAAGAAGGTTGCGCTGAGCGTGTTTTCGGTACACTTGCAAAGGCACGAGCAAGACGGCTCAGAGGTGAGCTGTCAGATAGCCGAGACCATGTATGCCAATGTTAACATCATCTGACATGAAGGTATGCTTTGGTTGCTACGACACAACGAAGGCGGTAGGCCCAGTCACATGGAATCCGGTGGTCTCACGAGTACGTATCCACGACTTCATCTCGAAACATGAGGACAAATATCGCTTAGACATATTGGTCTATCTCCATGGATGGCCTGTCCGCCGGCTCAACTACTAGCTCTCCGGACTTGATTTCTGCCAACCTGACCGCTGTAGGTGACTTTCGGACTGGTACCCACGTGAAGCGGAAATGACGAAGGCGTTCACATTAGGCTGTGGATACTGGCACGACGCTCATTTATATTCCGGACGAGATTGCCCAACAGTTTTATGATCAAGTAAGTCGACTTGCTTTCTGCGAAGCTCCAGTCTCATCTGCGTTGTTAGATCCCCGGTGCACAGTCATATCCACAGTATGGACCAGGTCTGTTCGGGGATTCTAGTCACACTGCCACGTCTAACGAGGCCTTCGGGGATAGGATTTTACACCTTCCCATGCTCGTCACAGCTATCACCTTCACTGTCCCTAAACAATCAAAACTATTCGATAGCCATGTCCGACTTCAATCTCGGACGCACAGATCCGGATTCAGAGTAAGGTTCCATGGCATGCATTGACATGGCGTCGAATTTGACCTCTGGATTTGTAGTGATTGCGTCGGCGGTGTCCTCGGCATCGGAAATGGATTTCCTCCCAATTTAGCCATTATTGGTACGTGTTGTATTATCACTATTTCTCGCCCTCTTTGCTAACGATGTGGATTCCGCTTTGCACGTTCTCTGATTAGGTGACGAATTTCTGAAATCCTGTGAGTAATATCATAGTACCGCTAAACAGGATTTCCTGATCACCACACTCGAAGGGTATTCCGTGTACGACTACGCAGGAAACCGAGTCGGGTTTGCACCTAGTGTAAACAACCGATGAGACGTGCTAAGATTTGCAAAACGTCTCATCATCGTGACAACTCGAACGGATGGAAGAGTTGTCATGACATGGCTTTGATGTCTTTTGTCACATGCGAAGTCTATGAATCTGGATATATTTTCTCGACATCTTAGTTACTTTGGGCGCCTTCGCCGAGTATGCGATTGCCCGTTCACAGCCCTTCGCTACCTACATTGACGCCTGAAACCGGTCTCGGGTCCGTTCGGGTGGGCTGCGATGGATAATATGTCGACAAGCTTGGGTCCCACCATCTGCTCTTCGAGCTGACTCTATCAGCAGTTCGGCGCGAAGATAGGTATCTTCTCACGGTTCGAATTGATACTTCAACGTCTGCATATCATCGCAGCTCAGAGCAGTTGTCCAGCAGGCACAGGGATTACGCGCCGAGCGAGACGAATGATCTGTTTAATGATTGAAACTATGCTCCCGTTTAGAGTCATCTGATAGCAGAAGCAGTGCGTGCCTCGGCGTTTAATGCTATTGATCGCATCCCGTCGTGACGTGTCAAAGCAGGCTGGAAGAAGGTGGCTGTTCTCGTTGACAGAAATTTGATGGAATGGCATCAGAAAAGGCTCAAATGTCACGGATTTTTCGAATGCTCACAGCAAGTCTTCCTCCATAATCTTGGCCCTCCCGCATGATGCTCGCTCGTTTGTCCCTATCGTGCTTATTTATTGCCTACGCGCATGCACTTAGTTTAGCATTTCGTCGGGATTCGAACTCGACAAATGTCGTTACTACAAGCTCCCACGGACCCAGTCTATCATTTACCAACGATGCTGATATTGCCTACATGGCTGAGATTGTTGTCCAAGGACAAACCCTCCGAGTATGCTCTCCACCTGCGAGACCGCCTTGTTTCTTGACCCTCGTGTGACTAGGTGCGGATTGATACCGGCAGCGCCGACCTATGGATTGACCCCTCTGGGCTGAGCATCTCCGACACAACCGACACTGGTGTGACTACGACCATAAAATACGCGTCGGTCTACCCCATCTATATGGTTGTGGATGCAATACTAAATCCTTCGCTAACTAGCGATACTACGGAAGCCAGTGGGCAGATTGTGATCGCCAACGTCACAATGGGCAATTTCACTGTTGAGGGCCAAGCATACAGTAAGTAATGCTAATCACGCATAATGACAGTCGATCTTAATCGCAGTAAGTCAACGCAATCTCTAGTAATGCGACGCATCCAGGCCAAGGGAATGGCTTAATTGGCGTCGGAGCGTCGGTATTCCGGTGTACTTGTGGTGTCGCCCTTTCTCATTGCCATGTACAGCACTAACACTTCGAGAGTATGGAGGGCTCTCGAGAATTCTTCGTACGATGGGATGCCGTTCCTAGAAAACGTCCGTGATTCCCAACACACAAACGCTGTCTCGCTGAAGGTTAGATTTCCAACAGGTTTTCAGCTCGTATTCTAACGGGTCAAACTTTATCACGTTCGGTCTAAGCCGGTCGGACATAGGCACCACTGAGGGTGGTATTTTTACGATAGGTGAGCTGTACTGGTCGACTCGTCGACATGACACTCAGTTACTAATCAGTATACGGCGAGTAGCGGAGGTTAACGATACATATGGACACATCGTTGATACACCTAAGTTGGAGGTTGTTTGGCAAGAGCTGCAGTGGGGCCTATGGATGCAAGCGATCATAGTCAATGGGGAAGACCTGAGCGGGCATGGAATGAAGTAGGCTGCTGCTGAGATGAAAATGCTGAGTGTCTTTAGTTGACCGATTTACAGCTCCACCAGAGTTACACCCCCATTTGGATTAGAATACAGCACTCTAGCGATCTTAGATACTGGCACAAGTTTGGGTAAGTTATGTCTCCGGATTTTTGGAAGCTACAGTACGACGCTGAGGAACACCAATGATGATAGGTTTAGCGCCAGCTTGGTATGTTGACGCCATGTACAAGAACCTGCCAGGCGCGATATGGGATGCAGGATACGGCGGGTACGTGCTGCCCTGTGACACCGCCATGAACATCAGCATGGTCTTCGGGTAAGTTCGATGCACGCGTGATTCATTGAGTCTTAAATGGAGGATATAACCGTACGGATTTTCGCAGCAACACGACGATCCCCATGGACCCGCTAGATTCCATAGCTGTACAAGTGCACGACGACGGCAATGTGGTCTGCGCCGGGACATTCAGTTATATCCCGGATGATCTCGGCGTCGACTGGATCTTGGGCGACAGCTTCCTGCGGTGAATACATAGCTGCCGATCACTCGAGCTGTACTCAGAAATGATGATAGTAATGTTTACTCTCTCTTCAATTACGGGAATTACACAGCTAGCGGAACAGGGGCGCCGTTCATTCAGCTCTTGAGCGTGAGGCTATATCTCGGTGTACCCACAGTTTATCGCTGACGCTGTACTTCTGATACCGTAGACTACGGATGCTGATGCTGCTTGGGCAAACTTCAACACCGCCAACACGAACCGCATCAATCAGTTACGGGGTCAAGTTTCCAACCAAGGCAAAAGTTCTGGCATATCCAGGAACACCTGGATCATCGTCGCAATAGTCGTCGGCGCTCTCGTCGTTATTATCGCAATAGCCGTTGTGATCGGACCTTATATGCGCCGCCGAAACAGTGCAGTGTACAGGTCGCTCTCTGCCCCTGTGCCACAGAGCCAGGTGCTCTTCGACGGGTCACATACTACGCTAGTAGAAGCAGAGGCCAAGACCGACTACCCAGAACCTGCGACACATTCGGCCCCATACACTGGCCGAGCTGATGACATCTGAAATCGTTGTGCTAGATATTGTTCTGCGCTCTGATATTCAAATTATCTCTCCATTGACTCTCGCAATTATCACTGTCGTTTTGTGCTGGACTTTTGCCACGATGTCCGTTTTGAAGCCCAATCACGATCCGTACAAAGAAAGCATCTCGCAAGTGTAGGCATCTAATGGAAGGATGCCCTGGATTGAGATATCAACAGATAAAAAAGACCATCGGATAGAACAACAAATTATCGGGCTTGCAGTTGCGCCCCCTGGCTGCGCCACCTCCCACGTGTACCTATCTCTCCGCAAGTTAGCGATGTATGTATAGTTCGGCGCGAAGGCCTCAAAGTCTACTAAAGTCATCGCCGGCTCAGGGCAGTTATACAGCATGCTCAGCGGTCGCACATAGAGACGGATGGTTTTACCAATAGAGCACTTTGAAACACACGCAGTGCCGAATTTTTGCGCCCGGCTGACGCGTGCTATCATATGTGGTCGTCATTTAGCCATTTTTAGGCCGCCGCCCGACTTCTGAGGATGCCCTAATAATCAGAATCATGCTCTCGTATAAATCGCAATGTACCTGATGGGAGAAGCAGTGGACTCCTGGGCAATTAATTTGCAACGTGTGTAATCTGCCAGGCGGCGAGGCTGTTCTCGATGATAGCAGCGTGGCAGAATCATAGCACCGGGGTAGGTTCAAATGTCATAAATTCTACAAATCCCCGCAACACACCTTTCTCCATTTTCTTGAACCTCCTGCAGGATGCTTGCGCATTTATTTCTATGCTTATGTATTGCCCACGCTCATGCCCTTAGCCTAGTCATTCGTCGAGACTCGACCTCGCCGATTGTCGTTACTACAAGCTCACATGAACCTAGAATCACTAACGATGCCGATCTCGCTTACATTGCTGAGATTATTGTTCAAGGACAAGTCCTCCGTGTATGCTCCCCAGTTGCGAGATTGCCTTGTCACTAAGTATTCCTACTACCAGGTGCGGGTTGACACCGGCAGTTCCGACCTATGGATTGATCCCAGTGGTCTGCACATCTCTGACACAATCGACACTGGTGTGAGTGCCACCATACAGTACGAGTGAGTCTTACTTTTCTACACGGCCATATAGACGTTGTTGAGGCCGTGTCGATGAGGGATTCTACGGAAGCCAGTGGACCGGTTGTACTCGCCAATGTCACAATGGGGAATTTTACTGTTGAGGCCCAAGCATACAGTGAGTGGTACCGATCACAAAAATCGTAAATCGATCTTCATTGCAGTAAGTCAACGCAATCTCGACCAATGCCACTCGTCCAGGTCAAGGGAATGGCTTGATCGGCGTCGGAGTGTGAGCTTTCGCGTATTCTTGTGGCGTTCCTGTTTCTCATCGTCGTGTTCAGTGCAAATACATCGAGAGTATGGAAAGCTCTCGAGAACTCGTCATATGATGGAATGCCCTTTTTGGAGAATGTCCGCAAATGCCATCACATATGCATTAAAATTATCTTGCTGAAGAAGGGTTTCCAATAGGTCTTCAAATCGCACTCCAACGAATCGAATTTCATAACGTTTGCGTTGAGTCGGTCAGACGTGGGCATCACCGAGGGGGGTATTTTCACGATAGGTGGGCTTCAGTGGTCAACCTCGTCAATATGGCTCTCCGTCACTAATCTGTATACGAGTAGCGGAGGTCAATGATACTTACGGACACATTGTTAGCACACCTAAGCTGGAGGTCGTTTGGCAAGAACTGCAGTGGAGCCTGTGGATGCAAGAGATCATAGTTAATGGGGAAGCCCTAAGCGGACACGCAACGAAGTAAGTTACCGCTGGCACAGAACTACTGAATGCCTTTGGTTGACAGATTTACAGTTCCACCAGAGTCACACCGCCATCAGGATCAGAGAGTAGCACTTTGGCCCTCCTAGATATTGGCACAAGCTATGGTAGGTTGCTCATACCGGCTTGAGAGGAGCTTGAGCACGACACTGAGATAGACCAATATTTATAGGGCTAGCGCCATCTTGGTATGTCGATGCCATGTACAAGGACATGCCAGGGGCTGTCTGGGATGCAGGATACAACGGATACACCTTGCCGTGTGATACCGCCCTGAATCTCAGCATGGTCTTCGGGTACGTTCGATAGATGTGTACAAGATCGTCAACACGGCCTTACGACATATCGTAGCAATACAACGTTTCCCATGGACCCGCTAGACTCAATAATTATACAAGTGCAGGACGATGATAGCGTGGTCTGCGCCGGAACATTCAGTTATATTCCGGACTATCTTGGCGTTGACTGGGTCTTGGGCGACAGCTTCCTACGGTAAGGTTAAATAATTTCTGATCGAGATCACACGAGCTCTGCTCACACATGATCACAGTAATGTTTACTCTCTCTTCAACTACGGGAATTACACCGCCAGTGGGACAGGCGGGCCGTTCATTCAACTCTTGAGCGTGAGGTTATATCTTAATGCACCCGACATCCCGCGCTCACACAGTATCCCGACATCGTAGACTACGGACGCCGATTCTGCGTGGGCGACGTTCAATTTCACAAACACGAACCGCATCAAACAGTTGATTAAATCGAAGGAAGGTAAACCTTGGGGCATATCCCCGAGGGCATGGGAGTTCATCGGAATAGCCGTCGGCGGTCTCGTTGTTATTGCTGCGATAGCTTTCCTGGTAAGACCTTGTGTACGCCGCCGAAAGGACGCAGTGTACAAGCCGCTGTCTGCGCCCATGCGACAGAGCTGGGTGCTCTTCGACGGGTCACATACCATCCCAATGGAAGAGGCCCAGACCGACTACCCAGAACCTGTGACACATTCGGATCCTTGGACTGACCGAGTCGATGGGAGCTGAGAACATTTGTGAGATACCCATATGTGCTCTGGAATTCAACGTCATCTCTGTACAGGCTCTCATTATATCACTGTTATTTTGGGCTGAACTTACGCCCGATGTTCGATCTGTTTGAAGCCCTGTCGCAGTCCGTGCCAACTTGCCAAGCAGGAATCTCACAAATTCAATAAGGCAGCCAATGGAAGAGTATTCTGAAGTTGTATATCAACAAATAGAAAGGACACAAGGGTAGATCCGTGCCCACATAAGTCCGTGACGGTTATGTGGCATTGGAGTTCGGATTGAACAACCTCGATCATAAGTTCCATGCCGCCACGAGGAAGCCCGAGGAAGCTCCTCCAGCCACCGAACTCCTAACCCCAAGCTCGGTGTTGGGATATTATTTTTACACCGAGTCAGCTTCGGAAGACGGCCAGGCGATTCACCATTGATAGGCACCAGCCTACAGATAGCATTAGACGGTAGCCGTTGCATATAATATCGGAGTGTAACAGAGGACGTCCTAGACATGGTCCCTTGCCAATACGACGTAAAGCCCGGCTCAGAGTGACTTCGGCTTCGCCCCAAGCGTCCGGCCCTTTGCAAGCACCTTGCGGCGTTGTTTCATCATGTGCGTGTACATCACATACAGGCCTGTGTCATCGTTACCTAATGCACGTACGTGGGGTAAGAATATTGACGTACCTGGCCACCATATGCAGAAGAGCACGCCGCGAATGTCATCGTGCGCTGCTTGGTACCACGGCTTGTTGAACAACGCCTGGAATTGCACGGGGAGGTACGACAGTAGCGACGCAGCAGGCCCGGAGCTTGGCAGCGAGGCGTAAATCAGACCCGCCTCTGAGCCCGCGCCAGTGGGGTAGAGCACGTAGAAGAGCGTGTAGCGCAAGAGGAGCAGGAAGCGCGGCTCACGCCCGAGGAGCGCGCACGCGTAGAAAGAGTAGCGCACGACCTCGGTGATCGCCCACGAGAGGACCATGGACGCATATAGCGGATGCTTTTGCGTCTGCGTTACAGCGGGTCGTCAATATATCAGCGGAAAGATGCCAAGGGGGTGACTCAACGTTCTCAAATTGGTATGTTATACCCCAGACGAGGTACAACCTGCTCGCGACCTGCGCGGCGGTCGTCCCGAACGGGCTGCGCACCCAGCCGAGCAGGACGTGCAGCACCTCCAGAGCGGCGAAGCTCTGCACGACGGTCGTCGGCCACCCGACGCGCGCATACGCGGTCGCGGCACGGCGCAGGACAGGCGTCAGCGCCACAGGGAGATACTGCTCAAGCTTTCCCGCGGACGTCCGTGTAGGACTGACGAGCGGGATTTGTGCGAGGAGCCGCCCGAACGGTGACGGCGCGGCGGGCGTGGTGTCGTGTGCACCGTCGAGGTTTAATAGGTGCGTGAGGGTGATTACTAGGATGTACGACCATCCGAGCGTGGAGAGGATGTTGTATGCCAGCAAGTAGAGCTTGATAGGTGCAGGGGGACCTGCGGCGATGGTGGCGTCAGTCGGTGGACTGCTGTGCTTGAAATACACTGCGACGTACCGGTTCTTCTGGGACGAGGCGGGGGGTCGTGGTGCTCCTCGATGTACGCCATGGTCGTATGATTGCTGGCAAGAGACAACCCAGCCCACACGCTGGCCTTATGTTGAACGAGGCAGGGCCGTCCGCGGCGCGCCGCACTGCACAGCGCGTCTCGCGTTATGTTGGGGATCACTTGTTCGAATCAGGCAATTCTCTCGAAACATACGGTATACAGGCGGTTGAGAGGCTCTGCGATTCTCGTACTTCGGCGGAGCGCCAGAAACGTGAACCGTAACGTAGAGAAACATACAGTTAACTAACATAAGTGATCTTGAACACGGGCCAATTTGTGACAATGCGACAGAAACATGAATCCCATTCTTTTACAAACGAGCCGAACCACGCTTAACGCGGTCACGAACTTAGTCCCTCTTCTCTCCACCTTCAGTCGTCGTCTCTGCTCCGTTACTCCGGTTCTCCCCTTCCTGCGATGCGTTGTTTGCCGGAGGCTGTGGAGCTCCGTTCAGAAGCGGGATAGAGTTTGGCGGGTTTGCGGGCTGTCCAGCCTGAAGCGCGGCGATTGTCGCTCTCAGCTGCGTGTTCTCGATACGAAGCTGGTCGACAAGTGCGCGACACTCTTCCCACCTCCGGTTCGCCTCGTCCGCAGATGCGAGCGCGGCGTCGAGCAGCTGCGAGCGCGACTCGAGCGCCTTGACGTGCCTGCGAGGGCGAATTAGGGGCGCGTTCTGACCGAGCGCGGGAACGCGCATATAGTGACATGGCTACTCACTGGTCTCTCCGCTCCCTGAATGCGCGCTGCGCTTTGCGGTTTTGCTCGGCGCGTTTGCTCTGGCTCAACGTGCGGCCACCACCGGCCTGCTGGGACTGAGGCTGTTGCTCCGGCATCGGACCCGGGTGCGGCGGAGGCGGGCCTTGCGGGTGTGGTGGAGGCATACCTCCTGGCGTGTAGTCTGTCGGCGCATACTGGTACGGCATGGGTGGGCCGAGGTGCGGGGGCGGGGGCTGCATGAGCGCGTGGGGAGGCGGGAGGGTGTGCTGCATGGATGGGGGAGGCCCTGGATGCATTGCGGGCACTGGAGGGGGCGGCGGGGGGTGCGCGGGCTCTGTGTTGGTCGATGGGGGCGACTTGCGTTTGCGCGAACGAGGGGCGGGCTGGGTCACGGGCGGGGGTTCGTCGCGGAGACGGAGAGTTTGGAAAGTGCCTCCGGTCGCTGGCGGGGGCGGGTGGGAGGCGTGTATTCCATTTACCGCGTGCTCTTGTGCAGCTGGCGGGGGCGGGGGGTTGGCGTTGGCAGGACCGGACGGAGGCGCAGAGGGAGCCGGCTGTTGATGCTGCTGCTGCTGAGCCTGCTGCTGCTGATATGAGGGGGGGTGTCCTAACATGGCCAATCTACCGAGCACGACATGGCGCTCTGTATTAGTAAGAGTCCTCGCGTGGCGGAGACTCATTCCGCTCACCTGCCGAACCCCTGCCGCCGCTTGGTCATGCTTGCCGCCCCTCGTACCATTCAACTCCGACACATTCTCCGCTCCGCCCCTCTTTGTTCCCGGTGCTTGCGTAAGCTTCGCTCATCCGTCCCCACGCGAGTCCCTCCTCGTCCTCCGCCCTGAGCGCAACGGCGCTCGTCCTCGTAATTCGCCTGACTCGTCTATACATTGAAGCCGTCTGCTCGCTCAGGACTCTCTTTCATCTTGCGCGATCCATGTGCCAGCATCCCGCCTCGGCCTCGGGGAGCCCATAGTGGCTGTTCCTGCGTATGATTGGTCGTCCCTGTCTTGAACGGTCCAGCGGTAGATACGGCCGTCAAATTGCCGGTACGAACTTGAAGTACTTGATAATGAAGCACCGGCTGTCCACATGCTATTGCACCGGAAAATGACCATATACGGGAGCCACGGGCTCAGTGGAATCAGCAGGACCCAGCAAGTAGTGTAATCCATAGCCTCCAGTGTTTGCGTCCTTCCCGGTGCTTGCTGTCCTCCAGACCAGTTCCACTACTCGGTTCCACCGCCAGTGCTAGCAACTTTGAGACGGTTTCGTCGTTGCAGGTGCAAGACACAGGTAGATGCTATCAGCGCAAGTGCAGGAGGATGCGAAGCTCCCGAGGCACCTGTGGCCCGAGTGCCACGGGGACTCCCGGTCAGCAAGTGCGTAAGCCATTTTCACGGCGCTCTCCTTGTCTTCCATGCTTGATCCTCGATAAACTTTGCTTTGATTTCGTGGCACCTGTTTTCTGCTTGTGCAATCCCCGCTCACCGCGTCGTGGAACAAGTTGCTGCGACCATGCAGATGATTGTACAAGGAACATCTGGTCAAGGTCCATTCCTTTTGGTTATTCTATCGTGCAGTCTTAGTGCTTCGTGCTCCTGTACTTGACACTTTTCTGATATCTGTTAGACCGGTTCCGAAACTCTGTGACAGGCTGCCTTACGTCGCCGGGTGTGGACGTATTCCTTCGCGATTTCCGAGGACCGGGGCCTTCAAGATTGTCCCTTTCTTATTACAATGAACAGCACACGTGGTGTCAATCGGTGTTGTTCGAATGCTCACTTCACGTGTGACAACTACGATTGGAGTTGGAGGACCCTGGCTCTTCACTGTGAATACTGTCGGCTCTCTCGATGGACCAGAACTTTCATTGAGCCGAGCAAGCTGTGCTCCGTCCTCGGATACATCACCACAGTTCGGCTGCAAGCTGTCGTCATATCTACCATGCGTGTTGCATGCTACAAGCGTGTACGTCGTGAGGCATGGCGAGATGACCACCTGGTTCCTCCGAGGTTACACAGATGGCTACAAGGTGGAGAAGAGCACCTGCGTTCCGCGAGGCACGGGAGGTGTCCTAGAATGCCAGGACCAATGAAGGCATCCTGTGAACCTTCTGCGGTTCATTGGTTTAGTTACGTGCGTTCGATGGGACCCTGTCGCCGACATGCACGGCAGGTGAATGCGTGGATCACACCGAATTTCTGTTGCACCGTCTCTTGGGATTCCTCTGTATTCTGTAGTGTCTATACCTTTAACTGGTGTGTATGCTGGTGCAGGAGGGCAAACACAGCTCAGGATCGTTTGGCAGATGAAGAAAAACCGGCTATGGGATCGTACGGGAACTGTCAGAGGCGCCGAAGATGGCGGGGTAAGCGCCATTTGAAGGAGGCAGTTCCCACACATACATGAGCCAACGCAACGCGCCGTCTTGGGAGCGTGTTGTTCTCGACTTTCCTTCGCATACCCCGAGCATTCAACCCTCTGCAGTGCCGCCATGGCCGACGTCGACCCTCCTGGCAACACGGATGCTCCGGTATGCTTTCCTATCTTCCCCAGCATCCCTACATCACTCACTGATACCGGACTACGGAACATCAGAACTCGAAGGGAAAGCAAGTAGAGGCAGAGCCCAGTCGCGCGCAGCCTGCAGAGGGATCGTCTCTCCAAAACGGCAGCGAAAAGATCCAATCCGTCTCCAGGAAGTCCTCGAACGATCTGGCAAACGGTCGTGCCAGCGGGGCAACTGAACCATCCACAGCGCAAGGGCAGGTCCCTTCCACGCACCCATCATCTTCTCCCCAGGCGCTCGCCACAGCGTCCAGCACCACGTCGAGCCCGGCGCCCCCGTATCCTGGCTTGATCCCGGCAAGGGACGACAGAGAAAAGGACAAAGACAAGGGCTCGCTCGAGACCACGCTCACCGGCACCCAGACGCACACGCAGACCCAGTCCACTCGCCGCAAGGACGGCAAGGCTGCCTCTGAGACCGCGCACACCGCGTCTGCCGCCCACGAGCCCACGAGGACCCCCGCGGTGCAGCGCCGCCCCCGCCGATCGTTCCTCAGCAAGGTCCTCCGCGCGCTCGTGCCTTGTGTGTCCTCAGCGCACGCGCACGACATCGACGTTGACGTCGGCTCCGAGAAGAAGCCGTCCGTCAAGCGGCGGCCCTCGCAGCCTACCGCGAGCCCGTCCGCGCTGAAGGAAAAGCAGGCCGCGAAGGAGGCCGAGGAGCTCCCGTCGCCGCCGCAAGAGACGCCAGCCGCCGCTGAGGACGAGGTTGCGCCTGCGCCCACGACTGACCCTGCCCAGGGCGAGCCTGGCCAATCCCGCGTCGCGGAGCTGGCGAGCGGGCTGCAGCCGATCGTCATCCCGGAGTCCGAGCCGGTGACAGACGCGAACGCGGAGGTGATTGTGCCACCCACCCCCACGCGGTCATTACTCCCGCACGAGGAGACGGAGGGCGTCACGTCGGGGGCTGTTCAGCCCCCGGGATCGACGGGCGATATAGGTACGCATGTGCATGAGCATATACGGACGCAGACTCAGAGGGACGAAGGTGAGGAGAGTGATGGCTCGACGAGCTTCACCGAGGACGAGGAGATGGAGGAGGGCGGCCCCGTAGACGATGCGGAGGATGAGGAAGAGAGGTTGATCATGAATGGGGGCGCGGGGATACCAATTGGACCAGTGAGTGGACGTTGTTGCTTATAACCTGTGTGACAAGACGTTCATGACGTTGTCTAGGACGGTGTCCCGAGACCGTTGTTGCCGCCTTTGTCGCCGAAGCACGCAGGCCGAAAATGCTTGGTGCTTGACCTCGACGAGACGTTAGTGCACAGCAGCTTCAAGGTAACTTACTCCATCCTCTCCATTCCATGCATACGAGCTAATGGCGCTCTTAGTCAATACAACAAGCGGACTATGTTGTACCTGTTGAGATCGAGTACCACTGGCACAACGTCTATGTCATCAAGAGGCCAGGTGTCGACAACTTCTTGAAGAAGATGGGCGAGATCTATGAGGTTGTCGTATTCACTGCGAGTTTGAGCAAGGTGCGTCTTACGTGGCACTCTCGAGTCTTTGTATGAGAGACGAGACTCGTTGCTTAGTATGCTGACCCGGTCCTCGACAAACTCGATGTGCATCGTGTGGTCTCTCACCGACTGTTCCGAGAGAGCTGCTACAATCATCGCGGGAATTATGTCAAAGTACACATTTGTTCATCTACTCTTGAATTTTCAGAACTAATTTTTGCGTACCTTCTTACAGGATCTCTCGCAGCTTGGGCGGCCTATCTCAGATACGATTATCATCGACAATTCCCCAGCGTCGTACATCTTCCACCCCAACAATGCAGTGCCTGTTTCCTCATGGTTCAACGATCCTCATGACACAGAGTTGACAGACCTCTGCCCTTTCCTTGCGGACCTCAGCCAAGTGGACGACGTACGGGGTGTCCTCGACGGAGGGCTATAGTCTCTGATGGACTCCGGACTCATGCCCATTATTTCTATCTGTTCCTCAGCTGTCTTGTCGCTTGTAATACTGCAGCCGCGCAAAGAGCGCGCGGCATGCTCGTCCACCGCTAGAGCATATCCTCTTGTCCTCTCGTGCGCCGTCTGTTTT
The DNA here is from genome assembly GCA_000320605.2 of Gelatoporia subvermispora B. Taxonomy (NCBI): domain Eukaryota; kingdom Fungi; phylum Basidiomycota; class Agaricomycetes; order Polyporales; family Gelatoporiaceae; genus Gelatoporia; species Gelatoporia subvermispora. The sequence goes on from KB445796.1 coordinate 1,631,752, forward strand.
TCTTGTCTTGCCCTTTGTCGAGCCTTTCTTTGGTACATACGCAGTCAGCTTTCCTATACCCGCAATCAATCCCCCCATCTTCCCTGCAACTGCTGTCTGCCCCTTCCTGCCGTGCTTTGTCCCAATTCCTTCGCCGTTCCTTCCACCCACTTCCAGGTTGACACGTGCCGATCTTCCGTTTAATTCCTCGCCCTGCCACATGGCGGTGGGTGGTCTTCGTTGTGTTCCGGTTCCTCACAAAATACACGTTGAGCACCTGACAGCATGGGCCACTTCTATGTGTGTTGGCATGTTCCGTACTCTGTGTCTGGTTTGTGCAGTTCTGGCTTCTCCGCCCCGATGTCGCGTTCGCTCCGGCGTTATATCCCATTCTCGCTTCCTGAAACTCTTCTTCTCTATTCTTCGATTCTCATTCATTCGTTTGCGGTATCGTACTCTACCGCACTGTTATTCCTCGCTTCAGACTGATATCGGACTGCTCCTTTCGTTGTCTGGTCCATGGCGTAGGTTTCTTGGACATGGTACGAATACGGGATCAGGCTCGTAAACTCTATGGGTACTCTCCTACGATTAGGCACGACTTGCGATGATAAAAATGATGTAGGACCAACATCTGTGATGCACAAAACTCCGCGAAATCCCGCAGCTTGCCGTCCTGGAAAGAGGTGATGCCTGACCAAAGACTGTATATGATAGATTGGCGCAGGCAGCTGTCGTCATACATCTCACGCACCCTTGCAGAGTCTAGGTCGTTGGAGTGGGAACGTTTGCCATCAGGCAGTGATCTATCACCCGTGGCAGATGTTTCCCAAGGTATGGGCGAATTGAATGACACTGGGCGGTTTGATGAATATGGACGGGGACCGGACAATTTACGCTAATCTGGCTATGGCTTCGCAACGCTTTCTGAATAGCTGCAATGTGAGATGGGATGGCCGAGCATCCTGTGCAGTAAATGCCTGCTGCGTCGAACACATTACAGAGCAGTGGTACTATCTCGAGATTTGTCAGAAGTATATAACCGCCCGTTTATTGTCATCGGCCGTTTCGGTGGACCTATCGGGCATTGGGCGCAGTTCCTTGGACTGTTCAAGCACTAGCTCTGATATTATGGCTACTAGGCGACATGACCCGCGTCGGTATTAATCAGCTCGGAGTGGGCAAACATCAGGTGGATACGTGTACTACTTGAATTTGTCCTGTCGCTATCCCCTCCTTCGAATTCCACAGCCTCAGAGAGAGCCAAGCACAGAGCACAGGGTTACTGGATCTCTGCGCAGCCTCTCACATAGCAGAGAGTTCTAGATATGTTATGGAATTGGCAATAGGATGGCTTCGGGAGGCACCAGGCCGAAGGAAGAGATCATATCGAAGGAACCGAACCCAAGCGACTGCGTCGTTGCCAGCATGGGCGTCTATGCCACGTGCCTGGCGTTAGAGCAGCCTCGCGAGACAAGTGGTTGATGGGAGTCCATCCCTCCTCGTTGCTGTCGACGACGACCAAGAGGCTCTGGGTAGCCCTCTCGCCCATACTCCTCCCCCGTTCTCTTTCAATTGTCCTCGCACAGCTACCCCGTTTTACCCCCCTCAAGTATCTCTGTCGGGCGCAGTGCGCGCGGGCCGTCCTTTCCACCCCACAATAACTCCCCAACGTTCCTCCGAACTCGATTCATATCTTTGAACTTCCGGAACTACGCATACGTCCTGCTGGTGCCATTCCCCGCATACAAACAGAGCCTCTATGGCCGCTGCCGTTAACGCCGACGTCAATCATGCGGCGCTTTCTGACCCGTCGTCGATCATGGAGGATAGATTTTGTCCGGGGTGCCAGAAATCGGTGGTCACGGAGAACGGGGGAGTGGTCGTAGCATTCGGGTAAGCAGTTTGTCTCTTGCACGGGAGGTTGCTCGGTTGCGCACAGTAGCCCTGGTTGCGGACGCAGTCGTTCCGAGACTCAATCTGATAGGTTACATACCTCCCTTCCATTCCTCCGCACGATTTCGTGACCAAAGTCAGTTAGCCGTTGCACCGCTCTTGTACCCTACTATCCCTCCTTTCCCTTCATACACCTACAGATCGTGCTATCGCTCCGTCACAGGGTTCGTCCGTATCCAGGCGCCTGTAACATCTTCTGCCTTTCGTGAGCTATGAGGGTTCTCAGCACTTCTGTCCAGCTCACGGCTTGCGCAGCCTCAGCCTCCCGTATCTTCCGAACTTAGTAGCTAACTTGCGCATATAGCCAATCGTTCTTCCATGTTGACTGCTTCAAATGCGCAAAATGCGGGGAACAAGTGACTGCGGATACCAACCTTCTACTCCTCTCTGACGGCTCTCCTGTCTGCGCCAATTGCTCTTATTCGTGCAGCGTCTGTCGTCAGCCAATTCTCGATGAGGCTATCATGACGGGGGACGACTCCTACCACGCGCACTGCTTCAAGTGCAAAACCTGCCACAAGAAGATCGACGAGTTGATGTTCGCCAAGAGCAGTCAAGGAATCTACTGCATGGAATGCCATAGCGAGCGTGTAGCACGCAGTCGGCGCCATGCTCAACGACAAGCGGAAAGGGAAAAGGAAAAGGAGAGGGAAAGAGAACGAGAGAATGCGATGCGCGCTGGTGCTGCAGACATTGGCTCAGTGTCCTCTCGGGAAACGGCAGCAACGGACGTGGTATGCGGTGATGTTTTTGTAGTAACTCCCTTCACTGATATACTATTCCTATCCCAGGCGAGCCGTTTACCTGCCAGTGCCCAGCCCCGATCATCACCCTCATCACGCCCTGGTACAGCATCGTCTGTGCGATCTGGCGGTTCTGCGCTGCCTGACTCTGCTTCCACTTCCAAGGCAACAAAGGATGGCTCAAAGACTCTTGCTGAACATCGGTCTGGTGATCCCATCTCCAACGGTCGTTCATATACAACAGCTACATCTTCTGCGTCCGCAACTGCCATGGCTCCGACCTTGACTACTCCTCCACCTCGAACGACGTCCAAGCCAAACACCTCCATCTATTCTGACCGTTCTGCGTCTCCCTCTCTTAGTCGACCTTCTGATGGATCTGCTGCCGATCATCTTCGTAGCGCGACCTCTCCAGTCCCTCGTATGGATAGTCTATCTGTCCCCACATGGTCAGATGGTGTTGTGAACCCGATACCCAAGAAGAAAAGCTTTGACGATGGTGTCCGCCCCCTCAACTTGCTGCAACGCCAGGTATCGAACGCATCTCTGCGTCCTGTTGAAAGGCCAAGTCAAGGAGCTGAAGGGTTAGGCGTGGGCGCTCCAGGAGATAGTAATTCGCGCCGAGACAAACGACGTTCTATCAATCCTGCATTGGCTTTGGCTCACTCATTGTCTGCGCCTCCTGCATCTGAGTCTGCCCCAGCTTCACCCTATGACCCTACATACGGCACCCCTCGTCACGGCAACGTCCTCACAACCGAGCGGACTACATCTCCCCCACCAATGAATTTCACGTCTGGAGTTACTGCCCCGTTAAATCTCTCATCAGGATCTCGACCATCAACTTCATCTCAGAACTCCTCAACTCTCAATGCTCAGCATGCTGGACGTGCTCGCTCGGCCTCATCCAGCACTTATTTGCCGGAGCATCCAGTTTCCTCGGCACATCCATCTCCCCGTCCGAGCTTCACACTGGACAACTCAGCTTCTCAGCATACCAACCAAACTGGACATCACTATCATCATCATGCTGCGGCGTCAGACGCCTCGATTTTGGATACTCGGATACGCAATGGGGAGTCTCGCAGGCCACCAGATCTCAATCTGCCAAACGGACATATTGTTCGCGCCCAACGATCATTTGATGATAGGTCTCGATCGAGCTCACCCTCGCACAACGGCGTGGAGCTCGAGCTAACACAGAGGAGGACAACACCATCTTCCCCCACGTCTCCTTCGCACTACGTCGATGTACCGCACAGCATTGAGAGTGGAACAGATACCGAGGCAGAAGGCGAAGAGAGCTTCCGGCGAGACAGTGCACATGGAGTACCGCCACCACTCCCGCCTAAGGAACACAGAGGCGGGAAGCCTGTTGCGCGACCGCCTCAATTGGATCTGGACGCAATCGACCTCAGCCGAGATTCCTCGGACGGAGGGCACAGTGGAGAAGGCACGTCGGAGTTGTCCCTTGATTCATCTCCAGTCGAACGAATGTCCCACGCGACATTCATTGCGCCTGCGCTCCCTCCAATACGGATATCCATGGGAGGCACGGATTTCTCCGACTTACTGAGGTCTGTCGGTGCTAGCGAGCAGGTTGCTAAGCTCAGAGAGCTTGCAGACGTTAAGGAGGAAGAGAGCGCGAAGCTCGACGAGGCACTAGAACGGACTTTGACGGCGCCGCCGGCAGCTGTGTCAAGAAGGGCGTCAAAACAATCACTAACTCCACGAAACGACACAACTTTCATCGGTTCCGAGGGTACAAATGGCTACCGTCGTGACGCGCAATCGAGCAGCAGCGGTCAAAGGAGTCGCGAGGTGTCTCGGGACCGCAGTGGAAGCAATACGCCCAGTAGTGCAGCTTCGGCAAATGACCACACGTTACATGCGTTCCCCTCCATTACGGATAACCAACGGGCCATCACCAATGGAACCAGTGAGGTGCCCCGTCGTAATCCTCGATCCAGTGTCGAGTCGATAGTTGGATTCTCCCTGTCTCTGTCAGAGGAGATGCAGCGATCTCGCCCCTCATTGGAACAGCAACTACAGCAGCGAGAGCGCGTGGACTCCAATGCCTCCTTCCCTCGGCGACCTTCGGTGGACTCCCGTTCAGGTGCACGTATAACGGTGACTGCTCCTGATAACACGACCTCCAGACCGTCACCTCCTGAAGCGACAGATGCGATCAAGCAACGTCTTCAGGAAAATGTATCTTCAGCTGTTGACCATGGTAATCCTCAAATCCGGCTAGATGTGGACTTTGCGCAGTCCGTCCTTACGCTGCTGAGTCAGCAAAAGGAAGAGTACAATGCGTTGCGGCGCCAGCTGGATAGCTTCAAGGTGAGTCATCCTCGTAATTTGGTGGTCTTGAATCGAGCTAAATCAGTGACTCTAGAGAACCAGTCAGCGATACATGGAAGGCTTCACAGTAGCACAAACTGAATATGATAGGGAGGCCAAAGCCCGACGGGACGCCGAAGCAGAAGTGACAAGACTCCGCGTGCTCTTGTCAGGGCAAGCAGTGCGACTTGCTGCAATTTCGGGCGAATCCAAACGCCAGGAAATCCGAAAGGAGTTCAGCGAGAAGATGAGCGAGAGCTTATCAAACCTGGAAAAGGATGTATCAAAGTTGAAAGCTGAACGCGACATGACGCTTGCAGAAGTTGAGCAACTATCGGAGACACGCAGGTAAGAACACCTCCATGCGCTTCTGTCATACGGTCTCATGCGTTATTCCTCCAGCTGCATTAGTTCTCTCGAGACCGACGAAGGTGCCACGTCACTCACGCGTGCATTGTCGATGCGCTTCGATAACATCAAGAGCCAGTACCAGAACGAGCTCCTCCCACTAACTGAACAACGCGAGACGCTCATGCGGGAGGTCGTCGAGCTGAAGGCCTCCCGAGATGCGCTGCTTGAAGAGGCCACGAGGCTCAGTGCCCGTAATGAAGAGCTTGCACAGCTCGGTACGCAATATGTGCGACGTATTGATACCGCACCCGTGGACTCCGTCTACGGTGGCCCGCTTCAGGAAAAGATGGACAACATCATGGACCAGAACAAGGCTTCATTGACATTCTCGACCACATCAACCACTGTGGCATCCTCTGATGAGTCCGTGGCAACACCCTACATCAAGATCGGTAGGGCGGAGGCTATGGAGCCTCCGCCGCAAGCACGCCGAGGAGGTTTAATCAAATGGCCAGGTTCGAAAGCTCCCAAGGAGAATATCCCAGTCAATGGAGCAGATACGAACAAGCAGAAGGGTCGCCCAGAGCATGCCTTCCAGCAGATTAGTGTGCTGCGTGTGGCGCGATGCGACCACTGCGGAGATAAGATGTGGGGCTCCCAATTCCGATGCACCAGTAAGTTCCTGATGTAGTCCAGTTCTGCGATGACGATTGACAGACGGTGCCCTCCTCTAGACTGCAATGTCGCTGTTCACACTCGATGTATCCACCAGGTCCATCAGGCATGTACCCCTCAGGCGGCTCATGCTCCTCGCGAGCAACCGGCGCAGCCAGCGATGGCCCCGCTTCGTATGTCTCTCCTATCTGTTAGTCCGATCGGACGGATTAATTAACTCTATTTGCAGCGCCATCTCTGTTCGGGCGCGACCTGGTCGAACAAGTGCGAGCAGATTCGCGGGACGAGCCGAGGCAAATCCCAGTCATTGTAGAGAAGTGCATTGATGCTGTTGATACGCTCGGTATGTACTGTGTTGTGGGTATCTGCTCCATCATTCTAATTCGGTTCACAGCTCTCGAGTTCGAAGGCATCTACCGCAAGACTGGAGGATCGGGACTCTCACGGACAATCACCCAGTTATTCGAGCGTGGCGATTACAAGTCTTTCGATCTGAAGGACACCGATCGCTTCAACGATATTTGCAGTGTTACATCTGTGCTCAAAACATACTTCCGATCTCTACCCAACCCTCTCTTGACGTTTGATCTTCACGATAAATTCGTTGCGACATCCTCCATCAAGGACGACGAGATGAAGATGAAGACTTACACCGAAATTGTCAACGAGCTGCCTAGTGAGCACTATCACACGGCACGGGCGATGATGCTGCATCTACATAGGCAAGTTGTCTAAACTCCGTATCGGAGAGCGCGGCTGACATAATATTGCAGAGTGTGCGAGAAGAGCGACACTAACCTCATGAGTGCCCAGAATCTGGGCGTGGTCTTCGGACGTGAGTATCTTGACCCTCTTTTCTACATCTTGCATCTTAATGCTCTGTCCAGCGACTCTCATGCGTTCGCGCGACCCCGGCGCTGAGTTCAGCGATATGGCTGGCAAAGCACTCGCCGTCAAGTGGCTCGTCGAGAACGCTCCCACAGTATTCAGCCGGGAGGAGCAACAAGAAGAGCCTAGCACACAGTCGTAAGACCACTTTTTATCACTTATCTATACCTTTCGGGATCTCGTGTCGTGTATTCTATCCCCGGCGTGGAGCATATTCCCCACACCTTCCTATGATGATCATCTATTCCTTGGGCTCACCGCGCATCTTCGCTATGCTTATCCCTTCGTAATTGCATTATCTTTGCTTATCTGCTTCGTTCTTTCTGTCATCTATTCCTAGATCCCTTCCATCTACCACTTATTTCCCTTTGACCTGGTATCGAATTTTCTCGGTCCGCACGCGTATATATCACCTCACAAGACAGATACCCTGCCCCATGACCCTTATGTATTTCAAACCACAAATTACACATTAGTATACATCAACTCCGTTGAACCGACCTTCCAGCGGCCAGCCTACCAAGCACCAATACGATATCCAGGCCCCAAGAAGACGGACAGCAGCCACGTCATGAGAAAGTGGCACATCAAGACACACAAAACTTCCACTGCAGCATCTGCTCGACGGTTCAGGATATTTCACGCGAACGCTTGGTTCGCGTCTGCTCGGCATGCAGTGTACAGTAAAGGAAGTGACGCCGTGCGCCTGCAGTGGACGCACCAGCGACGGCAGCAACGCGCGCGCCAAGAGGTGCCGTATCCGTGCCGCTCCCGCGTACGCCCAGTGAGAACATCCGGTCAAATACTGCGTGTGCGCGGGGTCAGTTTGGAATCACGTCTAGCTTGGTGGGCGCAATGTGAGGATCAGTACGCACATGTGGCGATGAAAGCCTTGGCGGTTGTTTGGCAGCTGAGATGCGTGAGCGAGAGTGGCGGGCTTACACCCTCGAGTGTGCGGAGGTAGCGGAAAACCATGCTCGGCTGGCAGGGGCCTGCACATTAGAGGTAAGATCTGACGAGACATGATATGAGAAGGAAGCGATTACCGAAGCGGAAGGCAGCGTGATACGCCTGCCGCCATTTCTCTTCTAGCAGTCGTGCACATGTAGGCGGGTCAGGGCAGGTACTACACTGAGAACGGGTGGATGCAGGTTACACTCGTAGCGCCGACAGCTTAGAGGCTGAGAACGCACGCATTGATACTCCTTCGCGATCTGGAAGAGCCCGAGCTTGAGAACGCGCTCGAGGAACCAGGTGCGACGCTTCTCGAGCTTAAGGAGCGTCTCCTGACTGAGCGTGTTGAGTTCGTCCTCAGGCCAACCCTCGGCGTTGTCGAGGACAAAGCGGCTCGCCTCGCGGTAGAGTTCGTCCTCGTCAAAACGTTCTGCGATGTGCATAGCTTTGATCGGGCGACCCGCTGCATGGCCCAGCAGCCAGGTCAGGCATGAGGACTCGAGTGCGGAGACGTGCAGCCGATGTCCGAGGTTCATCAAACCCTCGACGTTTGCCCAAGTGATTGTGCACACAAGACTGTGTAGTGGTGAAAAGGAAGCTGGGAAAGAAGTGGTGGAGGAACGTACTGCGGGTAGACGAATTTCAGGAAGTCATGGAAGGTGCTAGCCTGAATGTACCATGTAGTGAGGGCGCACGAAGACGTGATGAAAACCCACCTTCTCTTCCTTTAACACAATGACGGCGTCGGGACGCCTGTCGCTCAACTTGGAGCGCCGCCGTAAACGCGGTTTAGCAGTCGCATTCGCAGCTGCATCCGTGCTGTCGGACTGCTCGTCATCCGCGTCCGACGGCTTCTGCTTACTGGTAGCAAACTTGACAACCGCGGTGGGCGAGCCCTCGAGCTTCTTCATGCTGCTCTCCCTCGCTTTCTCCTTGTCTTTCACTGTCTGCTCCTTACCTTTGCCCTTCTCCTCCGCCGTACTAGAGCCAGCTTCACTTCCGCTCGTATTCCCAACGAGGTCGAAATCAAGCGCGAGGTCGACCTCATCCGGGTCCATGTCAGGGTCCATGGGCGCAAATGTCATATGGCTTTCCGGTGCGCCATCCGCGGCGGACTGGCCTGCGCCCGTAACAGGTGCCTGAGAGATGGTGATGATGGACGAAATGGAACGCGGTCGGCCGTTCGGGCCAGTCTCGGCCCAACTGCCGCTGAGTGCGGCTTGGAAGAATGAGGACGCAAAGTAAAGCACCTCCTTGTGCGCCCTGTATAGTAGCGAAAGTATGGTCAGTAGAAATACAGGTGCCCCTGGACGCACATGCACGCACCAGAACGTAGTGCTTTCGACGATGATTTTAACCGTCCCAGGGAAACGCGCGTTGCGCGTGAATGTCTCATCAATTTCAATTGGATCATCCCCGTCGCCTTCCGCACTGAGGGAAGATACGACTTCGTCTGACTCGCATTCCTCGAGGTACCATGGAGGAGACCCGGATGAGCGGAAGATGCCTGCAGCGGCAGCGTGAGTCTCTGTGGGAGAACTAAGAGATGCAGATGGGTTGGGCGTGTGTGGACCCCGCGAGCTTCGTGCTATGAGGATGTGCGGAGGGGTCATCGTTGCTATACTATCATGAGACCGCTTCGTAGCAGGATATCGAGGACGACGACGACCGCAACAGCCACAGCTTCAGCCCATCCTTCATCTTGTGTAGGGATCACACGGTGAATACATGTTACATACCGTCCATTTGCATCGGTCATATAGTGTAGCGGTTAGCACATGGGATTCTGATCCGGCTCGGTCAATCCGTCCCTGTGCTTAAATTCCCATAACCCAGGTTCGATTCCTGGTATGACCTGTAATTTTGAGTTGGAGTCCTTTTGTTACCTATGCACGCTCTACTATTTGCCTCACAACCCTACAATCAATTTTTTAACACAGCACAATAACGTGTTCTGCTGTCTGATTCACGCCAGTCTCGCCGCGAAAGGTGAATTGTGACATAACTGACTCGTACGGTGCAATGGCTGAACAGGAAAAGTGCCCCCTCTGAGGCGGGATGTGGATGAGGAGGTGAGAAGGAGAGGGAAGGAGAAACGTTCGAGGTGCTCGTCTGGAGCTCGGCCCCTTTATAGACTGGGGGAAGCCATGGGCAAGAAGATGTCGTGCCTCCTGCACGATCGGTACGTCATACGTCCTGCGCCAAATCTGGAAGGTGTGCTACCACCTTGAGACGGCCGGCTCAACAACCCTTCCACCTTTCCCTGAAGTCTACTACAAATGAATATGAACAATCTCAGGACCTTGAAACCAGGACTCAATTCCGGTAGGTAGCGGATGGAACGATCCTACATGTTGTACACTACACATGTCAATCGGAGGCTCAGACCTTCTGACTCATGCCGTGTACACACTAAGATGATGCGCATCAGTGAAGGCTGGTGCTTCAGGGGTATACTTGGTCGCCATAGATCGCTACAAGTTACAGTACATAGAGACCACGTGCGTCTAGCATCTAAAGTATATCGGTGACATATTTCCGCTGCAAACACCCCGACAACCAACAAAGCTCAGAAAGGTCGCGCATTACACATAGACGTCCTAGATCCTCGGTAAGACCACAGCCAGGCCCACAGTCAGAGCCATCAGCTCCTCGGTTCTGTACTCTTCGAAAGCTACAGATTTTTTCATGTCAACGGTTCAGTCCGGCATCTCTTCGCAGGTCGCTGGTGAGCAGCCATTTCTTCGTCCTTTTGCGGAGGTGCCGCAACAACCGTCCGCCTGCGGACAAGGACAGCTGGCCTACCATTCGAAAGAGACAGTGAGTCTGAGGCAAGCACCGGCGAGTCGTCGTCGGACATGTCCTCGTTCAGGTCAGCAGAGTATGCTTGGTTCAGGGCTCGCATCAGGTCATCGGCATAGCTGTCGTTGACGAAGTCCTCCTCGACCTTAAGAGTGACCATCTAGCCACGCCTCGTTAGTCTGTGCTGTCCATGATCGGTAATCAAACACTGTCGCCTTACCTGCGGTTCATCGCGATCCATCCGATAGTCGCTAGTGCCTAGCGCCACGGACCCCGCGCGCGATACAGAAGTCTTCAAGATCGGCGCTTGGGCCTCCCAGGCCGCGGACGTAGACCACGCTGCCGGAAGTGTCTTGATACGATGCATCTCCAAAGAGGGGAATGCGATACCTGTACTGTGGTCGCTGGCGTCTCTGCCCAGGATCGCTTCAGACTCGCCCGCGAGATCGATCTCATCACTAGCTAGAGAGCTTGGCGAGACATCAGGCAGCTCCTCGTTTGATCGCGGTGGCGAGTCTGGTAGCTGTGCAATAGGCGTCAGAGGAGAGTCGAAGTCATCCACATGATCGATCTCGGCAAGGCCCGTGTCGTCCGCTGGGAGTCCCAGTTCCTGTTCATCGTGAAGCTACGACGTTGAGTCAATGCGCATAGGCGTCTATAATACGCACCTCTACCTCCGGGTTATCATACCAGCCGACCTGCGTGAATGTCGCATTGATAGGCCTGCAGTTTCTGTATCGCTGAGCAGCCTTCACCAATCGCAGCCGAAGATCTGAATACGCCCCCTCCCGCTCAGCCTCTTCTACGGCAGGTAGCGCCTTTTCGAATTCGGCTCTGCAGTCGCGATGCCGCTGATGCCACAGGCCCTGGTTTGACGCATATAGCAGTAAGCCTTCTGCAACATGCATGCCACCTTGCAGAATATGCTCCCAACATCTGCTAGCGTGGCACGACGCGCAGTATACCGTATATATGAATGGCACACGATGAGGGTCCTGTGTGGCGCGGCAAGACCTGTCCTCGAGTAACTAACAGAAAACATTTCAACACATCAACATGACCATGAAATTGACCCTACGCATACCTTGGCTCCAGCATCACGTCGTAGTTTATACAACATGCAGGCCGCTTCAAACACGGCCAAATGAGAGCCGCCCGCAAGGTTGCTATGGAGTTATCAGGATACTAGGAAGAGAAATATACGTGACTAATACCAACCTTTCAGAGATCGCATTGTATCTTGCGTCTCCTGGACGACACCGAGAAATCGCGTCAGCCGTCCTATTGCGGTCCCGCAAGAGGTCGCTGAACGGTCGACACTGGATTGGCTCCATCTCCTCGCAGAGACAGCTGCGACCCTCAACGTAGCACAATGCGCATATAAGCAGTCCGTCTCCACAGCCGAGGCTATCGGTCACTTCTGAAGGCTTCACGCAATCCCTGCACTCGAAAAAACTCTGAAACATGTCCGCACCGCAAAAATCACACGCAAAATTGTACGGCTGCTGATCCGGGAGCTCTGACTCTGTCTGCATAGAGGGTGGGCGAAGGATCAGACAAAGACCAGACGTTGCAGATTTCCCCGGGCCCACCGTCCAGCCTGCCGAGCTCTTCATGATGTGCGAGAACGACGCGTGATTTTCGGCATATTCTTCGCGCAGCACCTCATCGAAAAGGCGAAGGAGGACCTCAAGGTCGGTGATATATGGGAATTCTTGAAGATTCTCAGCGGGTGATGTCATGGCTTCTAATTTAGCGGTATAATGCAGCATGGTGCGGTGCAGGAGGGATTTAACGCGGTACTGTTCAGGACGACAGACACTAAGAAATGACGTGAGCGACAGAAGTCAAATTGGCACCGTATCATGCGAACATACCGTCTGTATAGAGGTAATTCATGCCGTAGGGCAGTCTGGAGCCCTCGGACAGTCATCCTGGACCAGGACATCTTGACCGTAAGACCCCCGTGGTTGACAACTTGATGACAGCTCCTCGGCGGGACGAGGACCAAATCGCCCATCTTCTGCTCCGCCACGTAGACTGTGAAGGGGGCATCAGCAAACTCCTGGGCACTAGCAACATGGGTCTCCCAATGGAGCTCCTGTCCGAGCTCGTTCGAGAAATAGGCAGCAGCTGCAGGGGCGTCGGATGCTGCGGTCATGAACCAGAACGACGACCCGCCGTCCTCCGTGTAGCACATGACGTTCTGCCCCGAAGACGCGCAGAGATCCTTGTGGCAAGGCGTGAAGGTGTCGCCGATGCCGAGGTAGCACATGAGAGACTCCACCCCGTTCTGTGCAGCACCGAGATGAGAATGACACGATAGAAAGAAAGCGAGCCATGGGGCACTGACAGATTCGGTGAGGTATTGAAGAATGTCATTTGTGCCGCATGGGACGACAGAAGAGGGCAGCACATCCGCCTGCTCCAACCACGCCTTCCACGCGTCCGGGCAGAACGCGTCCTTGCCATATAAGCGCTCCGTTTCTGATAGAACGTTAAACTAGCTGAGGAGCCACAACTACCTGCGACGTACCGTCGGGCGACACGAACGCGGACTGGCGGCGCGACTTCTCGATAAACTCCGGCAGAAGGATATCTCTATCCCGTCTATCATGCATGTTGCGCACATGCAGCACTGCACCAGCCGCTCAACAAACCCTCCCCAACACACACCCAAGCAAAAGCTCACCCTCATCCGCGCAATTCCGGAGCAGCCAGTCCACATTGAACATGCCCGCCGGCCATCTCGGGTGCCTGTGCCAGTCCTCAATGACCAACGGCACCCCTCCCTCCTCATGCTCGCGAATCGCGCGCAAGACCTCCTCCCGCGGGCGCAGCGCCGAGATGCGCGGGATGTGCGCGAACCGCTCCCCCGTCCGCACGAGCGCGTCGAGCGTCCACCCGCGGCACGTCGGGCGCGAGGGCCCCGCCACGGGTCCTGTGTGCGCATGTGGAGGGCCATGGTCCCCGGATGGCGATTGTGTGCGTCCCCGCTCCCGTCCGTGCCCGTCAGCCGAGGTCCTTCGGGGATTATTCGTGCTGCGCGGATGATGTCCGGGTGGACGACCCTGGGCGTCCGGGGGCCCGCGCATGAGGGTGGACGCCATCGCGAGTGAACCTTGAGGATGCTCCCGAATCGTCCCACGAATGTTCGTATATGCGGTGTCTTCAGATCAGCAGCACAAGTGAGAGTCGAGATGTGAGCATGGTTGATCAACAGGCCGTACCGCGTGCAGCAGCATCAACTCAGCGAGTGACCTCAGCCAGGGCGGCCGCGACGGGACGCGACTCACGCGGCTGCTCAGCGAAGCGCCTGCATCGAGCGCCCGACTAGAGCTTCAGCCACTCTCCAGCCACCTTCTCGCACCAGCGATGTCGAACTTTATCTGCGTTTAGCGCTGCAGCTGCGGACAGAACTCAGTCTCAAAGCGCGGCGTATCACCACGTGCGTCGAAGGGAGCGGGTATCTTGCACTTGTTGATCAAATTACAGCGTGCGGGGGTACTACACAACGATCACGTACTCGACAAACCGACGAGCGGGTAACATGGAGCGAGTCGAACGACAGCGGGAGAAGCGCGGGGAACAGCAGATTAACGAACAAGTTAGCTATATGGAACGAGCGGGCGGGTCAAGTCCGTGGCGTGAAATACAGTGGTCAGTGCTAAGGACAACGGGGGTCAGTGCGCAAATTAGCAGCGGATACAATCGGCTTGTTAGGTACAGCAGTCCATCCCGGTTCAACGGGGCCACTTCGGGGCGAAACGGACAGGGGACGACGCAAAATATTAAAGCGGGTATATATGGTGAATATCGAGCGTGCGGCAGAGATTGGTGGATCGATGGGCTTCGACAACTGTCCGGTGCGAGAGAGACGGAAATTGAAACGAGTGACTTGGGCGACAGAGGCTTGATACACAGACCGCCCGCTCGGGGCCGACCTTAATGAGCGAAACGCGGAGCCTGGGGTTTGCTGTGATACATATTGGATCCGCCTGCGCCGGCCCCGCGCGATTCGCGCTGATGGACGTAGTGTGGGCCCGGGACGAAGAGCGCGCCGCGGTTATGCGAGCTGCGCTCCTTCCTGCGCAGGTGCGTCGGTGGCGGGAACGGCTCCGGCAGGCCTTGATTGGAGCCATCCGAGTAGAAGATCTTGGGCCGCCACGCCTCGCGCTCGTCCATAATGCAGGAGTTTTTGAACTTCTCGACGAGCGCCTCCTTCCCCCTAGAAACCGATCAGTGTCTGCTGTAGGTAACAGAGCTCAAGATCACCCACTGGTACGTTGCGTAGCACATCTGCAAGACCTTCTCGCTCGAGTACATATTCCTGAAACGGCGCGCGTCAGCTTGCAGCGACGAAATCACAATACAAACTCACCACTTGACTCCGAGCTGCGTCTTCGCAAAGTGCAACAAGTCGCCGACGGTGATAAAGTTGACAAACGCATAGCCAACATTGCATCCTACACCCCGCTCAGCCTGAGCGCGCACGAACAACCAAAGCGCCACGCACCATTCTGGAAATCCATGCGCAAATACATAAAGTCGATCCTCCGCGGACACACCCGCTCGATGAACGCCAGCAGATCCCTGTCGCTCATCTTGTTCGGGATATTCTTGATCATGACCGTCGTGCGCATGTCCTTGCCCTCCTCGATCGCCGCGATGTTGAGCTGGTTCTTCTCCGTCAGCGTCTGGCCGGACGCGCCCGCGAGCTTGTCCGCGCTGCTGGACAGGTGGAGCGACGGCGACGACGCCGTCGTCGGCGGGGAGTACGCCGTCGGGTCCGCGCTCCTGGTGGGCGGGTACTGCGTCGGGAGGTGCCTGGTGTGGATCGGAGGCAGCGACTTGCACGGGGTGGGCGGGAGCGCGTGCGGGGGCGGGTGCTGGTACGGGGCCGGCCTGGTCGGCGAGGGCAAGTGGTAATCGGCGCCGGGCGTCGGAGGGGGCGCATACACCCACTGGTGGTTCATGTTCGCCACGCCATGTCCCATGTACGGGTCCGAGTCCGCGAAATACACTGGCTGGCCGTACGCATAGCCCTGCGGGGCGTACGGTGGGACGGCGACACCAGACGCATCGTACGCGTACGGCGCGGCGGGATAGGGGTACGCGGGGACAACGTACGGCGCGTTGTCGGGCCTCTGCACATTTGCCGTGCCTGCCATGCCCTCGGGTCCGATGCTAATGCTCCTGGGCCTGGAGGGGGTCTTGGGCTGCACGAAGGACTGAAGAATGCGCGGTGAGCGACTCGATGCCGCGGCCAAAGCCTATCTGTTATCTCACCTTGCCGACGGCGTCAAAGAAGAGGTGATTGGAGCTACGGCGACTGTGCTCTTGCGGCGAGTCTCGGCCCCGTCGAAGCTTGCGAACCGCATCGGGGGTCCCCACGCTCTCGCTGGCGCTCACGCTCCGGGGGCGGACTCTACCTGATTGATGCGAGAACCACATGGCCATTTCAATTTGCGTAATTTGGGGTCAACATCTGGGCACTCACCCTGCGACTCGCGCGCCGATTCGTCGGCCTGCTGCCCACGCGATGTCGGGTACAGAGACTCCGGGGCGGGCAAGGGGACAGGCGCTCGATACGGGGCGGACGTCCCACCTTGAATGCCGGTCGGGACGAGGAACGGGTCGTCGTCCGTGGAGTCCGCCTGCATGCCCGTGAGGGAATCGGCTTCCAGTCGGCTGCAGACTCGCAATCGGGCGCCGAGTATGCAACGGTTGAACGACTTGAGGGCCGACTGGGCACATCGTACGTCATAGTACTCAACTCGGAACGTCTGGGAAGTCACCAGAATAGGCGCAGTCTCATGAGTAGCTGCGGGGTCACCGGCGACAAATGATATTAATTACCTGGTCGTGCGGGTCCGTACCCATAGCAGTGAAGGACATCAACTCCCCGACCGACGAGAAGATGTTGCGCAGGCTCGACGGATCGAGGCGCCCGTTCTCGACGGACACGGTTAAAACGCCGTCCGTATCCGCCACAAACGCCGACCTGCCCATAATCTGGGACGCCGCCCGAAGTCAGGGACGTTCATTTGCCGAAATGATCGCAGATCGAGGCACTCACCGACTCGAGCTTTTCTGGCAGCATGAACTTGGCGTCGAGCCGGGCACCTTCCAGGCCCGCGAGCGTCTGCTCACAGATAATCTTGCGTGCTCGGACGGCCTGACGCAGGTCATAGAATGCCAGGATGACGACCCCGTGGTCGGCCAAGAAGCGAGGAAGCATGCCTTTGATGTCACCACATGGCTCGAAGGCGGTTCTTAGCGTGGCGGAGGACGCTGTAATGGGCACATTACGTATCTGCGGGAGTACAGTGAATATATGCGCCAGGAAATGTAGTCGCTGGCGCCAATTTGCAAAGCAAATTTGAACAGCTACTCACGAAAACAAATCTACTCGGGACGTCGGTCTGGCACGCTGTGTCCGAGAGCAGCTGGGAAGTCGCGATCATGTCATTGGCCAAGTTCTTCTCGTCGCGTGGGGTAAGGTCGATGCTGGAGATCCCAGTGACCAAGGCGGAAAGACCGTCACTCCCACCGTTGAATCCCGGAGACATGTACTTCCACTCGTTTTCGGACGACATCGACTGCGAGCGCCCGCTGGACGGCGTTAAGAAGCCTCCGCGGGGGAGAGGAGGGCCTTTGAGGTGGGTGGGAGACAGGCGCAGTTCGGTCGCGGAATACGGGCTCTCGGCCGTGTGGACCCAGCGAAGAGGCGAATGGGCTTCGGGCGGAGTGGAAGGCGCGTCGTTCGAAGCGAAAGAAGAGGAGGGAGTGAGTGGAGGAGTGAGCATAGCCGACGGGCGGCAGGGAGAGCCGGAGATGCTCCCTCTGGCTGATGGCATCCCCTTTGATTTCGTGGGAGAGGTGTTGGGCGACGAGGCGAGGTCCAAGGGGCGTAGGCGTGGGCGATAACGCGCTTGAGACTGGTGCTCGAGGTGAGAAGGCAGAGGCGCGCAGTGCGGCGGGAGCCTGCCGCAGGTAGTAGCCGTATTAGTATTACACACAAGGGTCCTGGGACACGGCGGTCGAAAACACACCACAGATTAGGGAGAGAAGGCGTTGAATGCAGTCGAGGCGGGATAGCACGTTCTGACTCGGTGATCTAGTGTCCAGCGAATGGAGAGATCAGATGAGTAGTGATGAACACCAGATGGGGGCAACGCAGTCAGCACGCGGCTTACCTCGTCTGGCTGGTGGGACAAAGTAGGGAACGGAACTGGGTGATGACCCATTGCGTCGGTCCGAGTATAACAACGATGTTGATCCAGGCGTGTGTGCGCTTACAATTGACCAAGCCTCGGAACAAGGAGGCGCGACGGATGAGCACGGCGCGGGCAACGGAAAGCAAGCAGATGCAAGGACGGCTAGAATATAAAGCAAAGGGAGTGCGGGAGCAAGATGCAAGAGATAGGGTGGATGGGAGGAGATGAAAGGCGGGGGGAGTTGGGAGCGGTGCCTTTTATGCTTGTGTGGACGGCGATGACATGGTGGCGACCAAACGAGCAGAGAAGGTGCGATGGAGGAGGCAGATCGTGTAGATTCGGTGAATGACCGCGAGTGCGCGCATGTCTGGAGTGTAAGAGGAAGAGGATCGAGTGCCCGACGCTGCCGAAACCAGCAGCGCAATTTGCGAATCCCCATGAGAGGTGCCATCGAGCGCCTGCAAGCGCGCGCGAGAACAGCCCCTGCATTGCCCTTCCTGCATCGTGCAGCGGCCGGCGGCGCATCGCATCGAGCACCGGCTTTTCTTTTGCAGCACCGTCTCCCGCCATCGTCGTCCCAATCAGTCTATCGCTACCGCCAGTCCGTCTCATCCCGGGCGTCCGACCGTCTTCTCAAGGCGCCCGAGCACACGTCTTCCTCGAAAAGAAGCCGTCACAAGCAGATCGCAGGGCGAAAAACACGGACAACATACTCGCTCTGGTCCGAGCCAGCACCCCGGAGCGACACTGCCTCGGACCTGCACGTCTCATCTTCCAATCCGCTGGAGGCCCGCCGGGAAACAACACGGGCCAAGCGCCAAATCCGACAGCCAGGAGTCGTCGGACGAACAAGCACATCTTCTCCGTGACAGCAAGCACTAGCCGAGGCCAGCCACACTCGTTCCCACGCCACAACCGCGACACGGATCTAGATCTGGACGCTCCCGCGACTCCGACGCGAGCTGGTGCCGGCCACTCGATCTCTTGCCACCAAAACAGATCGTCTTCCATCTCCGAGGCGCAATGTAGCGTACGAAATCAACGGTAGTGTTGTTTCTCTTTAAATTACTTTTGTGATGCGCCCGCCGGATGACAATAACATTCTGATCTGCCAACGAAGACTGTCATCATAGCTTGCATGAAGCGGCTCCTCGGGGATTCGTTGGGCTGGGCTAGAGTTCTTCTGGCAGATGTTCACTGACAGGGCTTTCACATGACAGGAACTTATATACCTTCATTTTGGCGGACTTTTGAGATGCACGAACATGGGCACCTTGGAGACCAAGTGACGGACAATGACTCCAACACAAGGAGCAGCTTCGATGAATGTGCGCCGGCGAAACCGACCCCGAAGCGCCCCACCCGATGCGTCTCCCAACGAGGATGACGCATCTCGAATCCTATCATGTATCACAAATGAATCAACGGCCCACGAGATAGTCTTCTGCTCTTGCAATCTCCCGCCCGCGCCGCTCACGTCCGAACGCTGGGGCCGAAGCCCTAACATATGGCATGCGGCGTCGAGAAAATCCCCAATGCCGGCATCCTGTATGTCCTAGGTTCCTTGTGCGGTTTCACAAGCAAAGCGATAACAGCGCCACACGATGGCAACAACCGGCGGCTGCCACGCATTTGTCGCACTCGCTGCGACCGCATGGCGCTCCAGAAGGGGGAACTTCCTTCCACTTGCATCTGGAGTATACACGCAGACGTCTCTGGATCGCGATCCACTAGTCACTACTGTGCACGACAGCGGGAGCTTAACGACAACGAATTGCGCCGCCCGGGCTCGATGGCTCCGGGGCCCCAGAGGGCGGCCGGCCTGATACACCCAGCACCGCGATGCGCAGGGCAGCGCAGACCGCCATCTCCTGTACTCTGCCACGCCTGACGCGCCCAACGGATCCTGATCACCCTGCTGCCCAGGCCGTTCCAGGCCGCACATAGCATCCGCCACGCCCGCCATCCATCGGATTCGGAGGGTTCTAGTGCTACGCATAACCTAGGGGCAAGACATGTACGGCCGCCACAGGTCCGCCCAGATCCGAGCTGTGGCAGGAGCGGCGATCCTCGATGTCCCTGGCGCGCGCGCGGCGCGACTGGTCGGCCGTCGCGGGATGGTAGCGTCCGTTGTATTGTGGTCGCTCGCGAACTCAGACGGATCTGGCAGATCGGCACATATGAGCCCGTCTCGATCTCTCCAAAGACCCTCTCGAACTGCACCGCGATATGTGGCCGGGGATCAACATGTTTCGATGGTTGTCTGGCCCCAGTGCTGTGACCTATGTGGCGGACACAGGACTCCGCAGTCGGAAACACAGCGATCGGCATAAAACGAGACACTTCATGAGTAGGTACGACCAATCCGCCTCCGGGCTCGTTTGTTCAATTTTGCTTGACAGCTCGAAATGTCATAAGAAGCTGCGTAAATTCAGGCAGGCGGCTGTAAATCAGCGACTTCTCAGCGAGGAACGCGGCGCCGGGTGCCTAATGGATATCAGGCGGGACGTCATAAGCTATGTGCGTACAAGACTGGCCTCAGTATGCACATATTCACGGATTCGCTGGCTGAAGTGTAACACGAAACCACAGGAATTCGATCATTCCCACTCGCCGAAACCCATGTCCTCCAACTCGCTCCGTTCGTCGCAATGAGAATTATCAGGCGGGACGTTATAAGCCATGTACCTACAAGACTGGCCCAGGTGTGCACATATTTAAATAGTGACGGGCTAAAGTGTAAGATGAGCCCACAGCAATCCGATCATCCCCACTCGCCGAACCCCATGTCCCCCAACTCCTCCCGTCTCTCGAAATCACCATCGCCGTGAACCCACAGCTTGCGCACGCTGCACGCCGCAGTCAATGACAGGCTCCCCGCACACGCCAGGAGTGCCAGTGATTTGCCGCCTCCCCGCACACGCCAGGAGTGCCAGTGATTTGCCGCCTCCCCGCACACGCCAGGAGTGCTAGTGATCTGCCGCCTCCCCGAGTTGCATGGGAGCTCGAGCGCGGCACGGCGCAACGACGGTACGCGCGCTGTCACCTCGGGGACGAAGGACCCCACGTCGACCGCGCCACGGGGGTGCCGACTCCGCACGCATGCTCCGTGGGCCTGGATTGCCCCCGGAGTCGGATAGACGTCGGCGTCCCAGTCTGCGCACTGGGCATGTGCGCTGATGCTGCGACCCACCGCGCGAGGACGCTCCAGCAGCAGGAATACGCTGTCCTGAAGGGGCGATGCAGGTCAGGTCGCGCAGCTCTTGATGGCATGGGAGGGATGCGCGTGCCTGGAGCTCGTCCTCGCTTTCCATAATGTTTTCTGCTATGCTAGCGTGTAAAGCGAGCTTGCGGAGCGGTGCCGCACCGGTCGCAGTTGCCCGTGCGCACCCGTCGAAGCTCTCAACAGGAGTACTTAATAACGTGGAACGTGAGATGATGAGGCACGGCGTCTTCGATCAACTCGGCATCTTATTCGGCTGTTTGGTCGCCGGAGCCAACGCCGAGACGGTCGACCCTGTACAGTAGACCGGCCGCATACATGCTCGAGTTACTTCCGGAGAAGTACGACAGCGTCCACCAGTGACCACCGGCGGTCCGTCTGGGCCTGCTTGTTCTTCGCCCTCGCCCCCTTGGCCGTTTCCCGGTCCAACGCACCTTTTGGAGATTGGGGAACATGCGCGCCAGTTTCGCAGTGTCGTGTGGAACGTGAACTGGACGCAATAATCAGCTCGCAAACCCGGTGGCGGACACAAGACCCCGCAGTCGGGAACACAGTGATCGGCATAAAACGAGACAGTTCGTGAGTAGGCACGACCAATCCGCCTCGAGAGCGAGATTTATTCCATTTTGCTGAACAACTCGAAATGTTATCAGAAGCTGCATTCATTGAGGCAGGTCGCTGTCGACCAGTAACTTCTCAACGCGAAACGCGGCACCGGGTGCTAAGGGATTTCAGGCAGGATGTTATAAGCCACGTACGTACGAGACTGACCTACATATTAACTGGCTGAAGCGTAACATGAAACCACAGTAATTCGGTCACTCCCACTCGCCGAACCCCGTGTCCTCCAACTCGCCCCGTCCATCGACATCGTCATTATCAGGCGGGAAGTTGTAAGGTACGAGACTGACTTTAAGTATGCACTTCACATATTGATTGGCTGAAGCGTAACATGAAACTACGATAATTCGATCACTCCCACTCGCCGAAACCCTCGCTCTCCAACTCGTCGACATCATCGTCATCCCAAAGCTTCCGCGTGGTACAGGTAACGACAGGTTCCCCAGATGCGCCAGGAGCGATCTGCCATTCGCTCTCTGAGTTGTATGGGAGCTCGAGCCTGACACGGCGCAACGACGGCGCGAGTCTCGTCATCTCGTGAACAAAGTCCCCCACATCGATCGCGGCAAGGAGGTTCACACCTCGCTCCCACGCTTCATGGAACTCCTCCACGGTTGGATAGACTTCGACGTCCCATTCTCTGTCCTGGTAATGTATACTGATGCTGAGATCCACTATGCGAGTGTGGTCCAGCAGCGGGAGTATGCTGCCCTGGAGGTGCAATGCCGGTTAGGCTGTACAGCTTTAGACAGCATGCAAGGGACATGCGTACCCGGAGCTCGTCCCAGCTATCCCAGATGTACTCTACGAAATCGACGCGCAAAGTGAGCTGGTGGAGCGATTCTGCGCCGCCCGCAATTGCCCGTCCGCATCCGTCGAAGTCGCTAAAGGGATAGATATGGAATGTGAGATGATGAGGCATGGTGTCTTCTATCAACTCGGCAAGCTGTCCGGCTGTTTGGCCGCCGAAATCAATGTTGAGATGGTCGACCTTGCACAGCAGGCCTGCCGCGTACATGCTCAAGTAGCAGCCGGTGAAGTACGACAGACTTGACCACCGGCGGTTTGCCTGGGCCCGCTTGTTCCTCGCCTTCGCCCCCTTGGCCGCCTTCCGAGTCGGCTGGCTGCCAGGAAGGAAGCGCAGCACTTGGAGATTGGGGAACATGTGCACCAGCTTTGCACTATCGTATGAGACAGAATTCAACGTAATGTGTAGTTCGCGGACCCGGTGGTATTGCGCGCTTGCATCCATGAACGCCACGGAGGATAATGCGACCATCTCCAGCACTGGCGCAGATGGTGCCAGCATCTTGCTGGCATCGGACGGTCGATCATCAGGTATCATGAAGGTGATTTGCAGTCGAGTGAGTGGCGCCGTTCTCTGGGCGATTAGCTCGTATATTGTCGGGATACAGCGAGTGGAATATAACGCAAAGGATCTGAGTCGTTCCAACGTGATCAAGCACCTGAAGAGCTCGGGTACTGCGTTGAGCGTGATTCTGTCTGTGAGCAGATCCAACTCTTCGAGTTGCCAAGCATGAGACAAAACATCTACAAGCCGCGTCGGCCACCCTCCGGGAGACCGGACAGATGCACTAATTCTCAGCCGTCGCAGCATCCCGCATCGGTGTGCCGGGTCGTTCATAAGAAAGTCACAAAATAGCTTGCCACTCGTTGGCTCTTCGGGGTATATACGCCTCTCCGAAAGGAGATGCCGGAGCGCCGCCGAGTGCAATGCACGCGAGGCGAGCATCGTATTGAGCAAATCGGATTGAGGGAGAAATTGCAACACGTAGTCCACGATATCGAAGTTGAGCGATGTTGAAGGCGAGACAGTTGCTACCGGAGAGAGGCTGGATTAATATATTACGGTCAGATTGGGCATTGCATCAGTTATTGTGGCATGGTCACAGGGATGATGCCGAACCTCGAGTCGATTGTTCCATGGATAGCGGTACAGGTCTGAGATTCCATGTTGGAGGGCTGTTTCGGCGATTCTCCCTTTGTCCTCAGCGCGAGCACGTCGAAGTTGGACGTAACGCTGAGAGGACTATCAAGTGTGGCTGTGCAGACTCGGGTCCTCACGCTGAAGTTCCCACACACCCAAAGCCGGAAGCATCGACTAGCCTTGCTGCGTCATATCTTATCGAAAGTACAACTCTGCAAGCACGTACGACGCGCCGCTCAGCTCGACGCGTCGTGAGATTTCGACGCAACTTACGAGGCGTGCAGTGCAATGATTAAGAGACTACAAGTTACTGTACAAATGGCACTCTCTTCTTCTGCGACCGGTTTTTATGACAATCGAATATTGTATACAGGAAGCATGGCGTCGTCAGTGGTAGTCATATATGTTCCTGAGACTTGAGGATTGAATAATGGGACTGACTAAATCTCCTAGCTACCAAACGTACAAAGCTGACCTAGATGTACACTAATTCGCATGTTGACTGATGGACTACGAGCGATAGCGATCATCCTCCCATGGCTTCCACATGACGCATTCATAAACAAGCTCATCAGAGCCACAGGTTGTGATTTCCCATTCGCTCTTCGAGTTGTATGGGAGCTCTAACGCCACATGGCGTAGCGATGGTACGAGTTCCGTTACTTCGTGGACAAGGGACCCCACGTCGATGGTGCGAAACAGGTTCCGGGCATTTGGAAAGTTATTGCCGCCACCACAGTATACTTTGAGAAAAGACATGCTGATGCTGAGGTCCGTCATGTGAGTGTGCTCCAGCGCCGGAAATATGCCATCCTGAGGGTGCAATGCCGATCAGACTGCGCATTTCTTTATATGATAGGGAAGCACTCACTCGAAGCGGATCCCAGGTGTTCCGAATATCATTTTGCATGGTAATGTGCAAAGTGAGCTCCCTGAGCGCCGCTGCGCAGGCCCTCAAGACCTGTGCGTAGTGATTTTGGATGTGAACATATAGTGTGAGATGACGAGGCATGGCAACTTCTATCATCTCAAGCACTTGTTTGACTGAGCAAACGCCCAGGTGGACCTCGAGATGATCGACCTTGCACACTAGACCGGCCGCGTACATGTCGGGGCTAGGGCCAGCAAAGTATGACAGGCTTGACCACCGGCTGTCTGTGTCCGCATGCTTGTTCCTCGCCCGTAGCTCCTCGGCTGTGCGGTCGAACAGTATGTAACTTGGAAGGAAGTGTAGTGCTTGAAGATTAGGGAACATATGCATCAGCTTTCCTGTATCGTACGACACCGCAATGAATTCGATATGTAGTTCGCGGACCCGGTGGTATTGCGCGTTTGTATCCACGAACGCCACGGAGGACAATGCTACCATCTCCAATACTTGCGCAGATGGTGCCAACAATGTGCTGGCATCCCAAAGCTCGGCGCTGGGAATCTCGAAGATGACATGCAGCCGAGTGAACGGTGCCACCCTCTGCGCGATCAATTCGTATACTGCCGGAATGACATGGAAGGATTCCAAGGTAAAGCACCTCAGTCGCTCCAACCTTATCAAGCATCTGCCAAAATCAGGTTTTGCGTCGAGCGTGGGTCCGTTTGTGCTCATTTCCAATTCTTTGAGCTGCTGGGCGTGAGACAAGACATCCGCAATGCGCGGTATTTCCCTCACGTCTCCGCGAGGCATGGTGGTCACGTTGATTTTCAGCCGTCGCAGCATTCCGCATCGATATGTTGAGTCCTTCAAGAGAAAATCGCAGAAAAGCCTCGTTCTCACTTGGCCTACGGGATAGACACGACGCTCTGAAAGGAGATGTCGGAGTGCCGCTGAGTACAATACACGCGAAGCGAGCATGATGCTGAGAAGATCAGATTGAGGGAGGAATCGTAACATGTAGTCGATGATATCGAAGTTCAGTGATATTGAAGCCGAGACAGATGCTGCTAAACAGAGGCTGGATTATAATTAGATTGGACATCGCATCAGTCCCAATGGCATGGTCACAGAAATAAATGCCGGACCTTGGGTTCGATGTTCCATCGTTAGCCAAATAAGAATGATTCTCCATGCTGAAAGGTGGATTCGATGATTTGACTTGATCCTTAGCGCGAGCACGTTGAGGTGAATGTAACGTTGAGAGGACCACCAAGTGTGGCTGTGGAGACTCGAGTCCTGAGGAAGAGGGAGAGGAGGAGAATTGTATTTTGACAGGACCTGAAGTGGAAGTTCCCACAAATCCAAAGCCGGAAGCAGCGACTACTAACTAGCTTTGCTGCGTCATACCTTGTCCAAAGCACGACTCTGCAAGCACGTATGTAGGACGCGCCGATCCACGGCTCGTCGCGTCGTGAGAATTTGTTGCAACTTTCGAGGCGTACGTACAATGCAATCATTCAAGAGGCTATACTGTGTAAATGACACCAACTTCCTCTGCGATTGATCAATGCTGCTATTATGAGTTTTGAATGTAGGACTGGTATCATATGAAATGAAAGACTAGCATCATTCCCCCATTGTCGACTTTGCTTGGCCGACATGAAAAGAGTGACCCAGGACTTTCACGATGTACGGCGAAGTAGCCGCAACCAGCCATCGTCATCTTGGGACCCATTGCCAGTACCCTAAGGGCGTCGCTCCGGGCAGCTCGTGTCGAGTCGCACTAACAGGTTGACTGTTTCATTGTGGCTGGTTATCGCGCTGGTGTCGGCTGAACCCGGAGTGAGGCAGCTGGTGAGTCTACCTCTGCTTGGCGAGACCAGCCTTGCGTTCACGGTGGAAGGCGAATGACGTAGTGGTGAATGACGTAGTGACCACGACGCCGTCCGATGTCTGCACTACCCACATGTCAAATAAGCACTTCGTTAAACGTGACATTTCTTGTGGTTGACTGGTTGGGATTGAGACGGACGACGGCATGACTACGATGTCGTATACGGGACAGCGCTGTATATAATTGCCCGTGCGAGAAGACAGGTCGTGTCAGGTCGACTCCAACCACATCGAGGGTCAGACCTTGGCAGCTGTTGAACGTCGTTGCGTAGGCGGGTGCAAGTGGAAATTGACGTCGAACGAGGATATGGCCAGTGTCCAGCTCGGCGGTGAAGTTGATGCGCGAGATGAGGATGTCTTCGGTGTCGACAACATTCACTCCGCCCACGCCACGCAGGCAGCGCACGGTGACGACGCGTTTCCCGATGGAAACAACGACAACTCGGGTATTCTTCACCAAGCCACGATCCGGGGCGAAGTTGCACATGAGACGGTATACACCATTGATTTTCAAGGTTAACGTGTATGCGGGAACGCCGGGGAGAGACCGTTTCGCAGCTTCCTCCAGAATCAGTTCCGGGGGCGTGGTATCTTCCTCTTCAAGATCGTCGCCCTCTTTGAGGACGTCTGCAGCGAAGTAGGTTCTCTGTATACCTTCGACCCGGCTGAGAATCTCGTTGTTGTACCCGTCGACCTGCTTGTTTGTAGGAGCAAGAATTGCGCGCCTAAGGCACGACGCAGGATCTTGCAGAACATCGTTGGGATAGACGAATTGTATCAGATCTTCTTCATGCATAACTTTCTCTAACATGTCCAATGGCGCCTCCCTGACTAGCCCATCGCCGATGGTGTCCACGAAGTCGGCATAAGGCAGGTCCATGGCATTCCGGATGGGCCGTGTAAGGCGGTACACTGCAACCTGCTCCCACAGGGGCGATGACCGAATCGACGCTTCGACTACCTGGTGTCGCGTTCCGTTGCGAATGACAGGGCAAGTCTGGCGGAAATCCCCGAGAAGAATAACCACTTTCCCACCAAATGGAAGGTCGTTCCGCATGACGCGTCGGCATGTCTCTTCAACGCAGGCTAAAACCGAATTGTGCGCCATCGGGGCTTCGTCCCATATAATGACGGATGCTTCCCGTATGAGTTCGCCGCGGGGATCGGATGGTTCTATAGGTGATACGAGTTTCTCCTTGTTATCCTCGGCCTGGATCGGAACCTGTGGAATGAGGAGGTCAGCTAATGAACGCAGAAATTCGAGTAATTCGCACCCTAAAGGTTGAATGTGTCGTCTTGCCTCCAGGGTATAGCTGAGCAGCGAATGCCGATGTGGCTGTAGGTAATACAATCTTGCCAAGAGAGCGAAGTTTGTCGCATATTGCATTGACGAGGAAAGTCTTGCCCCTTCCTGCCTTGCCATCGACGAATGCACGCAGCGGTCTTTCTTCCTGTACGGCACGAATGATCTCCGTGTAAATGACGTGTTGATCATTATTGAGCCTCATCACCGCTGCGTCAGCACGTCTTCCGAGTGCCTCGGCATCCGTACCCCACTGATCGAACTCCAGCTGAACCTCCCGACTATGAAACGACGGTTCGGGAAGTCGAAAGTCTTTCAGCGTCTTTCTATGGCCCTCCAGCAGTCTCCCAACCTCTTCCAATGCCTGATTGACGCCTACATTGACATTGTCGCTCTGAAGGATATAATCGTGCGCGAATGCATCTTGGAATGTCTTCCATGTGGAGATGGGCGAAGGTACACGATCGTTGATAAGTAGATATACAAAGAACATGCGTAGCTGATGTGGCGAGCTGAGCTTTGAGATGGCCTCTTTTAGGGCAGATTCTGCCCTGTGCTCGTCCAAGTAGGAACCCCGGCTACTTGAAGGCTCTGGAGGAACGTCGACTGGGACGGTGTCCACGGAGGGAGGGTAAAGGAATGATAAAGCTGGTGTTGAGTACTCGCAGCTCCATGATGGCCACTGGGACGGAATCCGTAGGGACAAGACTACGTTGAAGGCGACACTTGTCAGCCACAGGAGGGGCTATCGAGGCATCAATTCGGTTTACTCACAAGCACGAAGGAGGCTGCTACGCGGCAAACCTGTGTAGGCGCTCCGTCTCGCCACTCTACCCATTGTTGCCCTCAGCATATGAATGAGAGAAGCAGCGATAACTTGTATAAATTGTGAGCGATTTGGTCGAAGCCTCTAGAGAGTCTAAGTGGTGCAAAGGGGAATACAGAGCAGCGGGAGAGCAACTAAAGCAAGGGATTTGAGACACTGCCTGAGCGCAGTACATAGATATTCACAGGATAACCTAGAGCATTTTGAGGTCAACAGCACAGCGAGGAACACATATTAGTGTGGCAAAACCTCGAAGATTTTCTGTTCGACCACCTTTCAGCTGAGAAAGGCAGCATATCACGTGATAGACGCGACTGAATCGACGCGCCGGGCGCTTTTTGGCCTCGACGAGTTCAGCACTTCTGTCCGACCATTCTTCTGTACGACGCTGCGCTCGATGTTATATAAAACACTGAGCCTCCGCATGATAGACCCATCCTTACACCAAGTACAGACGAAAGGGCCATTGCCCTTTGCTGGCTGGCTGTCTCCGCTAAACAGCGACGATCACCCGTTGACAAAGGTATCAGAGGTGGGTGCAGATTAGGAGTATGGAGTACATCCAACACGGGTGGACCGTGAATGTCCATGAAATTTTAGAGGCTCAGTCGAAGGTGGCTATCAAAGTCCGACGAGAGCTTCAGTCATCCTCCTCGACGTCGCCGAACTCGAAGATACCCATGCGCTCTTTCTTCGCCGTCGCCGTGGCCGCCTGCAACGTCTTGAGCACGCTTGGGTACGCGTGGAGGTACCTGCAACCCTTCCGGTCGATGGTGGCCAGACCGTCGCGAAGTATATCTGCGTTGATGCATGCGGTCGGATCTTGTGCGGACGCAGGATCCGTAGGGTCGATCAGGCGCAGGTGTAAGAGAGAACCCTCCTTGTGATCAACGTTGGCAACGAGTTTACGGCCCTCGCATAGTTGACGGAACCGGTCGACAGCTTCGGTGAAGTATTCACTGTCGGGGCCGACAAGCTTCACAAAGCTGGTGACAGCGTTAATAGTGCACCCTATGTATGCACTGTGGACGTACCTAAGTTGTGCATCGTGTGCTTGGCCAGGAAGAGAGCGGAATTTGGGGTCAAGTGGACGAATATTGGCAAAGCTCACGGTGTCTTGATTGCCGTAATCAATGAAGGTGACCTCAGCTTCCTTCTTGATGGGCGATGCACGGCGAACTTTCGCGCGGTACCATGAGCCATCCGAGAATTTCGCTGACACAAGGTCGCCACCCTTGGGGATGAATGCAGGGGCAGACGCGATCGTCCTGTGATGCAGGGAGAAGTCGCGCATGAGCTTCTCCAGAGAAGCGATGCCTTGATAGAATAATAAGCTTCTGGCAGGAACCGGCCAAGGGGAATGGCACACACCCTCAGTGTTCAGTATCTGGACGGAGAAGTTTAAGCCGTTCTTCGTGCGAACGTCGCTTATAATCACGTCTAAGTACTCCGGTCTGAGCGCCTCGGTCTCCCCTTCCTGAGGGACTTCGACAGCAGCTTCTGCTTCCTCGTCGTACTCTTTCCAGATCTAACGAGAAGATCATGAGCTTAATGCTATAGTCCAAGGATCATCAAATCGCACGTTGCGCTTTTCCCTCTTGGCTTCCGCCTGTGCAGAACATGTCAATGCACGTTGACGCTGTGTTAATTCAACTAGAGCGTACCTCTGCGTCGTATAGCTGCTTAGCCCATGGCAAGTTGTCCGCAGAGTATGAGTGTACTGTCGCAAGGCCCTCACGGACTAGAGTGACAGCGCCATTCTCAGTCTTATTCAGGTATAGTGCACCGATGAAGCCGCCAGATTTGTCGACATCGTGGATTTCGACATCTACGTCGCGTTGCATGAATTTGCGTGTTGCGAAGTCGAATGCTTCTTGACCGTAGGGCTCATTTTTCTCGGAAGGATTGCGCGCAGTTCGAGGTGCACGAATGCCTACAGTCTGATCAGCCGGAGGTCTGTGCATCATTTCTGAGACTTACCACTGAGAACCAAAGTCATGACCTGATTGTCCTTAGGAAGGTAGACCCTGAACAACGTGAGTACTTGGAAATTCGACCATTTATTGACTTACTTGTAACGAGATCCAGCAGCGACGTAGTCAACGACAGCTGGGATCTTTCCAAGCCGTTTGAAGCCATTGAGGAATGGCGCGGCGCGATTGTGGGACTGAACAGAGGAGTAAGTACGGGGCTGAAGTTATATTATAGTGATTGGCAATATCTGACCTCGGAGATGTTGAGGGGCTGCTTCGGTGGTGGGAACTCCTTGCCGGAGTGGATCCCGCGCAGTTCAGTGAGTGCTCTGTGATTTTGTCAGTATAGTTCGATTCCCGGGACAGAGGGGAGCCGCATACATCTGCTCAGCAGCCATTAACTTGTCGAAGTCGGGTGAGCGGTCCTCGTCATCACGCTTGTGGCGGACAACACTTGCAAGACCTTTCTCGATCAATTGTTCAGCAATATTCCTACGCATGGCACACGAAATCAGTTCCAGGATCCTAATACGGACAGAAAATCAGTACATACGAGCCTTGATTGCCATAACGGACGGTGGCGCATTCACGCTCCTCGTATTCGCCTTCCTTGGGACGCACGAAGTCGACCTGGATCTTGACGTGCTTGCCAATGAGCCTCTTCCTGAGGAATTCGCGCGCTTCCTGGGCGTAGTGAGCTTGCTTAGGGTCTGAAAGTCTGCAAAGATTGTCAGGCGACCCGGGACCAGTAATTCACGTCGTTAGACACTTACTTTGGACCCCGAGTCGAGCTGAATTGCAAGCGCTTCTCCTTGCCAGATTCCCGGTCGACAACTGAAATCTGATCCGCACTCCAGACACGGATTACAGTGGCATCGAAGGTACGGGCACTACCGTTCACGGCGGTACCGTTCGCCTTCGCGGGTGCGGTGGCAGTGTTTGCATATAGGTACGCCCGGCGCTCCTTCGCTACCTTCTCCGCAGCACGTAGGCGTTCCATGCCTCCATTGGAGGCGAGCATACCCGCGTGCCAGTCAACAACACGAGCCAGTCCAGACTGCACAAGAAGCTCAGCAATGTTGCCATTGGGGTGTAGCACTAATTTGGGAAGTCAATAACGTTCCCCGGAAGCAAATGACAGTACAGACCTGTGCCGATGAAAATCGTCGCAGGGGGAGGAGCCGTGCTGGCGCCGGCCTGGAAAGGAGTAGCCGTCGCGTTTGGTAGGGACAGGAGCTGAACGCGAACTGGACGTTGTAGGAGGCGAGATTCGACGAAGAATCTGGCCTATGTGAAGAATTGAATTGTCAGTAAAGAACGAACGAACTCAATGATCGAATTCTTACTTCTTCTCCCCATGGCTCCGATGGTTCGCCTTGCTTGCCAGATGCACGTGCGCAGCGAACACCCGCCAATGCGATGTTGGCGAATTGGTGTTCACCGTCTGGCATCAAAAGCCGGATACGCAACGTCGAACCGTCCTTGACGGCCTCGACAATCCCTGGACCCCAGCGTGAGGTTGGTGCACCATGAATCAGGGATTAAGATCTAACCATCGAGGAGCTGTCCCTTGTATTCCGAGATAAATGCTTGGGAGTCCGTCGGCATCAGATGATGAACGGCTCGAGCCTACGGAATCAGTCAGTACCACTGATCATATGAAGGTGCTTGACACGCACTTGCGGCCCATGAGGGTTCCAAACGCCTCTTCCAGATGCCTTCGCTTCGTTCTCGAGGTCCTTTCGGCGAAGGTCCTCCTCAGTGGGATCCCGCTTCAGGTCTTTCAGCTTGGCCCAGCCATTGCGGAGCAACTCTGAAGCGAGATCTTGGCCATTGAGCTCTGCAGTACCGATGTCTCGTGGGACATCGTCATTGGTGGGCAGGGAATGAATCACATTGAAAGTCACGGGCTTGCCCACAGCGAGGGTGCGCAGGAACTCTCTAGACTCGAATGCCCATGGCTGGCGGCCGTTTAGTGCTGAACGTCAGCATCAACGCGTTTCACACACCTCATCTTCGCGAGTGGAAGAGCCCATCCTCGGGGCTTGCAGATCCGACAAGTAGAGCACTCTGTCAAACAATTGAACAGATCTGGTGAACCGGCACACGAACACACACACACACCTCTCTTTCGGCAATTGACCATTAGGACCCGGGTTGCCACGCAGAAGCAGCGAGTCACCGGACAGCACGGCTGGATACTCCACAATGTTCAGGACGAATGAACATATAACGAACGAAGCTGGAATCCATACATTTGATGATCTAGGCGTCACTGGTCACCGCCGAGTCATCAATTAGAACCTGGGAGGACCACGTACCGCTTTCATAGCCATAGTTGATATGAGATGCTTTGACAGAAAGACTAGAGAGTTGTGTGTGTGTGCTAGCAAGAGCTGAGGAATGTACAGGTTGGCGGTCGTGTGTCCTGGATTTTCACGCCATATACGTGTCTCCTCGGGGAAGGCAACTTGTTCTCACGAGGCTGTTTTCAGTAGCCGCGACACAACGCGACGCAGCGCGACGCTCCTCCTGCTTCGAGTCTTCCCCGAATCACTCGAGCTGCGGCCGAACGGTTTGCCTGGTCTTATCCGCCCACAATGCCCTTCTACCAGATGCTATGCATCACCGCTCATTACAGCGAATACGTACGTCAGACTCGCCGCTTCAGCTGTGGAACTGGACCTCACTAGCGCGCTAGATGCACATTAAAGGACTTGTTACTCAAGCCGCAAAGCATGTGATGGACCAGGGAGGCGTCGTTCGCAAACTCAACTCGTGGGGAACGTTCTCGTTACCGCAGAGAATGCGAAGGCATAAGAAGTTCTACAATGTCGGGGAGTGAGTGACATAGCGTGTATCATAACATCCCGCCTATTGACCGGTCAACAGTTACTGGACCATGCATTTTGACGCTTCGCCAACTACCCTCCGCAGTCTTCACTCGCTCATGCGCAAGGACCAGAGAGTTATACGCTGGACCACGCTCAAGCTCGGGGAGAAGGTGGAGGACGTCGTCAGGCCACCGTCAAAAACCACATCTGACTACACAGCCGTCCAACGGATGCCATAATCTGGACACGTCTGGGACGTGGTGCGAGCGCTATGTACTCATATTGTTTTCTAATCCTTCAGAGGCTTCTGTGTAGACTATGACTGATCACTTTCTCTTGGAAATCCACTCCACGACGTGTAGCAAGCTGGGAACGGTTTCCACTCCATCCAGCACCTCGCCAGGTTCTCGCATTTCTTCCTCTCCTTCAGGGCCCGGCCGCCGTACTAACAGAGCTGCAATACCGCTGCCCTTTGCGCCATAATAGTCCCTATGGCCCATGCTGGTTGAGTGATGCACTGTCTTGCGAGAGGACGACATACGCTGCTAATTCGTCTCCGACATGGACTACTTCCTCGGGTCTGACACCCGCTCTTGCACATGCACGGAGATAGATCTCTCGTGAGGGCTTCTCCACACCTTCTTCCTCGCTAAGAAGAACTGGGTCAAGGAGAGGAAGTACTCCCAGATCCTCAAGAACTGCCCCTTTAATTGGTGTCAGCGACTGAGCGATACCCATCTGCGTCTCCTAGTCCTTACGCATGCGTGCATCGGTATTGCTAATAAGCCCCGTGCGAATATTGAGAGCTTCCAGCCGCTGCACTGTCATCACATATCAGGAAACCACAGCAAGCCGTTAAACCATTTGGGATGACGGACAGGCAGGTAGTGTGTCATCAAACAGTTTATAGCCTTCCTTCGAACTGAATCGATGCAACAAACGAGGTACAATCTCTCCGAGTGACTTGTCCACAGCTTAGAATTTGATATCAATTATTGCTCGTGACCTAACATCGTTGGCCGCCGACACACTGGGCTCGTAGTGCTTACCATCGGCATCTGCTCCGGCATCAATAGCTGTTCTCTTGATAACTTCACCCCACCATTCTTGCGCACCGCTCGAATATACTGGTTTTTCCGCTTGCAATTGCTTCAAGGCTTTTGACGCATATATTGAGCGCAGTGAGATCTCAGACTGTGTGCGATCCGTGCGCAGCCTCACCAGTCTTGAAAGACGACTTCAGAGCAGTCGGATCTAAACGT
Source organism: Gelatoporia subvermispora B (assembly GCA_000320605.2). Lineage (NCBI taxonomy): Eukaryota > Fungi > Basidiomycota > Agaricomycetes > Polyporales > Gelatoporiaceae > Gelatoporia > Gelatoporia subvermispora. The sequence goes on from KB445796.1 coordinate 1,666,417, forward strand.
CCTAAATACGGTTCAAAGGTTTGCGAGTACTGTACGTAGACAGGCAAGCGGGGGGTTACAGTAGTGAACAAAGCATCGAACAACACCAGTCGAATAGCCATGGCGGGCGGTTGGCGATTCTCAGTACTTCACAGTTTGCTGCGAAATGCGAACGCTGATTCCGAACGTCCCACTGTGCCTCACGTGGTAAAGCCAAATATTTGTTTGCTGTGGCGTTACCTTGACTCTTGAGTCTAGTGCTTAGCGCTTAGCACTCATTTAACACCCGAGCAAACATTAATCACTGGTCGTTTGTACAGGCGACAGCCCGTTCCTCGACTTTCGATTAGAATTGTACGCACCGAACATCATATATACATGTGAACAAGCGACTATTAATTACACAGGAGGAAGAGCGCTCTCTGATCGCTACATCCTACGCTTCTCGTACTACAACTTAATGTGCCCAATCTTCGCCCAGAAGTCCAACCATTTGAGAACGTGACTCTGCTCCAGCGGCTTGAGATGTCTTAATACCTCAGAGGCACTAGCAGACTTCTCGGTGGACAGATGTATCTCCGCTGCTCCTACATCGTTCTCAAAGAACTCCTTCAAGTGCAGGGCGGCAGATTGCGGCAGGGGGCCCCCGTTGACATGAGTACCATCTGTTGATTCTCGTAGGCATTCAACCCATTCATGGTACGGAACGAGCGGAAGTCCGAGCCTCTTGGCGATAGGGGAGAATATCGCATTCCATGGCACGGGACGAGGGTGGACGAGGTACAAGACTTTCTCATCAGAGTGCACCATCTCGAGTAAAATCGAAGCCGCGGAATCCACAGGAACCCATGTGATGTCCTGCATAGGCTTCAGAGGAATCTTTTGGCATACGATTCAACAAACCTACCTGGTTTCGGCTGGGTACACGCCCGAAGGTCTGGCTGAGACCCACAATCGCAGGAACCCACTCCTTATAGTTCCATGCACCGACCGCGGAGTCACCGGAAAGCTGTCCCACTCGGACAACGGTAGTCTTCAATCCAGCGTACCGCGCCGCCCGATGCAGTAGTTGCTCGGCAATCCACTTGCTCTCGCCATACCCGGAACCTATGCACACACGGGGATCATCGAAGTGCTTCTCTGCCGCAGGCTCTGGGGTCTGGTAACCTAGCAGCAAATTCATTCAGCGAGTCTTCATTCGTTAGCGTTGTCTTACTCACTGCGAAGGGAAGAGATCGAACTCGTGAACGTGATACTCGGCGAATACGTGCGTGGCGATCCTGATGCCAGATTGATGATGTGCCGAACGCCCGCGATCAAAGGCTCAAATGACGGAAGTGCAAGATTGAAGTCGACTCGCCAAGCTAGGTTGCAGAGTGGTCGGCAAACTTCTCCCAACAAGAATGCAAAGAATAACTCACCATTATGGATGATTGTAGTCACAGATTGCTGAATTTCGTGGTACTCCTTGTTACTCAGACCCAGAAGCGGATCCGCATAGTCGCACACAAGCATCTGTAGCTTGTCCGACGTTACTGATGTCAAGAGTTGCGGATCCAGTCCCCACAGCTTGAAGGCCTCTCTTTGCCGCGTAGCCGACTCCGAGTCGGAGCCTGGAGAACTTCTGTTGAGCGCATATATTTTGACGACGTCCGGATTCCGCAGTAGCTGGGCCAGCAAATGGCATCCCAAACGGCCTGTTGTACCCGTGACTAGAACTACCTCCTCCTTGCGGACATCGGAAGCGTCTGCCTTCGTGCCACCCTTTGCGCGATATTCAAAGCCTGAACCATATTTGTCAAGCATGGTCTGCATGGCTTGTATCTTGGCGGCAGTTTGTGTATCTGCGTCGAGTGGTCGGTTGTTCGACACCAGCTCCCCTACAAATACACTGAGTGCGCGTATGTTTGGGTTGGTATACACGAAGTTCGATGGGATTTGATGTAGCGAAAGTTGTGTGGAACTTCGCAGCGCTTGCAGGATGGCGTTGCGAATCCAAGTTGCTTGCAAGCTGCCGTCCAAATAACCAGTATGGATACGTAACCAAGGGAAAGCGTGATTTTACCTATCACAGCCATTCTGGAAGAGGTCATCCTCGTCACGCAATGACTTCGCCAGAGTTCTATCCACGATCGCTCGAACAAAGTTCGCGGTCGCATCCTGCGTCCATTCAGCCGGAGCGGAGACGTCCAACTGCGATGAGTCTTCCATGGCTATGTACGCCGCATCTATCTCTTCAGAGTAGGCATCGATGCAGACTTGGCGTCGGGGATTTCCTTTCATAGTGAATTCCAAAGGCTTAGATGGCCGAGTAACCACAATCATCTGTAATGCGTGATAAATGCTGCGCCATTCTGTAAAGAAATCACCACACCTCCTTAAAGATACGCGAGTGCTGGGGAGCATAATCATTCATTTTCTCAACGGATGACCTATGTCTCACGTGAGTGCGTTCCGGTAACAGTAAATGATATATAGCTCACCAAATCCTGTTTCGGAACTCGGCCAGCTTCTCTGTGTCTGTGTGGTCGAATGGCTCCCTCGGATGGATCAAGACGCCGTTCTGGAAGCGACCACGCCCGAACATGAGCGCTGCAGCGATGTGCGGATCCTTTTGCAAGATCGCCTCTACACAAAGGTCAGCGAATGAGAGGTTAGGTATCACGATCCGCATACCTAAAGGTGCAGGATTGGTCTGGGGCGTATCCTTTCGGTCAATAATCTGAGGTATAGTGCAATCATCAACGAGATACCTTTTCCCCAGTGGATAGCATCAATTGATCATCTGCCCTTCCGTATACCCTCCAGCAATCTAGCTTCGTCGGGTGTCGCTGCACGAGATCGTTCGTTGCATATCCGCGCCTGCCCCGCACATTTGCGTTCATGACATTCGGACAATACGATGAGGTTTCCTGAAGTCATGGTGGGTTGGTGACCCATTCCCGATATGTTACTGAACGTCCCACTTACAAGGATTACGGCTTCGTAGACATTCTCCAAGCCCTCCTGTGGAATCATTTCCACGTCGAGGTGTCCGGAAAATCGGAAATACTCCCAATCGTATGTCTTCGATAGATCGGGGGCAAACATGCTCATAACACCCGCTTCAGTGCTGAATTGATATCAGCGCGCATATGAGCAGGATTCGCGATATAATTGCTTACGATCCATAAAGGACGGTAAGTTTGACGCCATGGTTCACCATCAAGTCTGCTGTCGCTCTGTCCAGCGGAGCGCCTCCCGCGATCTGCCGCACTCTGTGAGCCTGGTACTTTCCCGTGAGTCAACCAAATTGTACTTACGATGGCTTTCTGCTTCAAGAGAACAGGAAGGGTCGTCGCATCTTTGGCCCAAGCCTTTGCACAGGTTAACGAACGAACATAATATCTGGGATGCGTGCTTATAGGTGGGTCTTACCTCCACAAAAGTAGGCACACAGACTACCACCTCAGAGCCCGTGACTGCGAGAGATTCCAGTACCACATCGGGAGTTGGGAAGATCGGAGGGAATGATGGACGCAGATATGATACCACAGCACCTGTGGATGGCTACGACAGTTCAGTAATGCCATACTCTTAACTGTTTAGCGATAGACATACCGGCCAGACCGTGGACAAGACTCCCATTGCATCTTACCGAAAGTCAGCATGATATTCTCACTAAATCTATAAGCACTGACGAAACATGGGCAGTGCTTGGCCTCCGAACACCGTGCCACATATATCCAACTCTCCATGGTCTATCGGTATCGGTGAGAAGTTACTGGATATTGCGTCTCTGAGGCCGAACATGGACTCACACACTGGTAGTGCACACAACCTTAGCATGTTGAAAGTCTTGACACGGATGGGCTTTGGAAGAGCGGTGGATCCTATGGAGTTATTGTAGGAATGCCAAAAAAACCCAATCAGCTCTGTATTCACCAGAAGTATGCAAGATGACGATCGTTTTCTCGTTGTCCATCGAGCCTTTCTCAACGTCCTCATGTTCAGTGCTCTCACTATACAAGTCCGTGAATTGCGGCATCGGGACGAGACCGAGCTCGTGGCCCTCTGCGCGCAGTGTGTCGCGTACCTGGCCCGCGAGATGCTGCATCGCAGGGTCCGGGCTGACAAAGATCTGCCGCATATCGGTCGATCGCACCAGATGAGCAACCGCGGTGACAGAATTCCGCGTCGAGATAGGGAAAGGCGCGTAGCCGCAATACATGATGCCGATCATGAGCGTAGCACACGTAATTGTGTCTGGACCATAAGTATAATGAGTATGTATCCGGCAAGGCCGAGAATAACTTCGTACATACCAGTTGCAGCGAGTATACCAAGGGTAGGCGAGTCCTGTAGCTTGTCATCCACTAGCTGAGATGTCATACTTGACCTATGTTCATTATGTCGCTGAGCCAGTTTAGCAGCTCGTCGTATAGCGCGAAACGCCTCGGGATAGTAGATTGTACGAATATTCTTCTGCGCATCTGCAAAACCCAGAGAGGATGTCCCGGGCTGTGCTGTGCGTGTAATTCGAACATCTCAGGGAACTTGAGGGAGCCATCGAGTGGAGGACGCGTCCACGTGCGGCTGTTGATACCTTGCGGTGCCGATAGGAGCTTCAAGTCGAGCATTGTGCGCTGGGGAGCCAAATGGGATGGGTGCTGGGATCCATGAATGTGCACGGTACCCCATATTTATAGAAGCCATTGATGCGATCTAGCGAAAGCTGTCGGGACGCTGTATCTGGGCTCCACACCGTCTCCCGAAGTAAGCCAAGCGCAGCGATCGATCGCCAACTTTGCTGCTCGCCTGTCTATGGCGGCCCCGATTTGCAGTTTTGGGTTACTGTACATCGCCGGGTATAGTAGATGTGTGTGCTCATGTGCTGCGCTGCTTGTGCACCTTAGACAGCGACTTCACTGCAACAGTGTCATGATCAAGGGGAACCGAGCCGCAGCATCGGCATTGACCTTCTCGTACATGGGTCAGCACGCTTAGCGCAGCTGGATGCACCGTTGTAGACAATCCCTGCACCCATGGCTGTGTGTATAGCGCTCGGCATATCGCATGACGCTATGCTCCCTACTTGCGAAACGTCTGGTACCGGAAGGACAGCGTTGACGCTGAGATCTGACATGCAGAGTAGCGTCGGACCTGGCGCCAGGAGGAACACGGGTGATGATCTTGAGCAACCCCGATCCCACCGATGCCCGTTATTTGAAGCATCTTTAGCGACCTTGTCCTCTAAAATAGACTCCGAAAGTCTTGTGCATCATCACGGCTGCTTGAATGATGATACAGCCAAATATGGTCGGGTAGAAAGAGGTCCGAAGACGTGGCGCCTGGGACATGGACTATCGTTTCGTAACCGCCTGTAGTGACCGACCCATCCGAAAATTCCTGCGCACTTCTGCACAGTACAATACTGAACACGGACCTAATGTGATGGTGTAGGTCGATAAAACACAATGGTAACTCTCCTGTCGATACGTGTGACATCCAATGTTGATAGATGAGCCTACGTTCCACTTCAGGAGGGACTCCCAAAGCGTCCCCATAAGGCCAGCCACCCTCAGAGATACAGCACCCACTCACGTCTCGCCGACTCTCTGGGTCTTCCGAAGCGAGCTTGCATACTAAATGCGAGAAATTCGTCACTGTGTGTGAACAGCCATGGGTGTCGTATTTAGGATGTAGAGAGATGTCTGGTAGCTAGATACGAGAGTTTTGGACGAGCTCCAGCACATTATGCACACCCAGCGAGTTTCCAACGGACTCCAGCCCCAGATAACAGGACCGCGAACGCGTCGCGAGGCTCGAGCGAGTCGAGTGACCGCATTCAAGTTGAATGCCAGAAGCAGACATCGTCACGTGAGCAGCACCGCAAATATTTGTTCGCGGTGGCGTTCCGACATCGGACAGGACCGGCGTCGAGGAGGCAGGGCTGACATCCGCGCAACACTAAGGAGCATAGCTATAATCTGTTTTGCATCATCTCGTGTGTATACTGTCTGATATCAAAATCTGCCGTGGAAATATGTCAGAATACCCAAAGTAAGAGTGCAATTGAACTTACAATTTACACATCCCACATCTTACATTGGGATCCAGCACGTACTAAATTGATCACTGCAAAAGCCGTGGAAGGAGCAGCGATCCGTTACAAGTACACACTCAAATGAATCGATTAAACTAAAGTTTGAGATGCCCGATTCTTGCCCAGAAGTCCGACCACTTCATTGCGTCCGTGGAACCCAGGGGACGAATCTCCTTCAATGTACGAGACGCACTGACTGAGTTACTAGTCGATAAGTGAATCTCAGCTGCATTCACATCACTCTCGAAGAACTCTTGTAGATGCGTAGCAGCGGACTGCGGAAGGGCGTCCCCGTGAACATGCAATCCGTCTGCTGCCTTCCGAAGCCGCATAATCCATTCGTCATATGGGACAAGGGGAAGCGCGAGACGCTTCGCGATGGGCGAGAAGATTATATCCCACGAGACCGGGCAATGATGAACTCAGTGGAGCACTTCTTCGTGCGAGTGGGTCATCTCGAGCAAGGCTGACGCCGCGGCGTCAACAGGAAGGCTGGGTTGACGAAGCAGCTGATGGCACACAGCCAAGATCATGGCTGAGGCCGATGATGGCAGGTACCCACTCCTAAGGAACGCCGGAACTATATGGTTCAAATCCGCGCGGCGCGGCGCTTAAGCACCAGCTTATGCGCGCCTATATCTTCACAAGGGCGGTCGACACACAGGTAACTGGACAAAATTGCATGAAGGATTGAGAGCTAAGGTCCCAAAATGGCTGGAGATTGTCGGTTCATGTCATACATGCAAATTCTACTGCAGTTGTAAATACAGGAACCATTGAATGGGTCAAAAAACAGCTTAAACTGGAGATGCTCTAAGAACTACAGTCCCATGTTCATTAGTAGAGGTACCATTTGCCCAAAAACATGCCACGCTGATCCGAGGTCCTTCGGAGGCTTGCCTAACGACTCCCATACTGTGGCTGCAGCGTTCTCAAACCCAGCATCTACCCATCTGAATGCCTCCTCGTGCGAAGTAGGCAAAGTCTCGCGGAGCGCCTGAATGACATTTTGCGGAATACCAACACCCATCCGCTGCCCACCGTACTTCTCCGGGTGTCGTAAGAACTGCATAGGAGATGCGCCAGATGGCATATTCTTGCTCTTCTGGTTGCGAATATGGTGCTTGTTCCAGTAATTGCGGAACTTGTCAAGCTTGCTCTGAACAATATCCGGGAAAATCCAGTTAAACAATTTGCTAGCTCGTTTTGACGTCATTAGCTTCACTACGACGAGATTAAGACAGATATGGTACGTACACATGGATGTCAACATTGGGATTGAACAATCCCTCATTTTGGCCCCGAGTAAGGTGATAAAAGATGTTCCGTCCAGAGTGCTCCCGAAACCAGTGCCAAAGGCCCTCAATTGGAATATTATGAGTACTAGTAAGAGCCACAAAGCATGGGTGAGCTTCCAAGTCGACGTCCGGCGCATATGTAACCCTGAAACCCTGTATATAGTGCTTTGCACGGGTCTACCCCCGGGTGCCAGCGCTATGACCCGTACCCGTACCCGCGGAGGGTATAGACCCGTGAGCACGGGTACGGGTACGTGAAGCGCTGGTCCGGGGGTGACCAAGCGCCCTCTAGGACACTGCTGCGGTGTCAAAAATGGTACGGAGAGTATGCGGGAACCCTGGTATGGCTCCCACATGCTCGAATTCGTTCCCAAAGCGCTTTTTTGGGCGCGTTGGCCGTACCCGCAGGGTTCACGGGTACTAGCACAACGACCCGTACCCGTACCCTCACGGGTAAGGGTACCCAACCCGCACGGGTTACCCTTACCCGTGCAAAGCACTACCTGTATATAAGAATACACATCTGAGAGATCACAATTATACGCACCTTAGGGCTTTCTGAAAGGCGTACATGCCCCCTGTCTCAGACCCCTTATCTACCGTGATTTGCAGGGGAATTACTGCATAAAATTAGCAAAGCAATCCCGAAGTGAGACTGCACTGATACGTACCACCATACTCCATCTGGAAGAACCTCATTTTCTAGAGGCAACTAATTGTTGAAAAAGTACTAGTCTAGTACTAGCTAATCACTAATCTACTACTAATTTAGCTATCTTAGAACTAATTTAGTGCTAGATTAGTTGTAGATTAGTGGTAGATTAGTTGTCAGCTAGTACTAGATTAGTACTTTTTCAAAGATTAGTAGCCGTTAGATGCTTCTAGAAAATGAGGTTTTTCCAGATGTCCTCGATACAGTCCAAGTAAACATGCCCAATAGTAGAGGCCTGGCGGTTGTTTGGCACAATCACCATGTGTAGAATTACATCGGTAAACTTGTCCTTCATGGCGTAGATAGGAAAGCCGACAGGTCCCATGCGAAGAGCGAAGGATCCTAACTTATCATGCCCATCACAGTTGACCTCCATGATGCATAGGCCCGATAGACGTGAGCTTTCCACAAGGAATCTTCTTCTTGCCCGGATAACGAGCATCAATGGCATCTGGCTCATTCAAACGCATCACATCCCGTATTATGCGACTTCATAAGACAGCTTAGTATGCATGTTAGCGCATAATATTTATTGAAGACATACCGTGGAACTGGTGTTGTTGAGTTGCAGCCGAAGTTGGTTTACCAACACGAGCAGCAAATGCTTCAGATCGGACTCTCTGTGCAAGAGCGGCCACTTCGTTGGTCACTCCCTGAGAGGAATTATCTACACTTTTGTGAGCTAACCATGCTGTCAAGCCATAGACACACTTACCAGTGTCCATACAGCATCCACACTTAGTCGACTTCATATTGCGGGCACAAACACCGCAGTCAGTGCACTTCAGCCATTGCTTAGAGTTGAACATATAGGTGGTCAGCCATTACTGGTAATGGCCTGAGTGACTACAGCTCACCGATTTCTCAAGGTAGTCTCCACTGCCTGGTTCAAGGTCAGCGAGAAGACTGCAACGGGCACATAGCCCAATTGACTGCTTCCGAGGTAAATGCTCATAGCAGCCCTGACCTGGACGCTCAGGATCTTCGCAAATCGCAGGGTCTCCAGGCATCAGAATCTCAGTAAAAGTGGGAAAAAAGCGAGCGAGTGCCGGGGTACATGAAGCCGGCTTAATGTCATTGTCGACTTATATAGGGTCAGTGCAGGGGCAAAGAGAGGCCCAAATGAGCATGTGCAAAGTATAAACTCTCAAGACTGGAGACACAAGACTACAGCACCAAAGCAAATCTTCGATGGTGTCCTTCGGATAGTTAAGTCAAAGCAACAGAAACGAAAAGAGTCTCTCCCTTAGGCTCACGGGCTTTGGCTAGTGACGAGCAGAAAAGACATGGCCACTATGACGGGTGCTGGATACCTCAGACAGTTGAGATTACGAAAGTTACAAAGCTGAGGATGAGAACAGTGACATATATCACATAGCACGGGTGACCATTCTGAAGTAAGTACAAGAACACAAGTTGGACAGCCACACAAAGTCAAACAAGCCCCGACGAAAATAAGAGCCAGCCACGGACAACTTTAGCTGTACATATTCCAATGCATTACCAGGAACATATAACACCAAATAACCCTCTGTGGTTCTTTGGGACCTTAGCTCTCAATCCTTCGTGGGATTTCATCCATTTACCTGTGAGTCGACTGCCCTTGCGAAGATATAGGCGCGCATAAGCTGGTGCTTAAGCGCCGCGCCGCGCGGATTTGAACCATATAGCTCCGGCGTACCATACACTCCTTCGGGTTCCACCCGCCCACACGACTGTCTCCAGCCAGCTGTCCTACCCTCACGACAGTTGTCGGTAGCCCGGTATTACGAGTAGCCCGGGCGAACAGCTGTTCCGCGACCCTAACGCAAGATCGACGATATTCCGAACACCGGCAATCAAGGGCTCAAAAGAGGAGAGAGCAAGGTTGAAATAGACCCTCCACGCTACATGAACAGACGTTTGTCATTAGACACCGTGGAAATTCACAGTTTGACTCACCATTGTGGATGATCGTGGAAACCGAGGTCTGAATCTCTCTGTACTCGGCATTGCTCAGACCCAAAAGCGGCTTCGGATAGTCGCATACGAGCATCTTCAACTTATCAGATGTCAGCAATGCCGACTGCAACCCCCACATATCGAAAGAATCCTTCTGTCGTGCAGCAAGTGCAGCTTCGGAACCTCGTGAACCTCGATTGAGCGCATAGACCCCAGCAGCATTTCAATGGGTCCTGCTGTGGCTGAACTAGCAGATGACATCCGAGACGGCCTGTGGTGCCGGTGACTAGGACTGATTCAGCCGTGTGCCCATTGACGCCGTTTGTTGTGGGACAGGAGCGTGTACGGGAAAAGCCCGATCCGTACTTCTCTAGCATTGCGTGCATGGCTTTCACTTTTGCAGCAACTCGCGCCTCCGTGTCTTCGGGACATTGGTCGGAAAATAGCCTAAATGTGAATTCGCTGATCGCACAAATCGTCGGATTGGAGTACACAAAGTTCTGCGCGATGATGCGCATGGGAATCTTGCCTGAGTTCCGTAACGCCTGCAGGATCGTATTCTGAGCACACGTTGCTTGCAAGCTATTTTGAAAGATTACGTCAACATTCCGTTGACCAGGGACAGCATACTCGCCTATCACAGCCATTTTGGAACAGATCATCCTCGTCTTGCAATGATCTTGCAAGCGTCTTGTCCACAGCCGCTCTAACGAATTTTGCAATCGAGTCCCGCGTCCATTCAACTGGGGCGACTAGTTCAGTCTGTGAGGATTCTTCGACTCCTGCATATGCAGCATCTATCTCTTCTGAGTACAGGGCAATACATACTTGGCGTCGAGGCGTCCCCTTCGCCGTGAACTCTATGGGTTTGGATTGGCTGGTCACCACAATCATCTGAAATGCAACTTAATCTCTCAAGCGAGCCCAGAAACAAACTGACCGACCTCCTTGAAGATGCGTGAGTGCTGCGGAGCGAAATCATTCATTTTCTTCACCGAGGGCCTTAGTCTGCCATGAGTCACGATGATCCGGTGGAAGTATGGAATGTGACAGAGTTACGTGTCGAGATGGGAAACGGCGCATACCCGGCGTACATCATACCGATGACGAGTGTAGCATAGGTGATCGAATCTGGCGCAAATGCATCTCGGCATTCAGCAGTGCCAGCTACACGATATTGAAGTCGTACCTGCAGCAGCGAGAATTCCGAGGACGGGCGACTCCTGTAAGATACCGTTCACGAGCGCCTGATCTGTCTACCCCTGTCCGCACACGATCTTCGCAGCCTTGCGGATCGCACGGAACGCCTCGGGGTAGCATATTGGGTGGATGTTCTTTTTCTCGTCAGAATACGTCCGCACAGGGTGTTCCGGACTATGCTTAGCATGGAACTCGAAAAGTTCGGGAAATGTCAACGAGTCATCGAGCGGCGGGCGCGTCCAGGTGCGGCTGTTGGAGCCCTGAGGTGTCGGGAGAAACGATAGATCAACCATGGCAGTCCGTGTAGTTGAACGAGAGATGACAAAATACGTCGCAAGCCATTCTGTTCAGGCCACCCGCTATATAGGGTGTACCTGGGACTGCGACACGGTTGACTCGGGCTTGCAGAGCGCTGTATCGGAATCCAGGCCATCGACTGTAAGGGATCGAGGGTCCCACGTTCTGAGTGCTCATCCGTGCCGATGCAAAAATATGACCGCAAACAGTCTACTCCTAGCGTCGCTATGTGTGCCAAGTAGCGAGTACGCGTCGGAACGTTTATCCCAGGAAGCTGGCATCGGAGGAAGTTCGATAAGACTTGCGGAGGGCATTGGTACAAGAAAACTGGAACGGCCTGAGTCGGCGTGTTGATAATTGCTCTGTAGATGTTGCCGGAACAATTACATGAGCCATAGGAGCAGCTGACAGCAGATGGCGCTGCCTTGTCGCTAGCGCCTGTAACGGAACTGACCGAAGTCCCCTCTTCGGAGCGCACGCGGCCATCCCATGGCCTGATGTAGCAAGATATCACTACATTCACCTCAGATATTGGCGAACGGCTGACCTTCACAGACATCGTCTCACTCCTCTTCAACGACAAACGCGATGATCGCATGCTGATTCCAATCAAATTCACATCAGACGTTACAAACTATTACATGTCTCGATTATAGGAGAAATTGAAACGGTTCAAAAGGTACAGGATCGCGGACAGCCGCAACAGCCCGACGTCGAACAGGAGAAGATGAGGCACGACCCTCGACATCATGCATCAGCTCCGACGTTTGCGCATATAGCCAAATCCACATCAAGCGCCGTCGATGTCCTGCGTCAGGACATACCGATAGTGGACCTTGTTATCCTTCACGCCCTCCAGTGCCTTCGCGACATCTTTCATGGGTAATTCTTCGATCCAAGGCCTGATACCCTTAGAGCGCGCGAGCTCCAGCATTTCCAGGATCTCCTTCTTGCTTCCGACGTGGCTTCCACCCACCAGACAGCCATTGCCGCCGAGATCGAACGAATGGAGCGGCGGCAGGTGGTTACTGGCATCAGGTATTCCACAGGTAATAAATTTGCCATGTACGTAGAGCATGCTAAGGTAGGAGCTCAGGGGCATGTTTTTCTCGAAGACATCGATTGTAGAGATGATGAGATCGAGAGTGCCGGCGAGCGGCTTCCAGAACTCCTGAAACAAGGTTCAGCGATATTGTGGATGTTTTGTATTGTGCGACAGACGGCGCACCTTCTCGGTCATGTCAATAACATGATCTGCACCCAACTTTTGGCAGTCGCCGATCTTGCTGGGGTCGTGCGTGAAGGCGTAGACCTCAGCGCCCATGGCCTTGGCCCACATCACGGCATAGTGTCCGAGGCCGCCAATGCCCATGATCCCGACCTTCTTGCCTGGGCCTGCGCCCCACGTCTTGAGCGGAGAGTAGACGGTGAGACCCGCGCACATCATAGTGGCCGCATGGCGCGACTCGATCTCGTCAGGTATAGGGAAGACATAGCGTTCGTGAGCACGGATGGCCGTTGCGTAGCCGCCTTGAGTGACAATACCGTCCGGGTATTCAGCATTCTACATAGCTCATCAGGTGACGTGTCATCGCGAGCTATATTTCGGACATACGTAGGTGTCGATTGCCTTGGGGCAGTAGTTTTCGTAGTGTGATTTGCATGCTCTGCACTGTAAACAACTTCCAATTTGCGCCCCGACGCCAACGCGATCACCGGGCTTGAATTCCGTAACCTTGTCACCGACGCGGACAACCTTTCCGGCGATCTCATGTCCAGCGACTAGAGGGAGCTTGGATTCTCCCCAACCCTGGGTGAGTGTATGCACGTCGGAGCCGCAAACACCGCAGTGTGTGATGGCAATCTCAACATCCTCCGGCTCGAAGTTCTTAGGTTTGAATTCCGTAATCTTGAGATCAGTCCATCTAGACGGGTCTAAGAGTTGTATGTTAGCTCTACACCCAAGTGCAAGTTTTGGTAGGCGATGTGAGTGTGCAGACCTGTGAGGGCGTATCCCTTGAACTGGAGCTGCTTTGCGCACATAATAATGATGGAGAGTGTTGGTCGAGGACAAGAAGTGATGGGGAATGAACTTGCGCATTCTCATCTTTTATATCTGGGCCGTAGGTGAGTGGAGAAGATGACGCTCGAAGAGACAGAAGACGTCGAGGAAGAAGACCTGGAGGTACACATCGGTCGGATCGGGTAACCAACATACCCTTTCCGGATGGGGCCCACGTCAATCCTAGCACGTGCGCATGTTGATATCGTCCCACGCCACAGACGCGTCTCAAAGCGAAATTGTCTGACATGCGCAGTCGCCTGGAATGGCAAACTCTCCGACGGAATCTGAACCATCCCTCGAAGCTTTCGTCCCCAGCCCGCTCTCCTTCATACATTTACAGATCACCTCGAGGCTAATATAAAGGCCTAAATTCGCATCGGACTCGAGTACCCTACTTCTTGTTGGTCTAGTCACTAGTTCTAGGCAATCTGGTCAAGACTTGAAGCCAGTTGACGGTCATGGCAGATCTATCCCTCTCTCCGAAGTCAAAGACTCAGAAGAAGAGTGCAGTGAGATGCACAGAAGCTGAATCCGCAAGCATACAGAGCCATCTGTCGACCAATTCACAATTAGGGTATCGCGTCCGTGCTCCTTCGATTGCCTACAGTACAACCGAAGCAAACACTCGCTTCCTGAATGGCTCAACCCTGGACCAAGCTTTCTGGGGCTCGAGGTTTTCTAGGCACTTAGCTCCTTGTCTGCAAGTTGATCTCTCGGCTGCTCGTCACTTTGTGCCTCTCGGTCCGCGTCTGCGCTGGCTACTGGCGATCTACTGTCTGCTGAGTATTGTCTATACGTCTTACACGCTGTGTTCTCCATATTTCACAACGAACAACACTACACGCATCATATTACCTCCACCTGAAGGTCTGTCTGTTTATCGGCACCGATTATTCTCATGTCTGATCGCGACATTACAGATGGCTACGAATCATCCCCGTTACAAACCCTCCCCATCGATCATCTCATGTCAAAATTGTCGTCTATACGCCCACATCCGAAAGCATTGGAGCCATTTGTTCTCAAGGGTATCATCGACCCGACCGCCATAACTGCTTGTCTCTGGGCGTCTCAAGACCATCTCGAATCTATTTTGCCGTGGTCGTCGCGATGGCCAGGTAAGACTCAAAAGCTTCCGCGGAACGCTAGCCTAACTGTTGCACAGGTCCTATATCGCTGCTAATGACAACTTCGGTGGCACCATCATCCCCAGAGCATCAAGCTTTACTCGAAAAGCTCGCCACGCTCAAGTCGCAGAGTCAACGCCTGAACGCAACGCTATCTCTTCATCTCTTGCACTTAGATCCTAAAGCGCCAGAAAATGCCAACGCCTTTCTGAACCTCGCTCGTGTCTTCGCACAGACCCCACGTATCGTCCTCTTCCCGGGCAACCTCTCCCTCGCCCCACCAAAGGCGCTGTATCGGTCCATCATCACGCAACCGCCCTCTTCTACATCCCTCGAGCCTGCTCCCGAACATAGCGCATTTAAACACCGCCCTGTCGTCTTCACGGTGCGCGGGCAGACGTCCTTCCCGTTCGCGCCCCTCGCGCCTCTTATGCTTGGCCGCGACGACGCCGTGTGGTGCACAGAGCGCTTTTTCCCGCCCTTTTCCCGTGCGGCAGACTGGGAAGAGTGCCTTTGGCAAGTCTGGCTGGAGAACTTTGGTGACGTCGATGTGCGACAGAGCAGGGGTTGGCTCCAGGAATCGGCCTCAGCTCTATCCACCGACTCCGCCACAACGGTAACTTCATATCCTAGTCAACAGTAGAGTGCAGCGCTGACAGATGGGTAGATTAAGCTCCGTCGCCGGCTGGTGGCGAAGTATAGGAGCGAGACTTGCGTGCTTGCGACGAGACAATTGGCAGCTCTGAGGGGCGCGAACAAGGGTCTCGACGCGAAGAAGTCGAGGTGGCTCAAACGCATTTGTAGAAACTGGATCAATGCATAGCAAGGCAGAGCGTTGGGTACGACGAGTAGTACATGAAGCATGTTGACATTATTGGCTGCAATGGATGTTGATGAGTGACTATATGCGCTGTAGTATATGTGCTGATGTGTCCACGATTCAGTCTGGATGATGGGCCCTCGCTTCCACCTCGTCGTCGTCCTCTGTTTCCATATTCTCGATCGGTTGGAAAGCAGACCACACTTGTTCGATTTCAGGGCCATCAACAAGCAAGTCGAGTAGCTCCTTCGCCACCTCTTCTCCTCGGTCAGAGACAGAAGATGAGTCATGACTTGGACTGCTCACCGGTGCACTCCTCCAGCAATACCCGATCCTGCCCACTGATCCAATCCGGCGTATCGGCAAAACTGAGCCTGCCAAGTGTGACGATGAACATGTTCAGCACAGCATAATATGCGCGGCCGGGCTCGTGGAGTAGCTTCTGATATAGGTTGAAAGGCGTGCCATTTCCGCTGAAAACGAGCGAGTACAATGTGTAAAGCGTTCGTACGCCTATATCGATCGTCCTATAAGAGGACTCGTCAATTCTGACAGATGCAGGCGTTTGGGTGATTTGAACGCACCAAGTAACCATAGACGGGGAATTCTGTAGCTCCTCGTCATCCTCGAAAAGTGGGGTCATCAGGTCAACGAGGAATAGCACGATGGATGGTATCATTATCTGTGATCCCAGCAGAACAGCGACAGCATCAGTGTGCTTCGCAGAGAGCGTAGCCACGAGCTTCAGAATCGTTTCTCTGAGCATGTTGGCCTGAGGCGGTCAGGCTAAATGCTCATGCTAATCGTCATCACAAACGTACCTCGGGACCAGACCGTGACCGGTCAATCAAGTAGTAAGCCATCCGTTCGATGTGCGGGATCTTGGAGAAGTCTTGTGGCAGAGGCTCGTCATCGCCTCTCTGAGAGTACTGAAAAGCAAGCAACTGGCGGAAGAGACTTTCGCCTTGAGGACAGAATCAGAGCAAAATTTTCACGAACGAGACCATACGTACGTGTAGCAAGGAATGACAAAGCCCGCACTGTTCGATACAATACTTGGGTGGGCTGCGTGGGTTCCAGTAGAATGAGCAGTACTTGGAAGCTTCGCGGGAAATAAGACAACCTGAGGGATGTTTATTGAGCATTAAAAACAGCCACCCGGGCTGAGTGCGTACCGCATCACGAGATCCTGTGGTGCATGCAGGGCCAAGGCCTCGAGCACCAAGAGAGCCTCCGCCATAACAGACAGTTGCACATCATCCAGTCTGCCATCTTTGGTAGGCATATGCCTTCGCACAGACTGAACCAAGACTTCCAGTATACGTGGTGGTGCGTCCACTGTATTTGACTCCGATGTGACAGGAACAGAAAGAAGTGATGCAGTGAAGAATGGTATTCTGTAGATGAGGACCCGGATCAAGTTGAGTATCGCAATCAGGGCAGGCATCTATACTCTGGATCAGATCGCTCACGATAGGAAAATTCCGATGGTACTAACCGATGCAACGGTGGTGAGTATGAGACCCATACTGGTAAGAGAATCAGATATTGCTTGATAAAAGGCCTCTAGATCCTCAGATTCCGATGCTGCCACTGCCAGGCTCTGCAGTAGCTTCGCACAAGATGTCGAATACAGTTGTGCTAGATTGGGAGGCGCGTCGGAAGGCAGTTGCTGGCTCATGAGAGTCTGAATCGTCAACTTGTCGCACTGAGACAGTATATGTGTCATAATAATGCGATGAATCTACAGACCACGACTATCAGTTCGTGCACTTGGTAGAACAGTCCCGCTAAATATACCTGTTCTCTCCAATTTGGGGATTCTACCTGCTCAGTGACATCCGCCGGAGACTCAGTAGGAATAACATCGGCCATCTCCACATCGTCTTGTCCATTGGTTGGATCTGGAGGGTCCACCGTAGGGTCTGGGATGACTGGATCAGAGGAATCTGGCTCGCCCGCTGCCCTGCCAGATGGACTGTTGAGAGGAGAAGGTTGATGAGTACGTGCATCGGCGAAGGGGTTCCAGTCGCCATCTGGTCCACCTGTTTCCTTCTCCTTGCCTTTACCCTCCACCATAGTTGTATGTGTAACGCTGGGGGATGCAGCAAAAGAATTGAAGAAGCCAGGGAGCATCGTGGCCTTCTGGGTGTTCTCCACGCGCTTCTTGTTTGGTGTCTTCTGAGGGCTCTTGTCGAAGGTGTGACTGATCCGCATCCGTGATGGCGTACGAGGTACACTGGGACCAGGAACGCTATCTTGGTTCCATCCTCTGATTTGTGATGGTGGCCTGAGAGGCGACAAGGGTAGCTGCTTGTCTAGCCTCTTGGTGCGCGCAGTCCATGGTGGTCTCCGAAGGGATGTTTCTAGCTCCAATTGCTTCGTTGATAGAAAATTGAGTCGGTACTGGACCTCTTACAGCCGTGAAGCCCCACCTTGAATGTGTATTGAGTTTTCAAGCGCTCCATTTCCTCCTTCATGTCCTGCTCATGCTGGCGCTGCACAGCCTCAGCGGCTTCTTTGGCGGCTTTGAGCTTTGCAAGTTCAGCTGCGTGCCGTTGCGCATCCTATTGGCCTCGGTGAGCTCAAGTCTCAGGCGGAACTTAGACAAGAGACAATGACTCGTCACGAACGGACCTTCTCGATATTCTTCCTCAGGATTGTGACCTCCCCTTCCTTCGCTAGTCGCGCATCCTGCGCCTCCTTGAGACTATTGGTGATTTGTTCTTGAGCTCTCCGCAGCTGTGGTGCATAGTCAATACTTGATACATGGGCACCGGTAACCGCTCACCTCTTCTAACTGAGTATGAAGCACCTGGACCTCATCCAGCCCGACGTGTCCGTTTTGCAGCTTCCGTCCTGTAGGAAGTGAATCCGAAGCGTGTTCGGCCTGCTGTAGGCGAGGCGGTCCGGTATGCGATGATCCTCGTGAGACGGCTCGTTCTGGAGGTCGATGTCTGTTGGGCTGGGGTTGTTCTATTCTACCAAATGCTGTCGCTGCATGTGTTCTGTGATCTTTACCAGTCACGATGTTGGCATGAAATTTGGATGCCGAGGTATTCTCACTAGTGTCACGAAGGCCCGGCGGCAAGTTAGAGCCAAAAAGTCCATATGTACCATCTCCGACTACAGAGACTTCAGGTAGGTCTTCAAAGTCAATCGATGTAGTGCGAGAGAACCGTTCGGTTGAGGGATGATTGAGCTTCTGACGCTTAGCCGGTGGAGGAGAATGAGGACTCCGGCGCTCAGTAAGACGCTGCGTCTCGGTGAATTTGGTTTCCTCTTCATCTAAGATGGCGAGTACATCCTCGTCAACAACAATGTCGTCGTCGAAATAGTCATCGAAGTCATCCATATGCACCGGGAAGAAGCATACAAGCCCAACCTGGGGAGACGAAACGGCGGAGGGCGCGCGCCACAAACGCGTGGCGACGCGCTACGCGATCACGCTTTACTCTCACGCGTCTCGCGGCACTCGCCGTGGTGTACATGAGGTTCAAGAAGAAAAAAATGAGCACATTGGCAGTACATCCAGGGTAGAGAAAAAGTAGTACGAGGGGATTTGGGTATGCTACTATTACCGACATCCGAGAGGCGGTGTCGGTAGACACATCCAGCGTGGACTCTGGCAGCTCGGACGAGCCGCTCATCCTGTGGAGAGCGCGATACTCCAACCCCGGCGGGTGAAGAACTTGTGCGCTACGTGGGCCTCATCTGGGGATAGTAGCGCCCAAAGGTGCCAATACAATCTGCAATCATCAAGCAAGGTCAACCCCTTGGTCGGCATGATGTGAGACACTGGTGCCTCAGCGAACACGACGACCGCCTAAGGGCTAGGCTGGGCAAGGAAGAGGTAGCGCAGCGAGCAGCAAGCTTTCAGGATCAAGCAGTGTGGCCATATGCTAGCCAACAAAGCGTATCTTGATAGCCCCATTGCGACTGCGCGCCTCGAGAGCTGAGAACTACGAGTCAGCCCGATGCAATGTCAGGGAAATTGCATACTCACCTCTCAGTTCTTCCTCTTCTTCTCGTTGCTCATAGTTAAGAACGAGGCGTTTGAGATGCTGTTGCTCCACCTTGTCTTGCATCTGAGCCGTACGAGTCTGCACTGCCAAAGCTGACTCCGCAGGGATCGCAATTTGACGGGCCTGATACCATGATACCATCCTTCAATCCAATGCGTCCACACAACGGTACCGACACGCACCTGTTGCTTGTTCCCCCGCTTGGTGAACAGGGTGAAGTTCATGACACCTGGCTGACTGTTGGATGTCGTGCCTGCGTCACTGTCCTCGTCGTTCTCCTCATTCTTCTTCTTGCGCAACACAGGCGGGGGAACTGCAGATTCCCACAGAGCCAATGCGGTCTTCTTGTCCACTTTGCGGGACTCAGCTGAGGTGTCGATAACGAGCTTTGCAAGCTCCTTGGCGAATTCGGCGTCATCTTCCTCTGAAGGACCGATGCTCTCCTGGCCAGACTTGAGGACCACTGCTTCTGGAGAGGGCGCTCGCTCATCCGGCTGCCAAAATACATGAAGGGTCATCCGACTGAAACATATGAGAACATACCACTTGATCTGACTGTGCCACATCATCGTCTTCTTCATCAACGTCTTGTGGTCTCTCTCCATCATCACCACTCTCCTCGCCGCTGTCGTCAGCGGTATCGTCTCCAGTGACAACTGGGTGATCTGGTTAGTAAACATGTCATACGTGAACCATTGCCACTCACTACCGGCGTTCTGAAGTGCCGAGTTGATCATGTCATCAACCACGACTGCAACTTCCTCGAATGTCTTGAATCGGGCCATATTGGGTCTCACGGCCTGGAGATAGTCAGAAAATGAAGGTCCAGGACAGAATTGGGAATCACCTCAAGGGAGTCAGAAAGCATAAATTCGACATCCATGGGAAGTGGAACTTTGCAATGCACATATAGCTGTCAAATGACTGTGTCAAAGGAATTCCGGTCGATGCTTTCGCCTTTTGCTCACTTGGAAGAACGTCAAAAAATTATCCAGTTTCTTCTGCTGCGTCCCCCTGTCGAAGCACATTCCACATGTGTCAAGGAGGACGCAGACGAGGCGAATCCTGAAAAAATCATCTGGCATGTCCATTGGACACGGCTGGCCAGGCAGCGGCCTGCCATCCGCTAGTTTGGCTTTGAGCGAAGAATGCGAATGATGGTCGTTCGACTCACGATGCCCAAATGTAACAAGGGTCCACAGCGTGTCGAAGACTATGGAGGAGCTGATGAGTCGATAAATATACAATTCACCGAGGTATCGCATAGTCGCCACACGCTGTTGATTGATGCTGTACACGTTCTGTTCAAGACCTCTTCGGATATCCTCGAGCACTTGGTCGACCACAGCGATGGCGAATGCAGGGTGATAGCGTTGGAGGTCATATGTAAGCATTGCAAGCAGTGCAATGTTGCCGTATTTGACCTTCCAAGGTTTGGTGAACACTTTGTGAAGGTTCTTGATTACAATCGGGTCATTCCAGTCCAGCTTGCGGAGCAGCTTGAGGACCTTGTCGATGGTCTTCTTGGTGAGTACGTCATATATGAGATGCCGGATGAACAGCTCCATGGGTGTTCTCTCCTTTTCCTGCCTTGCCGTGCGCTCCGGCGGATTACACTGAGTTCGGAATCATGAGCAATGAGCAGGATGCTGACAGATCGAGACACACCTGATAGTATGCATTCTCTAGTAGTAGCAACTGCCTTTGGTCAAAATGCTGCATACTCTGTTTCCGACGCATTAAGTCCAGCTAGAGTTACAATCAGCATGTTATACATATCGAATACGGGAACGACGAACCATCTTACTGAAAGGCTCGTGCGTCTCTTCACTTCTCAACAGGAAGCGTCCACAGCCTTCCAACAACTGAGCGAGGTTCTCAACGTTGGTGCCGGAAAAGTCATCCAGGCAGACTTTGTACATATGCAAGATGACGTGGGGCGGGACAACACCAAACTTCGTGAGATTAGAGATGAATGCGGTATTCTGTGTATGACGTCGGTGGAAGATGCAAAACTGATTGGGAAGTTAGACATACCTTGGTTCTGACTTCCGCAAGCTCTTTCACCACGTTCTTCTTGCGTTGCAGATATCGGAATTCCTCATCGAGCTACGACGGTGAGCTGTCGTAAACCATGCACAACTCAGCCTTTAACATACCATCGCAACAATCTCACTGCCGACATCAAGCATGTACCTGTTCAAAATCGCGATGAACCGCGAGTAGTGAGGGAGAAGGTCTGTACGACTCTTTGGTACCTGGCTCATGAACTATGATAACGTTATTAGGTTCAATCATGAGGTATACGTGGCGAGTGAGCATACCTTGACGAGCCGTTTGCGCGCTGCCTTGGAGTTCAGGAATGCAAAGTCAACGGCAGCTTGGTCGATCATGGAGCGGTTCGTGGCATCAGGGAGACGGACAAGAAGCGCGGTAAGAAGCTGAGATGGTCCTTGAGGTGCAAGCTGAGGAGAACCAGGAGGGGTCGCCTTCGGGCTGCCAGGGGTCGGAGTAGGCACACTGTCCAGAATTGCAGGTGAGTATAGTCATTGAGAAGGATCAGAAGGACGCACTCTTCGTCGCCGGCCGTATCAAGTTCATCTCCATCTGTGTCACTCGCATTGCCGTTGACAGCAGCCTTGGCCCGAGCACCCTCGCCTTGAATCTCGTTTATCTTCAGACCTTCCAGTTCTTCCTCGAGCTTCCTGACCTCCTCCTGCACTCTCTCTTTCTCTACCTTCTCCTTCTCCTTTGCATCTTCTTCTGACACCTCTGTACTTTCCTCACCAATACCGAGGACGCTACGAGGTACATAATCCTTGAGGTCCGGAATTTCTTCAAAGAAGCGCCTCTCTTCTTCATCCTCCCACTTGCCGCCGACCATGTCATATGACTCGTTACCTAGGAGACTGCTGCCGGAATTGGCTCCGATTTGTATAGATTCCGACTTCTGAGAAGCAGTCTTCAATGCTGGCATCGGTAGGTACAACAGCTCAGAGAGACTATGACGCAGATGACTCAATGAGTGGCAAAGTCCCTTCCGATGTTTATGATACTCACGTCTGACAGCTAGCAAGTAGCTTCTCGTAGTTCTTGGTCATCTTCTCGTATGCCTGCTGACGATCCTCAAAGATCTCGCCAGAACGTATATATGCCTCGTGATTCCGCCTATCCTGTTCCTGCAAGCGCTGTACAGGATATGAGAATTAAGTTGTGAGCTATTATAGGCAGACGGTAGCCACCTACATTGTGCTCCTGTACCAATTTCCTCGCCACGCTCTCAAAATAACCTTCACACATTCGCTTGAATCTGTCTCTGATGTCTTTCTCAACGAGCTCTTCTTCCTCGCTGAACAATGGAGGGAATGCTCCATTAGACGTGCTTGAGTTGGCCGCATTGGTAACAGCCTCTGACAGTGATTCTGCCTCGCCCGAGGTAATTTGCTTTGATGTGGCAGGTGGCACGAGGCCTAGATACGGTCGCGCATAGGATTTGAGGAAAGTAGTGAGAAGAGGGAGGGAAGACAATGTTGAGTCGTTGGATAGCTACATTGTGTTTCAGTTTCGGGAGACACGCCACTAGTTCATCAGACTTACAAGATCCCTGATAGCCTTCATGACCCATTCCCCGCCACTCCGTCCCGGTGCATCCTTGATTATGCCGACGAGTGCCAGCTCAGCGCATACACGCAATACAGGGCGTTGACGAGAGATCCGGGAACTGTCCTCCTTCTCTCGTTGTTCCGAGCTGAGCGCCGCAAGCGCGGCACGCGGCGGTGCTGCGATAGCAGCAGATAGTGAAGACAGGAGCGAGGGGGTGAATGCCTTCGGAAAGCGGCGGTGCAGAGCCGAAATGATCTATGGATGTCCACCACAACTGAGTCCCATGGATTACAAAGTAGGCCAAATGAACATACCTCGACCGCGCTCCAGACATCCTTCTCGGTCTTGCATCTTGTAACGCCTTCGAGTACGGCGCCGGCCAGTTCATCAACATACTTCTCCAGGGAGAGAGACTCGATGTCCTTGGTAAGTTGGTCGTGGTTCTCAGACCCGACCGACTGCTTGATACGCTTAATGAACGCAGTATGTCGCTTGAGTGAAGAGTCCAGAGATTTGGACGTTTCTGATGGGGTGTAAATTGATATTGCAATCCTATCGATTCGCATGTACCGGAACACGGAACGTACCGTTTCCAGCAGGCTTTACGTTGAGCTCCTTCAATTGAGCCCGTTTCTCGCGACGAGCCAACTCCTCGTCCACTTTCGGTGGCGCAAGCCCATTCGGGGCTGCATCCATGCTGTGCTTGTTCTACGTGGTGCTGCAGAACCCAGACAGATGAGCCAGATGATATATGGTCGGATGAATAGACTGCTACAGCCAAAAGAAGATGAGCCACACCACGGAGGAAAGTGAGTGCACGGTGTTAGTGTAACAGGGCTTACATGATCCCACCGCCGTCCAGAGTTCCGAGCCACACAGCCTCTTCACCCCGGACTTCCGTGTCGTGCCCCCTCGCTATCTCCTTGCCTCCCACAACCCGCATGCCTCGTCTTCTGCAATGAAACCATTGATCCAAAACCTGCATATATTATACGATCTAAGTAGGCTAGCCCCATGGACGATACCTGGCTAATTTCTGCGAGCTGCTGCCCTTCAATGGACACCGGACCTCAGCGTCTCCTGGAGATTCCTCGCTCTTAACTATCCACAATCATTTCATATCCCGTGCATCCTGCTGCTTCCTTCCGTGTTGAAGGTGACTACTTCTGTGAATGCGACGGTCAACCCGGCAACCTCCAGTCGAGGCCTCTATTCGCGGCTCGTGGGATGAAGGAGCTACCGCAACACGCATTTGCCATGCTGCACCAAATTCGCGCTATTTACCCAAGCAGCCGTACCGAGTTGTCATCCTGAGAAATCTGTCAACTGGATTGCAAACGACCTCACGCGCCTGCTAACTGAGGTCATGTTCTCGGCACCCCGAGAGTACTCTTACGCGGGGTGCGCATACTGCGCGGCACTGCATACACACGCGCTGTGCGTGCTTAGTGGATCATTCGCTAGCAAAACGTCTCTCAACTCCTATCCGGGGCGTCTGCCGACTCTTCATGCAGTAAAGTTGCCGTACCATGTGCGTACTGGAACGCGTGGATCTGCCAACCGACCCGAGCGTGCTGAAATGGCTGGCTTCGCCGTTCCCTGACGTCCGGTCGGGCACCTCATAAAAGCTGGCAACGGCAGCATCAATTCTGTAACTTATACGAACTGCTACTTGACGATGTCTGCTCCCATCCCCATCCCTCCCCCGACGCGCACGACAGCCCTGGTGGCGACCTCTGCGCCCGCACGTCCGTCTCCGTTGAACTCCAGGGTTTCACGGTCTCCATCTAGGAGCTTGAGAGAGTAAGCGTGGACATTCTGTTTCCCAGGCTGAGACTCAACGGTGCGCAGGAAGCCTTCGATGGACGCGACTTCACTCGGGCGGAGGGTGGTCATGCATGATCTCCGAGAGGCTATGGTGTCCCCTTCCCCCCTCGAGCAGCTCGCTCGGGATCCGGCACTGCTAAGCGGTATCGTGAGCCATAGGAAAACAAGGCGAGGCTCAACCGGTTCGCGTACTCCCCAGCGGGAGCACTCGCGGGACCGGGGACGCAGCGGAAAGGAAGTGCGGAGAGAGAAGAAAGACTCGGAGGCGGCCAGCCTGCTCACAGTCATGTTTGCGGAGGAGGAACGCCAGACACACCATCTTAAAGCCGTCTTACGCAGTACTAGCGAGCGGCTCGACTACGAAGCCCGCCGCGCAGACCAAGCCGAGCTGCGTGCGCGCACTGCGGAGACCCAAGCACACGAGTCTTCGACGCGCGCGAGCAACGCAGAGAGTGCGCGCCATGCCGCAGAGCTGGACACCGCGCGGGCGCGAGAGGAGGTGAAGCGCTATCAATTACTCATAGAGGCTGCGGAGCGCGAGACTCGACGCTTGCAGGCAGAGTTGCAGCGGCAAGAACGTCTGCGCGCGGAAGCGGAGCAGAGCGCGACGGAGGTCCGGGAGACGGCGCGGGTGGCCCAGCAGGCTCTCAGGGAATATCAGGCGCGAGATTCAGGAAGGGCCGAGCGCAGAAGAGCGGAGGTGCAAAAGAACTACAACGACGGACGAGAAGACGGTTTCGAGGACGGTCGCGCCACCGGATACGAAGCGGGCTACGACGAGGGATTCCAAGCCGGCAAAGACGAAGGTTTCCAGTCAGGCCATAGGGAAGGATTCGACACAGGAATGTTGACCGGATTCGAGGAAGGCAAGAAGGCTGGCTGGTCCGAGGGCTTTGCAGAGGGCAAAGATCAGGGCCAGCGCGAGGAACGCGAGCGCGCACTGGAAGCGTTTGACAGATTCGTAGAGACCGAGCTCGACAGACGGAGTATGATGACTGTCGTGGTGCGTATTTCTCAGCTCAGTAACCGTGATCTGCGTCCTGACGATCTCAGCAGAGCCATGATCGGACGGAAAAGTGGCTTGAATGCTATGCACCAAGCAGAGAGGCTTCTCCATCGCCGAAGCCTGTTCCTCCACCATCGCTCCCGACGGAGCCATCGCCGGTCCCCGTGCCAGTATGGCTACATCGCCGACTTCATTATCCCGCCGAGGCACCATCTGCGCTCGTCGCTACAGCGAATGCTTGATAATATTCTGCAGGCGGGGACAGGAGTCTAATTCCTGGAAGAAGTGCAAATTCCATATACGAATGGTACTTATGCAGCAGCTATGAAGCGCGCAAGTCGGACAGTGACATACGTGTACCGTTATACCCAAACAATATAGAGAAACATGACTTGCATGGTTGTTTTCGGATCAGCTACTGAGTCCGAGAGATCGCCCGCGAAGTAAGTATCCTGCATACTAATAAAGCGGCATATGGGCTCGAGCATAACACGGCTACAACTGCGCTCGACCGCTTTAGCCGAGGTCAGCATGGAGCCCATCGCAGATGATTGCTGTGCTGAGCGATACAATTTCGTTTTCGGGTCCGCTCATCTCAACATAGCGACGACCGCTGGTTGTCGGGTTGACCGCGGAGGGGTGTCATAATCTATACCTGAAGCCGCCGAATCACGTCGTCAGTCACATAGGTATGCATGAACCAATGAAAAGAGTATTGTATCCGTACATCCTGTCATGGCAGAGATGTCCACAAGCTTTCGATATCAAGTCAAGTAGGGGTGTGAGTAAATGCTTGATGACTTTCAGGTGTGGCAGGACCAAACGGACTGTACAGTTCACAGGAAATGCTTCGCGCACTCTCAGATTTGATGGGCAAACGCAGGAGTGTAAAATCATAGACTGCGGAGTTCATGCGATGGGATGCCCACATGCAGCGTGCAGTGCACACATCGAGATGAGCTCTATGCACCGCAAGCCGGAACGAGAGGTATGATGATACCATGCGGGGTGGTTGCCAGAGGAGAATTCGCAGTTCTGTGGTCGGCTGAGGCTGTGAGATCAATGGTGAAGCCAATCTTCCTTGGTTGAAAGCCGCGATGACAGAGACATTGATGTGATGGACCAAGCCTGAGCAGGGTGATTTTGTCCAACTGTCGTCCGCCACCGACCCAGCTTCCAGGTCCATCAGCCACCGGATTGCCCAAAAGCTCCCGTCCAGCGTCCTCCGCACCCGCTTATAACTTCCACCCGCTCGCCGCCTCCACCCCCACTATCTTCGACGACTTTGACGCACCGCATTCCATCGCCTCCCCCACACCACCCAGAACTAGAACTCACCGATGGCTACAGCAACAAGCTTGCCTGTGCCTCCTATGTCTCCCGGCGTCGGTGCGCGTCGCAAAGGGCCCAAGTCGTTGCCCCGCCTCCCGATGTCTGCCTTCAGCCCCCCGAACTCGGGAACGTCGGAGATGTTCCCCTTGCACCCCAGTCCGAGCTCGGTGCAGCCCGAGAAGGTCATCGACGCGAACGTCATCGTGCCCGAGGGCGATATCGGCCAATGGAAGGCTTCAGCAGGCGAAGCACTTTCAGGCAGGATCGCTGGCGCGGTATTGCACGTACAGAATGAGAGCCCATCTGAAGTGGAAGCGATCGTGCAAAGGTATGGCAGGCTGTTTGCCGATCTGCACATCGAGGCTGATATAGTGCAGGATCTCGGGCACCCCTGCAGACGTACCCGTTGCCGCGATTGCCGTTCCATTCAAGCTTGAGGATGGCGTCCCTGTGAACCCTCCGTCATATATAGCCTCGGGTGGTTCCTCAAAGCCTCCGGTCGTTCTATCGGCGACGTTCACAAAATCCTCCGAGAAGGCCGTTGAGGCGCTCCAGTGGGCATTAGCCCAAGACCGTACCGTGATCATCGACGTGCAGTACAATGTCACCGAGGTCCCAGGTGCTTGGGAGGCGCTTGAAGACTTCCTCACGAAGTCCACTGCTCCGGTGTCTGATGTACCACTAAAGGGCAAGATCATATTATGTCAGTTCTGCCAACTATGCTACGTGAGCCCGGCTGATACCTTCTTACTAGCAAACATACTCCCTCCGCCTGATGGCCTATCACTGCCGATAGTGAAACTGTTGACGCATCCTATGTACCAGTCATATCAAGCGCGTACAGCCTCGCTTTCACTCTTTGCCAACGTCTTCGTTAACTTCATTCCGCCGCAATGGGGCGCGCCAACACCGTCCTCCGCGGCGGGTGAGTCGAGCGAGAAGTCCAAGGAGTCAAAAGAGTGGAAGCGGCGCATCAAGATGTACGGTATGTATCTGACTACTCATGCTTAATCTCCTCCGCTTATATGTGTATCATGCGTTCCCAGTCAGCCCTGTAGTGGAGGCGTTTGGCTTCCAGCGTATCCTGTTTGGATCGTCACCATCGGCATCCAACCAATCGCCTTCCCGCGTTGAAGACTGGTACGAACTCGCGAGGGAATCTTTCGCTGAGCTCGGTATCGAGCAAGAAGGCATCGACGCTGTCTTCTGCCGTAATGCGGAAGCTGTCTACGGTGCATTGTAGCCTGTAGTCTATGTCGTGTCGTGCTGGAGCTATCGCTTGCTGTACACTTTTGGGGCCGCTCGGGGCCAAATACCAACGGAGATGTCCATTGTTGAATCATCGTTCCGGAACTGGGACTCGGATGAGGAAGGAATATCGCGATGTATCACTGTATATATTAGAACATGGCTCGGGTATTGATATTCATACGCAAGCGCTGTCTGCACCCAATGTACTTGGTTCCCAGACGCACGGATCTTTTGTGCAAAACTCTTGGAGCGCATCGCACGCGAACATAGATCACAGTTTTTCGACGGTAGATTCACTGCTTTTTGGCCTCACGCTCGAGCTTCCGGAGCGCCCGCTTGCGAATGCGGCGGTGCAAGTTCAACACGTAGCCACCAACGATGGACTTGCAGCCAACCACATGCTACGACCATGTCAGCAGCTATAGCTACTCATTAATGATGATCATGCGCACCAGGTACCAGTCGATGAGTGCATGACTCCAGTACGGGGTGCTGAGGCTGGGACGTCCCGACCAGAACGCACCGCAAGACAGTCCGATCTGCTCAACCGATCAATCCGAGCCATCAGAACGACCGTCAGAATTGACACATACCTTCGAAAGGACAGCCCGGACGTATTTCTTCGGTGTCGGAGTTGTTAGGTTTGGCCGGCGGATCTTGGACATGTTCGACACGACGAAGTACGCATTTGCGACCTCGACATCGATACCCTTGCCCTTTACTTCCTGCGAAAGCGCAGCCGCGAAGGAGAGCTGGAACGACTTGGACCCGGCGTAGGCAGCAAGCATCGGCGAAACGACGGTGATACCGGAGAACGAGCCAACGAACATGATCAAACCGCGTTTCCTGGTAAACGAAGACAAGTCAGAACATCAGATACTCCACGGGTAGCGAGCGGAGAATAGACTCACCTAGAGACCATTCCGGGGAGCAGCATATGCGTAACCTTGACGGTCGCGTTGACGTTAATCTTGAGGATGTTGTCAAGCTCCTCTTCGCTTGTGTCGACGAGGTCAGTGGGCATGTTATACGATCTGCCCACATTGTTGACTGATAGTGTGACGCGTTGTGTCGATAGATCACAACGGGCATTGGAAAGCGCACCCGTGTCCTCAGCGACGGGCATACTTCGATGAGAAGGTCGACGTACCAAGCACGCCAATATCCAGGCCAGCCAACTCAGCCTCAAAGCGCTTCCATTGCGCCTCGTCATCAAGTTTGGAGAAGTCCATCTGGATGCCCTTGACTTGCACAGTTCCGCCAGCTAGCGCAATGATTGAGCGCGTCGTGGCATCGCGTGGCGGGTCAGCAACTCACTAATGTCCTTGAGGTGGGCCTCCGTAGCTGCAACGTTCCGGGCAGCGACAGCAATGTTGAAGCCTTTCTGCGCGAGTTGGGTAGCGAATTCACGGCCAATACCATCAGATCCTCCGGTTATAACTAAAGAGCGAGGTTATCCATGGGATCGAAATTGTGGAGAGGGTCCACTAGAGGGCTCACCTGCCCATGCACCCCTTCCGGCACCATATCTCCTAAGCTACCAAAGAAAACCCGTGCTCAGTACTACCCGCGCGTACACAAGTGTATCACTCACGTTCTTTCCCGGAAGAACGAATGTCTGAAGGAGGACACTGGCTGTCTTCAGCGCAAAGTGGGCGAGCGACACCGAGCCAAAGATAAGAAGGGCCAGGGACAACCACGGGTGGTCCGCAGCTTCGTGAATGAGCTATCAGAGACACTGTCTTGAGTCAATGCGGTGTGAACTCACTGAGTTGCTGAGTAGTAGTCACCATCTCGAGACGAGTTCTAGGTGTCTTTGTGCTCATGGTGAGAACGACGGCGAGCAAAAGATCGATTGACAGACTTACGCAACACGCCTCAGGCTGCAAGGGAGTTATGGGATGTCAACAGGGATGCACACAGCTAGTACAACCCCAAGCCTTCAGCATCAGCTGGGACGCGTCCTTGGTGTGCGGGCGTCTATTCAGCGCGTCCTCACTGTCGGACGCGTCCAGCGACGCCGACTACTCTCGTGTAGAGCTGGATCAGCTTTATCCGTATGCAACGACATACGCAGGCAGGAAAAACTCCGAGGACATTAGACGATGTATGTATGTAGTATTCGTGCAGCCTAAGTTGAACGAGTAGGACTTCTCATCAGCCAGCGCCGAGCGCCGAACGCTGTACTAAGCCAGGGGCGGCGGAACCAGTTCATGCCAATACTATCCATCTCTTGAGGTGCTCTAGGTCGACCTCAGCATACTTCCATCTGGCGGGCGAGAGGTGCCGTAATACTTCTTGTGTTGAGACGTAACTTGCGTTGCAGATCTCCCGCGATGGGGCCAAAGCCCCCAGTCGTCCTGTACCAGTAAGTGAACTCTCCGTCCGGACTCCGTTCGTGATCACGGTCCGCTCACCAGCCACTCCAACCCGCTTGCGCCACATGTAGCTATGATGCATCTCCAATATCTACCGAAATCAAGAGCATTCTTACGCTGAAAGGGATTCCTCACAAAAGGGTCGCTGTGAGTACCTTACCTCATGATCAGCTGCAGAATTATCGCTTCTAAACTCGATCAATATTAGGTAGCTAATATGCCACCTCGCCCGGAATTGCGAATGCTCGGCATATCGTACCGACGTATTCCTGTGCTTGCAATTGGAAACGACATCTACTGCGATTCCGCCCTCATTGGGCCTACTCTTGAACGCCGCTTTCCGCCCTCCGAGGGCTACGGCACGATCTTTCCAAAGCGCAAAGGAGGCCGCGGTTCGGATTCGGGTGTCATCAAAGCATACTCAGAATTCTATATAAAGAAGGCTCTCTCTGTTATGGTATCGAAGAGTATCCCAGTCCACAAGTTCGGGCCAGCTTTTGTTAAGGATCGAAGCGAGGTGAACTGCCTCACTTAGCACCCGAGTATTCGAGACCTGGTGTTGATCTTAAGAGTATAGTGGTGGGGCACTGAGATCGAAGACGCGAAGGTTCTGGAGGGACAATATCCGTACAACAGGAGTGCCCTCGCATCGCATTTGGTAAGTTTGTATTACTTATGAATCACAGCGTATTGAGCCTCATGTTGGTCAAGCTACTCCTTGAAGAGCAACTTGAAGATGGTCGCGAATGGCTGATGGATACGGAGTCACCCAGCCTGGCAGACATTTCCGCTCACCTCATTTTCAATTGGGTACGGTTCTTCAAGGCTTTACGCGGTGTTTACAAGGAACATCAATACCCCAATGTCGAATTGGTACAAACATATCTTCAGTTTGCGATACATAGCACTGACTATATATTGCAGTGGCTAAAAAGGTTTAGTGAGCACCTAGAAGCACAACAGAAGACAAGCAGGGCCGTCTTTGAGAACATCTCTGGAGAGGAAGGTGCTAAATTCATATGCTCATCGCCACATCAGGATCCCACCGTTACAGGGTTTGACGAGATCGAAGCGAGCAGGCTGAAAGTAGCGTTGGGCGAAATCGTATCGGTTTCGCCATCCGACAACGGTGCGCCTCGTTCACTGGTGCATAATTAGTGAACCAAGGTCTCATCATATTTCAGGGAAAGTGCCGACAATCGGTAAGCTAGTTGCGCTGAGTCGACAGGACGTCGTGATCGAGACGATGGGCACTGAAGGGCGATCTGTGATATGCCATTTTCCTAGACTAGAGTACATGGTCCAGGCATCTTCGCATACAAGAACCAAACTATGACTGCTCACCGGCGCTTTGATTTTCTTTCCAATTTTCTGTCTTCCCATGTCACCTTTGAAGTCCACTAGCGGATCATCTGGAATTTTTGCCATTGTAGAATACACCGGACCTGTATGTATAACATCCTGAGCAATAGTTTGACTATCCGCAGACCCTGGATAGCCGTAGCAGCGTTGGGCGCCCGGAGTTCGAAGCGGTTGATTTCGCGAAGCGCGCAGGCATCGTCAGTCGCCGAAATCCCGGCTTCGTCAGCCTTGGACTTGAACTCGAACTCTTGTTACTGTCAGCTAGTGCACCCACAGAGAGATTTGACAAAGAACTCAACATATTGTTGCAAGATGGTCCCAAAGATGCCAGTCGTGCTATATCAGTAAGCTGCCGCAGCGAATCATCCGTTCATAGTAGTACGCATGCGAACTCAAGAATACCTTGTCTACTCCGAATTTCAGCTATGACACATCTCCTATTTCTACCAAAATCAAGAACGTGCTCTCTCTGAAACGAATACCGCACAAACGAGTTCATGTACGTCATCCTTGCGTCTAATAGTCAAGCTATTCGATATGTCTGACTTACCGGTCTACTAGGTAGCTGATATGCCCCCTCGACCCGAGTTGCTCGCGCTCGGAGTGACATACCGACGTGTCCCCGTTCTGGCAGTTGGGAATGACGTATACTGCGACTCCAGTCTCATTGCATCTGTTCTTGAGCAGCGATTTCCTCTGTCCGAGGGGTATGGCACAATCTTCCCCAAGCGGAAAGGAGGGGGGTCTTCGGATCCTGGCGTGGCAAAAGCATTCTCCACATTCTACATAGAGAAGATCATATTCCCGCTCGTTTCTGGTAATCTTCCGTTTCATCGGTTTCCACCGGAGTTCATAAAAGATAGGCAATTAGTGAGCAGCATTCACGCTTTGTCTTGTCGCTTACTTACATGACTTCCGCAGATGGGAATGAAATTCGAGACCGATGCGAAAGCTGCGGAAGCTCGCCACCCTATTGCTAAGAGCGGGCTTTCATCGCATCTGGTGCATATTTTCTCTTGGGCTTGTATAACATTGCTGAGGCTCGCTTAGCTCTTCCTGGAAGAGCAACTTGCGGATGGTCGAGAATGGCTCCTCGACACAGAGACACCGAGTTTGGCTGACGTATCTGCCCACATCATCTACGATTGGATGAAACGCTTCAAGTCGATTAGAGACGTCTACCAAGCTCACCAATATCCTCGCACCCTCGCTGTGAGTTGTTCCCTTGGGCGTGACGCATGTATTTACATATATTATTCAATCACTTAGTGGCTCCAGAGATATTCGGAGTATATCAGCAAACAGGACAAAGCCAATGCAGCACCCTTCCAGAACATATCGGGCGAGGAGGCTGCTAGCACCATTCAAGCATCAGAGGCCCAGGACGCCGATGTCATCGGTTTTGACGATGTCGAAGCAGGCAGACTGCAAGTGAAACGCGGCGATACCGTTTCCATCCTGCCAACAGACAACGGTAGTGTATTCCCCTCCAATGTCAGTGGCTTCATCTCATGTAGAATCGCCAGCGAAAGTGCCGACCGTGGGCAAGCTTGTTGCACTCAATCGCGAGGAAGCCGTCATTGGGATTAGTGGCCAGTCGGGGCGCATCGTGCGCTGTCACTTTCCCAGGCTGAACTTTTCTATCAAGCTCGCAACTCAGCCGAAGGCCAAGCTGTGACGATACACACCCAAGTCCAATGTTTACATATTTTGGTAACTGGCTGTATTTGTACACATCATGATCATGAACCACATCGCTCAGCTGGAACCGGAACACGTGTGCATGTATGATACCGCTAACTCGCTTCATCTCACCACTACGTGATAGGGAATAGGCCCGTCAATGTGCATGCTTTCGACCGTACCGCCCGTCTTGAGCGCGTGCGCTTTCATCCTCTCGACTTCTTCCACGATCATTGCATCTTTACCGGCACGTGTACGCGGAGTAAAGCGCTTGCGCTCGGTAGTGATCTTCCAGTCGGGAAGGGAATCGACACCAAGAGACTTCAGGATCTTCAATTCGACCAAAGACTGAGGAGCCATCGGTACGGAGGGAGGCAAAATTGGGGAGCTGAGATACTCACATATTCAGAAGGATCCGCCCTGTTGAGGTTGAGGGGCTCTTTGAGGGTCACCGGTGGATTGGTTATAAAACGGGGTATACGACGATGATTCTTCGACGCTGAGTGTGGCTGAGAAGGGAGTGTTATGTGAGCCTCATTTTGTGTGCCTCATTGATTGATAGATACTTGCCATGAAGGGATGGAGTAGTATAACATCCCCGGCCTCTCCAGTCAACTACAGATCCCAGTGTCAGCACCGAGTCGCAGTATTACTGAACTAGCAAATACGAGTGCCATCAGACGCACCTCAACAAATTCCTTGCACGATTGCACAGAACAGACCGAACGACTACCGTCCGGATCCTGTGAGAAGCTATCTGCGCCCTCGGGGTGCTTGTACAACCTGTGAAGCGATGGGTGAGTCAGACTGTCTATCTCTCGCGAATAACGCATGGTGCTTGCCATTGTACAACGTTCTTGATACCATCGGGTGCGATGTACGTACCACCAGCACGTGGCTTGATGTCGTTGAAGAGTACTATCACGGTGAGGCCCTGCTCTCCCGAATCGAGGAAGTGGGTGAACCTGTCGTTGTATGAGCACTTAGACGCACTATAGAGCGATAGACATGGTACCAATCTCCGTCGCTGGAGAAAAATTAGCCAAGTACCATCCGTGAGCAATACATTCGGGACTTACATGTGCCAATTACCTAGCTCCTTCGGATCAATTTCACGCTTGGCGCATGTAAGTACACACGTTAGAAATATGCAAGCATGATGCTCACATCGACCCATTCTTCCGACCCCAAATTGACAATCAAACTATCCCCGCAGCTCTCAAAAAGTGTAGGGTCAATGCGATCCTCTCCTCCTAAGAGCTCGCCTATCACATGTAAATAGGTGACATAAACACGCGCATTTACTCAGGCAGAGACGGCGTACATATCGCGCCCCATGCTTTCGGCATAAACTCATTTGTTGGCACCTCACGGTGCATCGGCATGTGTATCTATCGGTGCCATACATCGGTAGAGCTGGTAGACGAGAAATAGTGTTATACTGACCTTCTCCTTCACCCAGGAGGACATATCGTTCGGGTCGAAGCCAAGTCTAACCCAGACATCCTCAGTGAACCGTCTCAGGTGTTCCTCGCGGACGGCATTAGGTATCTTGACCCAACCGTGCTCTAGGAAGTGCTCTCGCTGCTCAGATGTGAGATAATTGAACTGTTTGGCTGCCATCATTCTACTCCGTCGACAAGTACGAGGAGATGAGGTTCACGTCGTTCTCACATGGATAACACGCTTTATGAAGCAGAATCATAAATAGACATGGATAACACGCTTTATATAGCAGAATCACAAATAGCGCATTATTGACCAGGTGACTGGTCTTCGATTGCCAGATATGAGGTAGTCGCCTCTCAAGCCATTCATCCATCGGAGTATACTCGGCGTCGTGCGTTGCTAGAGTGTCACACTACACTGAACATAATTCAGTCGGAACTCATGGCTCAGAACGTATTCAATGGAAAGCTTTGGTCTTGATGAGCTAACTCGCGGGCTCATGCCCACTCAAATTCAAATGTCTACATGCTTCGGTAACTCGCTGTATTTGTACGAACATGATGGTCATAAATCAAGTCGCTGAACTGGAATTGAAACACGTGTGCATGTATGTGAGCACCACCTCAGCTCATCTCACCACCACTTGATAGGGAATAGGCCCGTTAATGTGCATACTATCGACCGTACCGCCCGTCTTGATTGCGTGTGCTTTCATCCTCTCGACTTCTTCCATGATCATCACATCTTTTCCGGCCCGGGTGCGCGGAGTAAAGCGTTTGCGCTCGGTGGTTATCTTCCAATCGGGAAGAGAATCGACACCCAGGGTCTTCAAAATCTTCAATTCGACCAAAGACTGAGAAGCCAGCAGTGGTGGTACTGAAGACGACGAAATAGGGGAGCTGAAATACTCACATAGTCAGAAGGATTCGCCCTGTTGAGGTTGAGGGGCTCTTTGAGGGTCACCGGCGGATTGGTTATGAAACGGGGTATACGGCGATGATTCTTCGACGCTGAGTGTGGCTGAGAAACGGGTGTCGTGTGAGCGTTGTTCTGGGTGTTTCATTAATTGATAGACACTTGCCATAAATGGATGGAGTAGTATAACATCCCCGGTCTCTCCAGTCAACTACAGATCCCAGTGTCAGCACTTCGCATTACTGGAGAATACGAGTGCCATCAGACGCACCTCAACAAATTCCTTGCACGATTGCACAGAACAGACCGAACGACTACCGTCCGGATCCTGTGAGAAGCTATCTGCGCCCTCGGGGTGCTTGTACAACCTGTGAAGCGATGAGTGAGTCAGACTGTCTATCTCTCGCGAATAACGCATGGTGCTTGCCATTGTACAACGTTCTTGATACCATCGGGTGCGATGTACGTACCACCAGCACGTGGCTTGATGTCGTTGAAGAGTACTATCACGGTGAGGCCCTGCTCTCCCGAATCGAGAAAGTGGGTGAACCTGTCGTTGTATGAGCACTTAGACGCACTATAGAGCGATAGACATGGTACCAATCTCCGTCGCTGAAAACAAATTAGCCAAGTGCCGCCCGTGAGCGTTGTATTCAAGACTCACATGTGCCAATTACCTAGATCCTTCGGATTAACGTCACACTGGGCCCATGTGAGCACACACGTTAGAAACATGCAAACATGGTGCAGGTGCTCACATCGACCCATTCTTCCGACCCCAGATTCACAATCAAACTATCCCCGCAGCTCTCGAAAAGTGTGGGGTCGATGCGGTCCTCCCCTCCTAAGAGTTCACCTGTCACATGTAAGGAGATGACACGAACACGCCTATATATCGTTCAGGCAGAGACAGCGTACACATCGCGCCCCATGCTTTCGGCATGAATTCCTTCGTCGGCACCTCACGGTGCCTCGGCATGTGTATCTATCGGCATCATACATCGGTAGAGCTGCTGGGCGAAAGATGGTGGATACCGACTTTCTCCTTTACCCAGGTGGACTGATCATTCGGGTCGAAGCCAAGTCTAATCCAGACATCCTCAGTGAACCGTCTCAGGTGTTCATCGCGGACGGCACTAGGTATCTTGACCCAACCGTGCTCCAGGAAGTGCTCTCGCTGTTCCGAGGTGAGATAATTAAACTGTCTGGCTGCCATCATTCTACTCCGTCGACAGGTATGAGGAGGGGCTCATGTCACTCTCATATGGATAACACGCTTTATAAAGCATAATAATAGATAGCGTATCATTGACCAGGTGACTGGTCTTCGATCGCCAGATATGAGGCTGTTGCTTCTCAAGCCACTTCATCCATCGGAGTATCCTCGGCGTCGTGCGTTGCCAGATTGTCACATTGCACTGGACGCAACCCAGTCGGGACTCATGGATCAAAACGTATCAAATGGAAAGTGTTGGCTTCGATGAGCTAATCCGCGGGCTCAGCAAGCAGAGAGATGGCCATTCTCGACTCGACAATGATACAGATAAACAATGAGCCTTCAGTGAAGGAACATGCGCAAGGCAGGCAAATAGGGCCGAAACAACCCGTCATGAATCCTCCGAGTCGTCCGAGTTATCATCCCTCCAATCATCATCGATCTCCCTCAGCAAAGTCAAGAACTTGTTGACTTGCATCCCTGTGGAGATAGGCGGGGTCTCCTCAAACATCGCCACAATGCGAGGATCTTCGCATCGCTCCCCGTCTGCACCATACAACGTGTACAGTCTCGAGATCTCCTCGCAGTCGTCACTCCATGAAGACTTCAATCCAAGCGCCATCAAGATGTGCGCCTGAGATCAACAATCCAGTCAGGTTATCTGTCGACCCTATCATTTATGCGACGTACCCTTGTGATCATGACACCCGGAGCTCCAGTAACGTCCGCTGGAGTAAATGTAGGGTTCGAGGTATACTGGTCAAACTTGCTTTGGACATAGCGATACTGCTCGAGGTGCTTTGCGACAGAAATGACGCTGTTACGAGCCCGCACGAACTCCGCCCAACCTGGTTCCTTCGTAATGACCGATTTTAGGTACATGCTCACCGCAGTGTCTGCGGGTCCGTGAGAGATAGCGGTTGGCAGGGTCGCAGATGGGACACGCGGTTGTGGGCCGCCCACGAGGCGCCTGGAATCTACTTGCGACGACGGAACGTTGAAGATACTGCGCGACGAGGCTGTCGAGAAAGCTGACATCGAGGTGGACATCCCAAACGCGGAGGAGACAGTGCGAGGTGGATTCCAGTTGACCTCACGTGTCATCGTTGGCCTTGTTGACATCAAGTCGCTTCGATCGCCTCTACTACGCTTATGTGCAGGATAAGCGGACATGTCCTCATCATCCGAGCTGGAGGGCTCCGAGTTGTCCTCTGGAATCGGGCGAGAAGTGGGCGTATCAAAGAGTCCCATCTCCTTGGGTGATGGCAATGCCCGCGCAGCTTCTCGTACATAAGGTCCAGACGGGCGTTTTGGAAGCGGTAACTGTGGGCGCGGCGGAGAGTAGTAGGAAGGTTGAGGGTGAGGTGAGGGTTCGGAGTCCGTAGGCGATGTGTACGAGGCTGGTGAAGGCTGATGCTTGCACTCGTACGGCGACGGCTGGTTGAAAGGATATGGGCTCTCCCTCGGACTGTCATAACTTCCTGATGTGCGAGATGCATCCGATCGAAGCCGTTTCCGCGCAAGAGCGGGAGGATGGCTGCCATATTCGCGTTCAGGAGTTGGATCAGGGTTGTCCAACGGAAACGGCTGCGGAGACGTTCCAGGTCCAGGAGACGGAGACGTCATCGGATCGGTCACAGGAGTCAATAATTCACGTTGTACTGTGGGGGTATGGCTCCTGTTTACAGGTGGCGGATCGGGCGCTGGATACTGCGAGGGATTAAGCAGTTAGTCGAGAATCTGGAGACGGTCCTTGTTTTTGAAATACATACATCCTCAATGAACACCTCCAAGGTCCTTTCTTTAGACACTCTCAAGTTTGCCGAGGTGCAGTCATTCCCATCTTCAGGACTGACCCTCAGGAAGACTTGTTTCCATTTACCGCGTTTCGTGGAGACTTTGGCGCGTCCTATGTTGCACCCCGGAATCTGTTCAGAGTTCTGGAACTGCAACTAGTAATCGGGGAGCGCACCATCGATCCTGGCAGTCGAAGACTGCAACGCCTCAGCGACATCCTGCGCGTCCGCCCAGAAGCCACCCTGAGAGGCGTCGTCCTGCTTCAGCGGTACTCGAACTTCCGCAAGGAGATTCTCAGTCTTGCCTCCACGCGTATCCTCAATCAGCAATGTCAGCACACGCAAGACCTTCGTCGACTTCGCTGAGAGATCCGCGGCGGGGCTTGGCGCCGGCGTATGCCCCGCAGTGTGTGATGGGGGCGACGCTTGCGAGGGATGCTGACCATGTTGGGTGTTGTGAGGATGCGAAGTCTGGTGTATGGCAGGGCTGTATTGTTCGTTGTGCGCTGCAGGCGAAGGCGTCGTGTAAACACTGTCGGGAGGACTGGGTTGTCCCGTATACTGATAGTTAGCACCATACGATATATGTGGAGGAGGGTATGAGGTAGCGGGTGGAGCATGTTGACGACCCACTGGCGGCAGGTTTGGGGGCTTTGAATGGTGGGGGTGATTGGATGGTGCCTTGGAGCGTTCTCTTTCATAGTCATGTCGGTAGTACGATGCAGCAGATCGATGGGTTGTCGCTGGAGGAGGACGTAATGGTTGTGCAGAAGTGTTCTGGCCATTATTGCGCGCTGTTGAGGTAGGTGGATGAGCAGCCTGTCGTGGGGTATTCGATGGACGATGTGACGGTGCCGTGGATGTGGGACGACGAGGTGTCGCAGGTGGGTTCGGCGCAGTTTTTGATTGTTGTGGGACCCGGAAGTCTGCACGGTAGGGACCCAGCCCTTTCGGCTTGTACGGTTCTGATGCCCGGGGGTCGTGGTCGTAGTCTTGCACACGGAACGCTGTTCTGGTACCTGGCGGTCGCCCGTTGCTAGAAGGGTTCACCGACGCAGAGGCAACAGACCCATTCCCCTGTTCTTTCTCTTTGCCTTTCGAAGATTTCTTCTTGCCAGGTGGAGGGTCGGTATTATCGGGAATGCCTTGACCTGGAAGGAACTGCATGGTAGGTGTCGGCGGAATCGTTGCTTGGTATGTGTTCTGCACCGACGCGCTCGGATCGTTCCGGCCGAAGCCAACAGGTTGCCGTAGCACCGGCACATCTACTGTCAAGAGCGAGGGCAATGACATACGCTCTGACCGTGAAGTCGAGGGTCTGCTTCCAGGCTCTGGCGAGTGTCGGAATAGGCGTTCCTATGAGAAGTAGCGGGGCATTGCTGAGCAGGTGCACGGCAACCATCCGTTATTAGCAACGCTCACCGGTGGTGGTGATGGGCTGCTACTCCTGGTTGCAGAATGGTCAGCGGTCTGAAAGCAGTACACGATGACGAGGCGAGAAGAAATGTCATGCATCCAGGGGTTGGTAGTATGCTAAAGATATCCGAGGCGACAAATCAAAAACCATTCCAATCCTCTGATCACTACATACGCAGTAATTCTGGACGGTGCTCTACATCTCGCGACATAGGTTGCACTTGCAGACGATCAGGGACATCCGGCAAAAAAAATAACAAAGGGGGCGACCTCAAAACGCATGAATGACTGTCATTTAAGACAAAGAGAGGGAATTTGAAGCATTTTTCTTTGTTCTAATGGTCCTAACATGCAATCCAACTGTTGTGCAGTCGGCAGTGCACGGGAAGACCATTCGACGCGCTGCAAGTTGGGTTCGCCGCTGTAGGCGATCGTACGAGGCAGATTGTGGTACTTACGAGGAATGGCTAGTCAAAGTCATGATGAGTCGGAACGTCTATGAAGGAAGGATACAAGTTAGTATACGAAATGATATGGTTCCGTGGGTGAGTCCGAGAATTGAAACGGGCGTGAGGATGCAAGACGGCAATGTGATGCGCGTGGAGATGTATGCGAATAGAACGAATGAGATAAATTACATATGCGTGACTGCCGTGTCTGGCTGCACGCAAAGGAACATGAATGTCGCGGTATGACGGCTTCTAGCCTTGTCCGGAAAGAGAAGTCGACGAATGTGGACCCGAATTCATGTAGCCTTTAGGCGCCCTTCTTTCACGCTGCTCTTCACATTCGGACCACTTCACATCTACCTGCCATAAAAGGCGAACAATGAAGGCACCACGGTCACGTGCAACGCTATCAAACGCCTCCTTAGAACGCGTCCTCGACGCGTTGAGTACACCTTCGTAGGCCCCAGCCTGGACAAACTCTAGTCCTGAACTAATGGGTGCGCCGTCAAACTGCTGAGCGGCTGGATTTTTCTGGCACCCGCAACTGTCATCCGTTCAAAGCCATACTCATCTATTGGAATCCAGGTCCCGAGGTATATCCAAGAGCGCGGCCCAGAGCGCTGAATCTACATAGATCTACATCGCTTCGATGCCAAGCAGCAACCGCACCCTCTCGAAGATGAGGAATGTCACGATCGTGTGAGTCCCAAGCTATATATGTGCCGATAATTAGGGTCACTCGATGCCTGGAAACATGCCGAGTGATGACCTACCCTCGCCCAACACATGCTAAAGCCTTTGTAGAAGGCCCCCAGGCCTTCCCTTCGTATGATCGACCTGATGCAATCCGTGACGCCACTAAATTCCCGTGCTTTGTCATTCATGAGGCGCACTTTCACAACGTCTAAGATCGTTCCAAATTCTCAGGGTAGAACAAGGGCTCGGAGGATTTGGTAACTTACCGACGGGATTGGACGTAATGGAGCAGAACAGCCTTGTGCGCAACATTGAATAAGTCGGAGGCCCTGCGCTATGTCACAGGACTTACCCGGCAAACATACTGGCCGTAAAGTGCAAGCCAATGCCTTCCTCCATGATTTCTTTCTTCTTCAGAGTCTGCTTGATCTGGTCGTATGAACAGATTTGAGACACCGATAGGACAATCCCGCGAACAGTCGTCGCGTCGACTCCACGGTAGAGTGCCTGTAGACCGCCCACGACGGAGGAGTTGGACTTCGTGGCACGTGCTCCTTCTTGCCAGATGGAAGCAAATGCATGGCGCATATTCCGATAAGGACTTCCTGCAGGGTAATAGGCCTGCATACGCACTGTGACAGACGAGAAATCAGATGTCCACTTTTCGATGAAGAGGCGTTACACAGACCTTTGACGAGGTCGGCAGGATTAGCTAGCGCTCTATGCACGAACGAACCATGAGTGTCTACTGCGTGAAGTAATAGCTAGTCTGCTTACGATCCTATCGTAGCAGCTACCGCAGCAGCTGATACTTTCAGCGCAAGACCTTCCCGATTTAGAGCGCCTTTCGACATGTCGTAGAAACTACCGAGAAGTGAGTATTCGTGCACCAGGCCATCGCTCATGACTCACGTATCCTTGAAGAACTCATAGGACCCGAGTCGTAGACCGGAATACACAATCTCTCTCAACATGCTCGCCGAGAAGCCGCCCAACATACTCCGGATACCTTCTGTGCGCGCCATCTCGACACCCACCGACCAGAACGCATTGGCTCTAGAACCAGGCGCTAGTGACATTCTGAGTATGGGATTTCCGCAGACAGGCGAATAAAATCGTACCTTGCGTCCGCAGTTGTTGGCGAACCTAATGAGACCATGAGATCGATCGTCGAGAAGCTCCAAGTCAGAATTAGCAGGATTTACCTTGATTCTATTGGTGAGGACAACGTGGGTTCATGAACGCTTTAAGTCAAATCAAACTATTGACATAGGTCATGCGGGTCATGCGTACATATCGAGTGGGTTGCTGACACCAGATGCTGTCATATCTGAACCAAACTGAGTTGATTGAAGTGTCCCGAACGAATATAGTTGAGAACGTACTACTGATGCATGCCGCGACATATTTCAGAGCATAGTCCTTGCTCTTACCCGCTCGCTTCCGCCCATCCAGCTGGGCGACCTTCTCTTCTAGAGGCGCTGTCGTTATAGGGGCTGTCATGAGAGGCGCTTGTGCAACGTTTGCCATAAGTCTCGCCAGGTCTAGAGAAGTTCACGGCTGCTCGAAGCCAGTGCCTTGTAGCTATATAATTGCGCGACGACTACGGAGCAACAGGGCCAGTCGCTACACATCGCCCCAAGCGTTCAGAGAGCCCTTGAGAGGTGACGCCGTGAGGTAAATTGCTTGATAATGACTGGTGGGCATTCTGGGAGACAGCGGCAGCGGGAAACCGCGCGGCCGTATCAGGCGCGTCAAGCCAGCGTCAAGTGACCGCGCGAGCGCGGCAGGCCGCGAGCCGTCGTCTCTTCCTTCCTTCCTCGACACCCGACTGCTTTGCTTGTTCAATTGCTTTCGTATATGTTATGTTCCCCGTACTTCTCGCCGAGAGATCACGAGCGTTGCACGATATTTCCTGTTGTCGTATGGCCGCGAACGTCAAGGGCGTACTCGGGGTCGGGCTCGTCAAATTTGGAATTCTTCATGACACCATATGTCATGTCGGACTGTGTCCTAGTCAGCACCATTCTTCATTCGGAATCTCGACAGTCAAGGGTCATGGAATGTTTCGTCATTACTACTGTACAACATGTTTGGTTTCCATATCGCGAGGTGCATGTG
This sequence comes from Gelatoporia subvermispora B, assembly GCA_000320605.2. Lineage (NCBI taxonomy): Eukaryota > Fungi > Basidiomycota > Agaricomycetes > Polyporales > Gelatoporiaceae > Gelatoporia > Gelatoporia subvermispora. Next base: position 1,710,466 of record KB445796.1, read on the forward strand.
CATAATCCCTATTCTGTTCATAGAATCCGGCCCCGACCGCGTCCAGACGCGGTGCGTCACAGATACTATGATGCCGGAACACAGGACCAGCATCAGATACCTTCCACAAACGACTCAGCTACAAGCGGATCAGATGGGTGACAGCGTACTCACCTTGGAACTCTATGCCTCCCGTGCCAACAGACTATTCAAGCACCGAGCAACGCACCCCACTGCCTTCTCCACCTCTTCCTTGTCGCTCTCCTTGACCCTGGCCAGAAGCCTTCCGAAGCGATCGGGGTGCCACCTGCGCAGCGCATTCTTGATCCTCTCTTTCCTCGTTTGGCCCTCCGAATGCGTGGGAGACAATATGAACAAGGCGATTCGAGCAGGCGTGATGTCCTCCGCATCGCGTGGCGGGGAGAATGTCGGCCAGGGGATGGTGCGGAAGGTCAACTCGGCTGGCTCTTGTCTTGCACTTGTGATTGCCTCCCAGCGGTCCTGGTATGACTGCCAGGCCTGTCGATCTGCCTCCTCGCACCGTGCCTTCGCCTTCGCCTGCTCCTTCTCGCGATGCCTGCGCTCTCGACTATCTTCGTATGCCCTGCGCCTCTCGTATGCCATCCTTCGCCTCTGGGTCTCCTGCTGTGCGGCACGCAGGCGGCTCATTTCTTCCTGAACAAGCTTCTCCGCCTCCCTCTTCCAGTGCCGCGCGGCTCGCCTTGTCTCCTCCTCCAATGACCTCCAGCGTTCCGCCTCGCATCGGAAGCCGCTCGCAAGATCTTCCAGTAGTCGCCGGAGCTTGGGGTCCTCGTCGACGCTGAATGCTGTGCGCTGCTTTGCAGCGTCGCGCTCCTGTTGCTGACGCACCCAGCGCACGGTTTCCTCGTTCTGCCGTACCATCTCTGCGATCTCCTGCTCGAGAGTCCACGTGTAATTCTGCGTCGGGTGCTCCCACGGTCTGCTGCCCTGGTCGGCGTACGGGTTCATTGTGTAGGATCGTCGAGGAGGTGTAGGACGTGGCCGGGGGTCTGTGGATGCGAGATTCGCTGTGCGTCTTGAGCAGGACGAGCGCGTCCTGCTGCGATGTTGTACGGGTTCGACATACTCTGGATAGTAGTGCGCACCCCCGTAGATGAACGCTGCGTGTTCCATGAGTGTTCGTCAACGAGGCGATCGTCGCGCGGGCGATTGAATGCGAGAAAGCGGGCTAAGGCAGTAGATGAACGACGTGGCCAGCGACCGAAGCTCATAAGTACTGTGCATCCTGCGACTCTATCTGTACTCATGTTAGGGGTAGTGGATCGCATGTCTGGTCAGTTCGGCCTCCTTGCCTCCTCGTGCCAGAACTGGCCTTGTCGCAGGCGCCGCTCGAAGCAGCTGCCTTCTCATACGCCAGATTCGGCCGTTCTCTCCGTTCTCTATGCCGTTCATATTGAGTCTCCTTCTCTCTGGTTCTTCAGCCACACACATTCAGATCTCTGCGAGATCGGTCCGAGTGCTGTTCCGCTACTCCGTCAGAAACTCACTGAGAGAGTAATGTCGCACACCACCAGGGCAGGGCGCTTGTTGTACTACGGCGCAGCGACGCCCTGCGTCCACCGATCCTGTCGCCCTGCAAGCCTCGAAGCACTACAGGTAAGTGGGCCGCAGTGAGTGCAGGAGGCCAAGGAAGGGTGCGCGATCCACTTTTAGATGGTGCATGTATACAGCATGGTCTTATCACTCCGCATGAGATCCATGAGGCGTACGTACGATTGACTTCGAACGAGATGCTCGAGATCACGAGCCTGGCCCACGAGTTTGGCCACGAGCTCCATAGAGATCTCTGGCCTATCATCAGCATGATGCATGATGCATAACGCATAGTACCTAGAACATCTCCACTAATCACCACCATCATGTCTCTCCTTCGTCGTTGTAAGCATCAGAAACCACCTCTAATCCTAAGAATTGTTCAAGTTAGATCCTACAAGTAGATATTAACACGGGGACGCCTGTGAGTTTGCCACAGAGAGGAACCCAGAAACTGATATGGAGCATTGCGAATCGAATTTGCAAGGAAGGACGAAGCATCTCAGACGCTTTGTGAAGCCCCGGTGCTGCCTGTGCTGTGGTGCTGTGACATACCCATGGCCTTTGGCGGCATGTCGTCGTCGACGACGCAGTCGACGGTCTTGTCCACTGTGATTTGAAGCTGAGAATGGGACGCTTGAGTACTTGCAAAATGATCACTTGTGAAAGCACTCACCCTCGTGCCGGTGAGGTCGAGCTGATCGGGTTGGAACTATCATAAGCCGTCGGGAGACGCGATCGATATGGCACGGAAGTAAGTACGTACCGAGGTCCGCTTGCCGCTAATCCGTCCATTGAAGCCCTGCGCAAAGAGCACCGGCAGCCGATGTCCCGAACTCGACGCATGCGACGTCTGCGCTCTGAGGATTTTGCGGGCATTCATGCTGCGGCACATCAAAGCGATGCATTGAGATCCGGAGCCGGTTCGGGAATTAAGGGGGCACTCACGAGGCCAAGAACGAGTTGGCATACACTGGGTATGGAGAAGGGTAAGCTCCGAGCAGCCCACGTTGAGAACACGCGACTCACGTTTGCTGATAGCGAAGTGCAAGCCAAGGTAAATGAGAACGTGCGGCATTGCCAACCACTGTTCGACATCCAAATCAGATTTGAAGGCCTCTTGGGCGAATACGGGTCTGCCCACTCACGAATATCAAAGATACCACTGTGGTGATGCTGCACCGCAACTGTGAGTCGTTGGGAAGATGCACAGACACATGCGAGCCTCACCATGTCAGCATGCCGTTCTCAACAGTGTACAGCGTGACGGAGTCCAGAATATGATCTAGCCTATCAAGTGAAGTTCAGCAATTGGAGAAAAACAGAGCACAAGACACAGATTCACCGTCCGGAGCCGGTGCGACTCTTCCGAAGGTATGCACACAATCCAATTGTGATCGACACATCGACAACCAGTGATAGTACAAGACCGATCGTAAACACCCACTGAAAAGACGTCCATGAGTTTAGTGCTTCTGAGGTCAGCTTTTCATTGGAAAACTTGCGCGATATTTCTCGTAGAATACGGAGAAGTAGCCTGTCTTTATACTGTAAAGTACTTTCAGCCTGATGCAATGGTTCTCTTCAAACAGAGGCTCACAGTTCAATGGCAGTAACTGATGGATGCAGCGTGGATTGTAAGACGTATGCACGAATCTATGTGTACTAAGACTCTCGTACCGAAGGCAGATCCTGGAATCAGGTGCCGTGATCAGCCTGAGGCGGTAAAAGAATATGTTGTGGACCCGGCTTACCTACACGGCCGACAGCCATCACGCCCTTTGAAGACTCGATGAGATAATTACACACGAATCATGACCCAGCGGACTTACTAGAGGGATTGTAATCCAGTAGTTGCCTTTGCTGACTGCGAACCGTTTGGTGAGCGGATTGTACAGTCGCGTAAGTAGGTGGACATACACTTCCATAGGCGGTAGGTGAAGAATCTGAACATGCTTGGGTCAGTATTATCACTTCGGAGGCAATATGATTGCACCTACAAGTGGACAAATACGGTTGTGATAGCCTTGGCAGAGCGGAAGAACGTCAGCGATTCTCATGTAAGCGTAATCAAATGATAAGTTACCGTGAGTGCAATGGACACTCCGACCGTCCTAAAGTGCTCAATCAGACACAGCTATATCTTATGTAAAGAGGGCACAACGCACCAAAACACGCGGTCATTTATATTCGTCTCGCCGAAACTTTCGACAAGGTACTGCCAACTTGCGGCGCACACCATGCATGTATGCAATGTATCCAACAGACTGCAAAACCGCGTGAATGGGGTTCCCCCAGATCAACGACTAATTAAGCACGTACAACATAGCCCCAACCTACTCGACGTCAAAATCTCAGACAAAGTAGCAGATTTGCGCTGACATACCCTGAGCTTCACCATGAACGGGTCCCTGGGAAATAGTCTATAGTACAGCGCTGTTTGCATTGCAACAATGCCGGATAGTCTGTTGTCGTATCGGATTCAGCCTCAGAAAAAAATTAGAGGTTCAGAATCCCACTGACGCGGCAGAGACCAGACCTCCGACAAGGATGGCCGCGAGGCTAACACGCAGGTCATGATCCATCGTGCGTATCAGCGGGTATGAGGAGATCACTGCAGCATATATCACGGGTGGGCAAGAGCGGGCCTAGGAAAGGAGAGAAGGCGGTACGAGTACGCGACCGCGCTACCTTTATGAAGAGTATGTCCCGGCCGTGCGGCGAGACTAGTGGTCGCAGGCCCAGAGGCGCGATCGACTTGGAGAAGCAGAAGGAGTCCTCGCCGCCTGATTCGCCGGTGACGCGCTGATGAGACCGGGACCAGAAGCTCGCGAACGACGCTGCGACGCAGGCAACACCGGCGATCGAGCCACCTGGATCTGCTGCAATCTGCCTTAAAAATTGGCGTCCGCCCGGCAAGTTCGCCAAATATTTCGCTCGTTGCGTATGCTGCCGCCATATGTAAGTGCGCACTGCCATCTACTCCGCCCAGTACTCCAAACCCCCGCTCCCCTCTTGGGTCTCTTTCGCATTTTTCTCGGCGGCGACCACAGCCACCCATGGAGATGCCCCCGGAACATGGTCATTCAATCTGATCGCCCAATGGAGGTGACAACTGGGAATAATCCTGAACGATTTCCCGGGACCTTTCGGTCGGGGGCCAATCACGAGGCCCGTTTCAGGTCACTGCACGTCGACCTAAGCCGGGAGATCTGTTGGTGCACCATTCTTGGTGGGGGCGCAGTGGGCTCAGCACGGCTCAGACGCCGGCAGCGGGAGGGCGGCGCGAGGCGGCGCGGGCGCCCCCACGGCGCGCTGGTGCTGGCGGGGCCCAAAGAGGTAAAGCGTTGTTCCTGGCCACGCGCGCCGTCGTCGGCCACGTCTGCAGAACTGTCCTTGCGCGACGGTGGGGGACCCCCGGCGCGCCGCTGCGAGTCGTCCCCGCGCGCCGGCAACAGCCAGCCAGTCGTCGTCGAGCAGCTCCGGGCAGCGGCACGCCTTGCAGGCTTTGGCTGGCCCCGCCCATTATTGGGGTCGCGCGACTAGGGCGGACCACGATCGACGACACGTCCATCTCTCCGAGTCCGCCCACACTAACATCGACTGTCGCGATTCGATCTGATATATTATTGGTGAGCTTGTTTTGAGGGTGCTTCACTCACATCAGCAGGCTCCGGGCGCAGCGGATGACAGGTCACTTCGCGGCTCGTAAGAGCATGTTCTGTCATTCTGATTGGCCGATATTGTCTCCAAGTTCACTGCGTTGCATCAGACACCGACGAGCACGTTCGCGTGCTTGCAGACGCGGTGAAGAGCGTTGCTAGGACATGATAACATGTCCCCAGTGAGCCCTAGTGAGCACGACAGAGATGTATATTGACGGAGCCAGCAAGCGAGGAGGCCGTGCCTGTATAAAGGATACCGAGTTGGCTGTAATGGTGCGAGTGCAAGGGACGACGGGCCGAGACCTACACCTGGGCAAAAGCGGGCCCTATTTGGCAAACTGCCTGACAGATCGTCCATCATGTCTGCATCTCGACAACTCTCGCCTATTGACACACGGCTACCTCGGGGCGGATCACTCAAATTCAGGCAACACTGGGCAGACGACACAGCACACAAGACACTGCGGTATAACACGCATGTTCCGAAAATGACAGTTTGATGTTACAACATGTTCCTCATATGACGACATACAATCATGGGCATATCACAGGCTCCCAGACACCATCGCGACCCGCTCAGAGGCCACCACGCAGACGGAGGACCAAATGGAGGGTGCTCTCCTTCTGAATGTTGTAGTCAGAAAGAGTGCGGCCGTCCTCAAGCTGCTTGCCCGCGAAGATGAGGCGCTGCTGGTCCGGAGGAATGCCCTCCTTGTCCTGGATCTTGGCCTTGACGTTGTCAATGGTGTCCGAAGACTCGACCTCCAAAGTGATAGTCTTGCCAGTCAACGTCTTGACAAAGATCTGCATACCGCCACGCAGACGGAGGACTGCCCATCAGACATATGTCAGCACCGATCAATGTAGCATGCTGCGAAGATACACACCGAGGTGGAGAGTGCTCTCCTTCTGGATGTTGTAGTCCGAGAGCGTGCGACCATCCTCAAGCTGCTTACCAGCAAAAATGAGACGCTGCTGGTCGGGCGGGATGCCCTCCTTGTCCTGGATCTTCGCCTTCACGTTATCAATCGTGTCGGAGGACTCGACCTCAAGGGTAATGGTCTTCCCCGTGAGAGTCTTGACGAAGATCTGCATACCACCGCGGAGACGCAACACTGGACTTACATGTTAGCAGGAAATGAGTGGCTGTATGCGTGATACACATACCCAAGTGAAGGGTGCTCTCCTTCTGAATGTTGTAGTCCGAAAGGGTACGGCCATCCTCGAGCTGCTTGCCTGCAAAGATGAGGCGCTGCTGATCCGGAGGAATGCCTTCCTTGTCCTGGATCTTCGCCTTGACGTTGTCGATAGTATCAGACGACTCGACCTCGAGAGTGATAGTCTTGCCGGTCAGGGTCTTGACGAAGATTTGCATACCACCACGCAGACGAAGAACTGGATAGCATTTAGGATTGCGTCGCATTGATTATATGCGCGAGGGAAACGTACCCAAGTGAAGGGTACTCTCCTTCTGGATATTGTAGTCAGAAAGAGTGCGGCCATCCTCCAGCTGCTTGCCGGCAAAGATCAAACGCTGCTGGTCGGGCGGGATGCCTTCCTTGTCCTGGATCTTCGCCTTGACGTTGTCGATCGTGTCAGAGGACTCGACCTCCAGCGTAATGGTCTTCCCCGTCAGGGTCTTAACGAAGATCTGCATACCACCGCGCAGACGTAGAACTATGATTGCGGTATTAGCCACAGTACCACCAACAAGGACAATGTAAGCTTACCCAAGTGAAGGGTGCTCTCCTTCTGGATGTTATAGTCGGAGAGGGTGCGACCATCCTCAAGTTGCTTGCCCGCGAAGATGAGGCGCTGCTGGTCTGGCGGAATGCCCTCCTTATCCTGGATCTTGGCCTTGACGTTGTCAATGGTGTCCGAAGACTCCACCTCGAGGGTGATCGTCTTGCCCGTCAGGGTCTTGACAAAGATCTGCATACCGCCACGGAGACGGAGGACTGAACATCATGCTCAGAGACCGGTAACTCAGTAGGGATAGTAAGAACGCTTACCAAGGTGGAGAGTGCTCTCCTTCTGGATGTTGTAGTCGGAGAGGGTGCGACCATCCTCAAGCTGCTTGCCAGCGAAGATAAGGCGCTGCTGGTCCGGCGGGATGCTACACGATAAGGGGTGATATTTGTGAGTACATGCTTATCGGTGTCATCGGCGAGCTACTCACCCCTCCTTGTCCTGAATCTTGGCCTTGACATTGTCGATAGTATCAGAGGACTCGACCTCAAGGGTGATGGTCTTGCCGGTGAGAGTCTTCACGAAGATCTGCATGCTAGACGGGAGTAAATGTCAGCCTCAATCGCTCCTAAACATCGTTGGCGACAACCAGACAACTCACATTGTGGATTGGAGCGATGTGTAGTGGTCGGGAGTGGTGAGATGGTGGTGGTTAGGGAGAGGGAGAGGCGGGGTTGATTGGGGCTTATCAAGGCTGTGACGATTGCCACAAGTGGCCTGAAACGGGAATAGTCTGGACCGTTCGATGACCTCAGCGCCCGGTCTCCCCGATCAACCCACTTCCACCCAACACATGCTCTCTTTTTTGTTAACCACCGCTTCTGTCTTACCTTGCATTTATCACCTTCGATACGACGCTTGTTCGGAGTTATCAGGATCTGAAAAGGATACTGTACAGTACTTGTACGTTTCTACGATTGCTCAAATCATAAATGCCAGTAGAGTAGGCTTCATGGCAACGTCGCGACAAGGATTATCACACTCGGAGACGAGTGTAACGGTTGTGGAAAATGGAACGCGCGGGAATTGCACCACACGCAGCCGCTGGACTATCTGTCCCAAGTTACAACCCATTACAACCAATTCTAGTGCCGTTACGCCGGTGGACTAGGCCAGGTCCTGCCGCACTCGTTACAACGAGATCCTCCCGTCTTGAAGTTCACCAAGTTACAGCACGATCCATGCACGTAACTCGGCCTTTTGAGACGCTTGAGAGCAATATTGTAGCTCGTTCATGTTCAGTAGTGTGCATCTGTCGTGCAGCCCGGCCACTGCCCACGTCGCGTTCAGGACCGATAGAGTTCTTTCCTTTCCTGACGCACATCTTGTTGCTCCTCCAACTGATAAACCCGTCGCTTGCACGGTCGGCCTTCATGACCAACTGAGAGGTGCGCTGGTTATTTACGTTTCTTCTCAACAAAACCGGGATAGACGATACCTCGCACAGCGAACAACAATCATTGCATCAATGTTGTGAACAACATATCACATGCCAGCTGTTCATCAGTAGCCATGCACTGCTCTCGCAATCTGACACTTCAATCGACCATAATTATCCGAAAAGTTCAGTCGTTATTTCGTGTATTTCGTTGTTCAATGACACTGAACTTCTGCAGATTCTAGGAATAAATAATTGCATACACGCAGTCAGACGCTCTGAGCTGGAGTGCGAACCAGCTGAACCGTTTCGCATTTGAACAAATCTTGATGATCCTACCGGAAGTCATGTCTCAATTTCCTACACTGTATGTGAGTACGTCCAGTGCTTGATGTCGAAGACCTCATTTTCCGTAGGTACTGACACTGTCAGGTGTTCTAGAGGCATCATGGCTGTGTCGTGGCAGATGCGGCGGTAGCTCCGGAATGTAACACTCGTAGCGCTCACGGTCCGTCGGTGCTACCGGATAGGTCACAGAGCACAATTGTGAGGCGCCGCACATAGTATAAGCTCTGATATGCTACCAGGGACATGACTTTTGCTTGTGCGACCGCTTCAATGAATACCGACGGCCAGCCTTGTCCTCAGACAGATGCTACAGCGAGTTCGAGACCCGGAGACTCCGGAGCTTGCCAAGAATAGAGACGGTTCTACTGGGCGGCCGCATACTCAGAGTTCCGAGTTAAGGATTGCAGCACTCCTGAGTCCTGTCACCACATCTTCATAGCTGAATTGTTCTGATTCCCTTCCATCAGTAATAGTACTCCCGGTTTGGGCACCCCAATATCATTCTTCAATGCCAACTTGCGGCTATCCTAAGATTTCCCATGTCACCGGATAGCGATGCACACCAATGCGTTACAGAGCAGGCTCCTTTAAGCAAGATCCTGCGGGTGTTGTCGAACCTCTATCTTGCTTCCAGTAAGACTCCCTTCACTATCCGCAATGGCTCTCGACCTCATCAGGGCACAGATTCTCGCGCTCTTCTTCACGGGTATCTTCCTTGGTTTTCATCTCATCCTTTCCGTAATGACTTTATGGGCGCAAATATGGGCTAACCCGGCACGAGGAAGGAAGACGAACTGGATTCTGGTGGCGATCTCCCTGGTTATAGGGACCATCGGAATATTGAATGCAGCTCTGGATGTGTACGTGAACATGTGGGCCCTCACCACGGAGAATCTGGAAGTATTCCTTGACGTATCCTCATGGGGATACGTTGCCGGGTAGGCCATAGTTTGTGCGAGTCTGGTATATTCTGACCTCAGTACAGAAAGTCGATGAAATTGTACCATCCATCATTGGCGATACTGTCCTAGTGAGTACGTAGTCACTCTGAAGTATCTCACAGTGGTGACAGACATACCGATGTTGGATTGTGTACGAAAGGAGGTGGAAAGCCGTCATTATCTCAATCATCCTCTGGATATCTGCCGTGACATTCGCTGTGTTCGTCGTTGTCAAGTCCGCCCTCGTCCAATATGTGAGTGGTATCAACAATCCTGCTCTCACTGCTTTCATCGCCGCCGCTCTTGGATGCTCTGTGTTGCTCAACGTTCTCACAACTTGTGGGGCACTCTTATTTTTGCAAAATCTGAGGACTTGGCTAATACATTTATTAGCGCGCATTGTATATCGTATCTGGAAGGTGACCAGACATATCAGATCCCAATGGCAAGCCGTAGGCCAGACCAAATTGACTTATGTGAATCGAATAATCATCGAGTCTGGTCTGATCTATACCATATCGGCAATTATCTTCCTCTTCACTGCCATCGTACAGAGCAATGCCATCTATATTACCGGCGATTGTGTGAGTGAGCAGTTCCTGAAGTACCGCCGAGGTTTTCCTGATGACTTCTGTCCTACCTTGCATGTATTGCCTTCAATACGGCGTTTGTTCGTTTCTGCGATTGTTCAAATAATATATGCCAGTAGAGCAGGCTTCATGGCGACGTCCCGACATGGAATCTCACATTCGGAGGCGAGATCCTCCCGTCTTGAAGTTCACCAAGTTTAGAGCACGGTCCATGCACGCACCTCAGTCTTTTGAAACGCTCGAGAGCACTGCAGCTGGTTCTGTTCAGTGGCGTGCATCCGTCGTGCCGCCTGGCCACTGGCCACTTCGCGTTTTGGACACATAGAGTTCTTTTCCTGACGCACATCTTGTTGCTCCTCCAATTAGATATATTCGTCGCTCGTACGTTCGGCCTTCATGGCTAACTGAGAGGTGCGCTGGTTATTTACTTCTCTCATCAACAAAGCCAGGATAAATGATACCTTGCACAGCGAGCAACAGTCATTGCATCAACATTGTGTACAGCATATCACATGTCAGCTATACGTCAGACCATGTACTGCTCCCGCAATCTGGCACCTCAATGAATTGTAATCGTCAAACAAGTTCAGTCGCTATCTTGTGTATTTCATTGCTCAATGGTACTGAACTTCTGCGTAGAATAAGATAGGGTGGGGTGGGGTGGGGTGGGATGGAATGGTATAGGAAATGAATAATTGCATACACGTAATTAGATGCTCTGAGCTGGAGAATGCGACCCAGTTGACCCGTTTTGCATGAACAAATCTTGATGATCCTGCCGCAAGTCATGTCTCAAGTTACCTTCACCGTCTGTGAGTACGTCCGGTGCTTGATGTCGAAGACCTCACTTTCCGCAGCTGGTGTCACTGTCAGATGTTCTAGATATATGAGAGCTGTGTCGTGCGTGGCAGATGTGGCGTTAGCTCCGGGATCTAACGCTCACAGCGCTCACGGCCGATTGGTGCTGCGGATAGGCCGCAGAACGCAATTGCGGGGCGCCGCACAAAATATATATGCTCTGGTATACTATCACGAACATAACCTTCGCTTGTGCGACCCATTTGACGAATTCCGATGGCCTTGTCCTCAGACAGAATCTACAGCGAGCCTGAGACCCCGAGACCCCGGAGCTTGCCAAGAATAGAGACGGTTCTACTCGGCAGCGTCATACACAGACTTCCATGTGGGAGATAGAAGCACTCCTGTGCACATCCCCATAAATGAATTGGTCTGATTCTCATCTGTGTAGTAACTGTGCTCCCAGGATTAGGGTTTGAACGCCCCAATATCGTTCTTCTATGTCCGCTCGCGAGCATCTTGGGATTCCCCATTTCCTCGAACTGCGATACACATCCATGCATCACAGAGCAGGCCCCTTTATGCAGAATCCTGCGGGTGCTGTTAGAACCCTATCTCGCTCTCAGCAACATCCCCCTCACTATCCGCAATGGCTCTCGACCTCATCAGAGCACAGATTCTCGCGCTCTTTTTCCTGAGTATCTTCCTCGGTATCCATCTCATCGTTTTTACAATGGCTCTATGGGCGCAAATATGGGCCAACCCGGCACGAGGAAAAAAGACGAACTGGATTCTGGTGGCGATCTCCCTGGTTATGGGAGCCATCGGGATATTCAATGCAGCGCTGGACGTGCACGGGAACATATGGGCCTTCACCACAGAAAATCCTGAAGTATTCCTTGACGCATCCTCATGGGGATACGTTGCTGGTGTAGGTCACAGTTTGCGCGAGTCGAATATATACTGATCATAGTACAGAAAGTCGATGAAATTGTACCAGCCATCATTGGTGATACTGTACTAGTGAGCACCCAGCTCAGTAGTCACTCTGGAGTATCTCACAGTGGTGACAGACCTACCGATGCTGGATTGTGTACGAAAGGAGGTGGAAAGCCGTCATTATCTCAATCATCCTCTGGATATCTGCCGTGACATTCGCTGTGTTCGTCGTTGTCAAGTCCGCCCTCGTCCAATATGTGAATGGTATCAACAATCCTGCTCTCACTCCTTTCATCGCCGCCGCTCTTGGATGCTCTGTGTTGCTCAACGTTCTCACAACTTGTGGGGCACTCTTATCTTTGCAAAATCTGAGGACTTGGCTCATATATTTAGTAGCGCTCATTGTATATCGTATCTGGATGGTGACCAGACATATCAGATCCCAATTCCAAGCCGTAGGCCAGACCAGATTGACTTATGTGAATCGAATAATCATCGAGTCTGGTCTGATCTATACCATATCGGCAATCATCTTCCTCTTCACTGCCCTGATACAGAGCAACGCCATCTATATCACCGGCGAATGTGTGAGTGAGCAATTCCTGCGGCTCTAAATCGGCTTACTGACTCGTTCGACCTGAAAGTTTGTGCAGCTCACTGGTATTGCCTTCAACCTGATTATCATTCGGTTCGATCAGAACCTCGCGGGCAAGCAGTCAAACGAGCGCGATTTGACATGGTGCATGGCCACCGCGCCCTCGAGCGGCCTGTCATCGGACGGAACTACCCACGAGACTTCTGTCTTGAGCGGTCCGAGTACTATCACGCCCAAGAACGAACCATGACACATTTCATTTCCTTGGGAAAGTGCAACAATTACGTAGAGCAACTTCGTCATGTACCCCTATTCCGATCTTGGTTTGTTATGACTCGACTTTGTGGGGTAGAGAGGTCAAGGATTCTGTGAATGAGCAAAATTGGATGCCAGAATCTCATGTACAACATCCTTTTTACACCGACTTATGTCTGAAAAATTATATGTCAATCCTCTTCATCGGAGCATTTCAGAGATGAAGACACTGAGGAATTTTGAATGGGTGTTTTGATGATACCCAGGAAAATCCTTTCGTTTCTGCCTAATGGTGCGGAAAACGTGAGCAAAACCGCAGCTCACCTGCTTTCACGGAGAACAATCTGACGAGCGCGCACATACACCGGGTGTGAGATTAGTCGCAGTATATTGGTCATAGCGAGCAATTGACAGTGGCGACGATTTCACAGTCCAAATGTGTCAATCGCGCATCGCTCCTGCCGAGCGTCTGCCGAACGCGTGTTGAGCGCGTGTACCTCAGGCTCGTGCACGTTGCCGTCCCAAGCTTATCCAGAGATTTACTCACCACCCAAGCTGGCAGTAATGACAAGCCAATCTAGCCAATCTAGCCCGGCCCATACATTCTTGTGCACTTAATACCGCAACCTGGAGGTTGGTTCTACAAGAAGCTCACCGCTGTGACTTGTGTGTACGCTCTTTCACACTTCTGTTCAATGAAGTGACATTATTGGCGTGGATCTGCGATGGGACTTCTGCCGCTGACGTTGAGGTCTGAGGCAGTGTCCGTCATCCACATGTGCTCATGCGGGTGCGATCGGCTACTATGTCGATGTCTAGCGCGGTTGATATTGCACCAGTATCATCACGGCTGCGTTGTCTTGCATCCTGCAGTCCTCGTTGTTGACGAGAGTGTGACCCCACCATGGCCAAACCCGCCGACGAGTTTCATGCCAACAAAGTCTACGCTGAGCAGTTGTTCCCTCTGGGACACGGTATGCCTCTCTGGGAGCCAGAGCCGAACGGCACAGGGGAGGTGGAGATAGGCGACGTGGGTTACATCCAGGATGGCGGCTTCTATCGCCTCTTCAACGCTACCCACACCAGAGACGATCCGATCAACTTGCGATTCGGATGCCCTGACGCGTTCTGTCCTCTCGTGACAAACGATCGACTGTACTACATGCGCCCACACGCCCTCTCGCCTGGTACACTGTGTAGCAAGAGCATCAAGCGAGCCGAGCTAGATGTGCAAGCTGCTAGGTATGCCTGCCTAAGCAAATTTCGAGCCATTATGTGACATATATTTAGTCCCGCAGGAGGCGGAGGCTTATCATTCACGTACACCGGTGGCAGAGGCGCTATCTTAAATTTGCTTGACCCAGCTACCCGGATGCGACTGCACGAGGATCGCGCAGTCGTGGAATACATGGCCCAGAACTTTGACACTTGGTATCATTTTGCAACGGAAACGTTGCGCATGGATTTGCACCAAAGCGACATTGTCTTCGTGCGCGGCTGGATGAAAACGTCACGATGGGCCGTCGCAGCATTCGCGCAAGGAGGCCAGTCCGGCACTCTCACTTTCAATATCAACCCGGCATTCCCTGCAAGCGCGTCTCTAAATGTTTCAGTTGCAAAGGACGTCACTGTTTCTCACCAGTATCGGGCTGGACCATTTTCGCAGACGTCACCGGCACAGTATCAATCGATCACCCAGAACCCAGACAATTCATCAATGTCGCTAGCAGAATCCGAATACAAGTGCGATCAATGCATCTTCCTGCATTACTACAAGATGAGATCGCGTTTTTGGCGGCCTCGTGTAATAAAGGCAGCCGGTGGACCACGTGACTTCGAATATTATCCTGACGATGAGGTCGATTTAAGCGTTGCTTCTGAGCCTTTGACTCCGGATGTGGATGACATCGAATCAATTCCTGGAACATACCCTGTATGTGTTGAATTCTAGGACATAAGTTGTAAAATGACTGATGTAGTCATCCTGATCTGGCAGATGCCCGATCCTGTGGACGACATATTGGAGTATATCCTCGAGGTAAGATCAACGTCCTGGAAGCAGATTCATCGTCTCACAATCTCAACAGTCCTCAACAGCAAATGTTGCGATTGCTCACGACGGTCTTGTGAGCCAATTATGTTCAACAATTGTGAGTGTGTACTACTCCTGCCCTTCTGCCCATGTTCGAGTTCGTCGTAGGAACTCGATTTACCTGAGAAGCTTTCAACTCTGCTTGGGCAAATACGCCCATCAATCGAGGTAGACGAACAGGGCGGTACGTTTTGTGTAAAATTGCTTGAGACTGTCAAGTAATCTTCGAGGACGACAGTGGGTACCTTGTCCATAATGCGTCGACGCGCACGTTCGGACAAGAAGCATTCGGAAGCTATTCCCGAATCACTTACAGCGAAGACAGACTTATGCACGCCCGTATTTGCGTCATCTCCGTCGAACACACCATCTCCTACAAGCGGTCCTTTGTCATCGCGGTCGCAGGTTATAAGAGATCCACTACCTCGACGTTCGTCGAAAAGGTCTACGAGTGATACAGAACAGTCCGCTTCCCCATCACAAAAACGAAGGAAGAGCGTCGCTGATGAGAATGCGACGCCCATCAGTGTGCTCATCGTCGACGGTAAGGCTCCTCCGCTCTGCTTTACATGCTCTTCCATTCTCACTTGCAACCCGTGGGACTCAGATAACCCGATCAATCTAACTATCCTATCCACCTTCATGAGGAAGAAGAACATCAAGTATGATGTTGCGAAAAACGGAGAGGAAGCGGTGCAGAAGTGGCGCATCGGAGAGTTTCGTCTGATACTGGTTCGTGCATTGAACATAATGTGGTCGCTTATATCCTCATCCCGATGCTTACAGATGGACCTACAAATGCCCGTCATGGACGGCCTCGAGGCAACCAAGGAAATCAGGAGAATGGAACGTGACAAAGATGCATCCAGCGACTCCGTGCCACTGCCACCTGGCCGACAGAACGCACCACCGGAGAAGTCCGCTCTCGACATTGATTCGGGGCTCTCGACTGCGTCCAGGCCATCGGCGATTATAGTAGCTCTGACAGCCTCTTCATTGCCGAGTGACCGGACTGCCGCTCTCTCGGCAGGTTGCGACGATTTCCTGACGAAGCCTGTATCGATGCATTGGTTAAACAGTAAGATCGTAGAGTGGAGGTAAAACGGGGGTTGCAACCTGCGTAGCAATCACAAGCATCTATCGCTACTTCGACTCCTGCTACAGTTCGAGAGTATACACGTTATTCCGAAAGTGGCCCAGATAATGTATACCTTGTGGTCTACGAGCGAGTGCATGCCGTACTCCCGTCCTGCCAGCTATTGGGCGCACACTGACATTACTCTATATCAAGTTCAGCTAGGAGAGGAGTATACGGCATCCTCTGTTGGTCGTTTCTGACGCTCGAATGTCAGGAGTCAGGACGTACTTGTGTCATTTCTGAAATCTCGCACCCATCCGCGAATTCAAGTCCACACAGCTCTGTCTCCATCATCTTGCTCGTAAATCAGACAAGTGTTCCAATTGTCCTGCTCCTGCCACCTTAATCGTATTAAACTTGTGTGTCCGAGATCGAGGAAGCCAGGGCGACAGACGAGGCACCATTCGAGAGCAAGGTAGTCATCTTGCAGAGCATCAATAATTCCATCCGTCAGCTCTGGCGGTAGATCGGGAGCCATTAGGTCGAATATTCCACCTGTGGTGAGATGTTGTGTATAACTTTGCGGAAAGCCAAGGGGACGGCTTGTCAGGCTCGGGCCCCAGCCCGACCGCTCCACCACGTGCACGGGCGCTCGACGCGTTGCCAGAAGAATCAAAGTCGACAGTCTCGCCCGAGTCATTTTCCTATTCAACTCGGATGACTTGCTGCTTTCTTTCGTTCCGTACTTACCTGAAGGAAAAGATCTCTTACACCGAACAGCGTATTTCGCGGAGATTGGAAATCTGACCATTGATTTTGATATGCCACTCCGAGCGTCGTCTTGTGCATGTCCACCGACAAACTCTTTGCAAGTCTTACTCAGCGCAGAGAACGCCGGAAGACTTAGCTTCTCCTTTCCATTGGTCATATGTCGACTGTTCTCAGGGTCTTCCAGTCCTACGCGCTCGGCGATGATGAGTCAAGATCGTCCTCTCTAGCTGCGCAAAGTGCTATCAGCAAGCTCTGCTCGCCGACGACAGCTGAACTCGCCAGTCGTGCGCCATTGCAGCGCCTGCCGATCTTCTCTCTAACGTTTTGCGTGTAGCGCCTCCGTCAGATCGGCTCCAGAAAGCTAGAGATGGTGGAATAAGCAGCGTCCTCTGTCAGCGAGTAAGCTTTGTCAGCCACCAGTTCCTCTGAGCACGCAATCCGGATACACACGGGTGACATCATATATAACCTGACCGACTGCGTGCAGGTCGTCCATCACACAGTATCCAGAGATCTCAAGCATTCGACAACATTTCCACCTTAACATCCTCATCCGCCATGTCTGAGACTGTCACCGCCAAGCTGGTCTACTTCACCCCACCCGCCGATGGCTCCCGGCCCTACACGCTCATTAACACTCCTTCCGATCCCAACATTCCGAGGCAGAACTACAAGAGCGAGGAGCATGATGTTCTTATCGAGAACATTCGCGGGAAGGAGGGCAGCGTCTCGCTTGACACCGCCGGCTACCAGTTTTTCCGTCGCCCCTCAGCCCACAAGGGCTTCACCGACAAGGCGGCGATTGAAGCAGAATACTACAAGGAGTGCATTGAACTTGTAAAGGAGCTTACTGGTGCTAGCCGCGCCGTTGTCTTTGACCATAGTATGTCTTCCCTTCTCAACTATTTGCTTCCGCGCTCAGAGACTGACGATTGTTCAGCCGTTCGTCGTCACAACCCGGAGGATAAGGAGGACACTCCTGAGAAGCGGCAGCCCGTCCCGCGTGTTCATGTGGACCAGACGCCGTCGTCTGCGCGCCGCCGTGTCGAGATGCATCTTCCGTCCGAAGACGTCCCGCACCTGCTGCAGCGCCGCTTCCAAATCATCAACCTCTGGCGCCCGATCTCTGTCCCTGCCTTCGATTGGCCGCTCGCACTCTGCGACTACCGCAGTATCAACTACCAGGGCGACCTTGTACCCACGGCTCTGAGATACCCTGACCGCGACGGCGAGACGTTCGGTGTGAAGTTCAACCCTGACCACAAGTGGAAGTATGTGAAGGGCATGACGCCGGAGGAGTTTGTCCTAATCAAGTGGTATGTTGTCTCACAATAGCTGACATATACGAGACCTAACTAGCTGTTAGCTATGACTCTCAGGAGGACGGCAAGACGGCACTACTCACGCCCCACACGGCCTTCCAGGATCCGACCACTCCGAAGGATGCGCCGCTGAGGCAGTCCATTGAGGTCCGCCTTCTCGTGTTCTACGATTAGATCGTAGAGTCAGTAAGAGTGCCTCTCGCGCTCGTACATTGACATGTATACTTTCGAATAATATGAGTTTGATATGTGTATGCTATATTGCTCGCTAGTTACGCTTCGAATTGCAATGTCTTTGGTTGGCCATTGGCATCGGCGTCAGTGAGGTGACATGAACGGTTCCAGGCCAATTCAATCAGCTGTCGTGGATGATACTGTTCTCCACGCTACATCGGAGGAAGTCCAGCGGCGACAGGTGTATTCCCTCGGGTGGCATGTTCCTGCATTTTGGCATCATCAAGAACAAACCGGTTGAATGTCAATCTCACGGTCGGCACTCTGACATGAACCTATAACCTGGGTTCATCGCATGACAGTAGACGCCATCCAGCGGTGCCCTTTGTAGGTTGCTCATGCTCCTTACTACATTACATGCAGGGTGCTAGCCGCAGTAGCTATAGCTGTGGCCACCAGTTACGACCACAAGAACTTGTTCGCCAACATGTCAATCCCATCATCACAGCGTATCATTGCAGGTCTGCCATCGTCCTCTTGCGCCACAACCTGATCCTGCTGATCAACATTCAAGGATGATCAGATCTAGTAACGGTCACATATCTCAGAAATATGCTGAGAGCACACCAAGGCGACAAGTACAGTCCTGCTTGGTTTACTCACACTGGTACACCTCAAGTCATCCGAACGACCAGTCGACCAATGTCCATGTACTCTGCCTACCAGGTTGCGTTGTGCGTTCAAAGACTCAATCGGCACCAGCGGGGTTAGCTGACACTGATGATCAGATTAGAGGGTGTGCAAACTAATCGATTTTGGGGGCTGGTATCCTTCTGTATGTGAGCCGCATCATATGTCTTGGTTTGACTCAATACATCTGCACTCGACGCATTAGCGATACTGTATTTCGACTACATCATAATGCTCCCAACCGAACTCGAGCGATTCTGGAGCGGATTCACTTGGTCATGGGCCTCTGCATTATTCGTGTTCAACCGTTACCTGAGCGTTCTAGGCTCCATTCCTATCATTTTAGAATATTTCGCGGATATGTCAGAAGTCGTGAGTGACGGTTTATTCACCCAAAAACCACCGGTTGACAAAACACTCAGAGGTAGGCTGTTGTCGATTCTCCTGTTTGAATATGTCCAGACACGTATGCACGATACACAGATGTCGCCGCCTGCAATCTTTCCATCAGTACTATGCAATGCTCACTCAGTCAGTTATAGCAGGTAGGGGTCATAAATTCTAACGTTGTGGTACGCAATGCTGATACCCTCATTTCTGGGAGCCATCTTATTGATACGAACGTACGCACTGTACAACAGAAGTCGACGCATTTTGGTCTTGCTAGTAGCAACGGCCGTTGTAGCAGGCTCAGTCAGTGTTGTACGTACCGCTGATTATCAGAGCGTATGTGAACTGATATATCGTACAATGGCAGTGGTCGATCTTGAGCGAGAGAAATTTCACTTTTAATGCCGAAACGGCAATGCATCTGCCCAGTTGTGATCTTTCCATATCAAATCAACAGTAAGCGTAGCGTTATATAGTTCTGTCTTATATTCTCATGCCCTTTCAGGGGTCGCAGTAGGTGGCTGTAGGATCATCAAACATTCAGTATGCTGAGAGAAACACCAGGGCTCACAGGCGCATGGAGCTCGATGCTAGTTTTTGACACTTTAGTGTTCATATTAACCGTTCTGAGAGCCGTTCAATCCAATGGCCTTTGGCGTGGAGGATTGCTCAGATTAATGGTACTTGATGGTGGGTAACCTTCAAACTACTTTCGGCCCATCTGACGTGAATCAGGTGCTGCATATTACGGCCTTATGGTGATGGCGAATATTGCGAATATTGTAACATTTGTGGTATGTTTTGGCTAGAAGGTACCCTCCAGATTACTCACGTGGCGCATCATGCTGGTGCTTCAGGTACCAGTGGTGCGTGGAGCAATTGTCAGTTTCGGTTAAGGAAAGTATCGACATGGAATGGGTAACAGCCGACTGCGAAGGGAATGTGTGTGAGTCTCACGAACGTGTAAGTGATATATACCCTGAGCTAGCAGACCTTTGGGCGAGCTAACGCACTTCTAGGATCTCAAGCACCCTCATATCTCGAATAATGCTCAATATCCGTGACCCCGCACGGCGAGTCTTGACAGAGGGTCATATCCCACTGGGTAAAATCACACTGGATACTTTGGCGACGGAATGTACACACACTGTCTCTGAAGATTTCGAAGACGTTATGATCATCGCTTGACCCACGGGTCACCAAACCTCCGAATTTTGCTCGAGACCATCCACGTCGCTATTTGCTGCATACTTTACGTTAGGGCACCACAATGTAGACGTTCCTCCGCGAGCTCTCTATTCCGACCGTCCTCCACATAACCGACGTTTCGTACCGCCCTGGGGGCTGACTTGGCGGGCGGGCAGACGCACTTCTCCCATACCTATTCCTGAACGATTTGGCACCCGGAATGTCTACCCACAAGCTGCGCAATAGTATGACACGGTCCGTCGCAACGCCCAGCCCCTCATGTGTCACACTTTTCACTACCTGCAGCCAAAGCCCATAAGAATAGCAATCCGGCAGTTCGTCCTCTTCATTTGATACGAATCGGCATATTCCGACGAATGAACGACCTCAACATGATGAAAAACCCAACATGGGCCCTGATAGCCGGTGAGGGTAAACGCGAACGGTCTCCAAACTCCCATGACAGAGAGTACAGGTGGACAGCGCCACCCACTGACATCCGTGTTGCGGCCACTGTTGCTCTGCCGTGTAGGCGCCACTGGCGTTCAAAACTTCAATCTGAGATTTTCTTACAGGTGGCACATCGGCGCCCTCGTAAGTCAGACTAGCACACTGACCTCTTATTTGTGACTGACACTAAGGCAAAGCCTCGTATGCGTTTTCCGGCACGTAGTGCGAATCGCACTTACATCATTCAGAGCAGCATTCAATATCCATTGACAGTGTCCCGCTGCGCTGATCCTTGCTTTTCACACGGTGCCGAATGATGTTACTCTAGTCACAGCTATCTACTGCGGAAATCTCTGAGATGGGGAGTGAAACCTTGTACCTCCCCGCTTGACTCTATTCGCACTTCCGGGCCGTCTGGAAGACTAGTTGCTCAATGCTTCTACATTCTGCACAAGATCTAGCATTGTACGTGGCGGGATTACTTCGAATTGACAAAGTCAAACTTACTCTGATACCAAGACTGGAAGGCATACAAGCCATAAGATCCTTGGGCCTGGTATCCTTCAGTATGGTGGCGGCACAATGTCCCTTTATCTGCCCATTACGATGCGTTTACATTCGGCATCTCAGCAATCCTATATTTTGACTACGTCGTAATGTTTCAAACCGAAGTCGAGAGTCGCTGGGACTCATCGGTCTCGACTCCACACGGTGACGAGGTCTGCAAAGATTCGATCATAGCCGTGCTCAGAGATCCCTGCGAAAATCTTCCTCCCTTGCACGCCGATTTGGGTGTGCCTCGCTGAACGTCCTGCCAAGCCCCAAGTGTTCCAAATAGCCCCTCCATTCTGCTCCCGTATGCAAGAACCAGTATGCCCCGACGAGTTCAATAACCCCTCCCGGAGGGCCGCATGCTATATGGATGGGATTGCCTGCAGCAGGCTGGGCGCCGGCACGTGGTAAGTCGGGGGAGAGGTGAGCCAGTGGCGGTATTTTCGAAAAACGATACGCAGGGATCTTCTGCCGCAGGCCATGAATGGGCAACGAGCAGTGTCCAAATTCGAGCGTGCAGGGCGGGCACCGCCCCTCATCGAATCCGTGCGGCCGCGCGGCGTGCGGCCTCTGTCGTGTGAGCGCCGGCGCTCAGAACGACGCTGCCTCGGCATGCTGCCTTGCCTGTTGCTCGCGGAGCAACTCCCGTCCGAGGATGTCCCGTGCCTGCTGCAGCGCTGCTTCCAAATCATCAACCTCTGGCGCCCGATCTCTGTTCCTGCCTACGATTGGCCGCTCGCACTCTGCGACTACCGCAGTATCAACTACCAGGGCGACCTTGCCCCCACGGCTCTCAGATACCCTGACCGCGACGGCGAGACGTTCGGTGTGAAGTTCAGCCTGTAAATATGTGAAGTGTATGACGCCGGAGGAGTTCGTCCTGATCAAGTGGTATGTTGTCTCACCATAGCTGACATATATGATACCTAACTAGCTACTAGCTTCAACTCTCAGGAAGACGGCAAGACGGCACTACTCACACCGCACACGGCCTTCCAGGATCCGACTACTCCGAAGGATGCGCCGCTGAGGCAGTCCATTGAGGTCCGCCTTCTCGTGTTCTACTATTAAAGTCAAGTGAGGGTGCGTCTCGTGCTCGTACATTGTCGTGTATTCTTTTGAATAATACGAGTTTTGATACGTGTATGTCATATCCCCCGCTAGTTGCATTTCATATGTTACACAGTTTTCGGCTGGTCCTTGGCATCGGCATCAATGAGGTACCATGAAGTTTTACAGGCCGATCCAATCAATGATACTGTTCTTCGCTCTGCATCGGAACGGCGGTTTCGGAGGAAGTTCGACACCTTTGTTCCTTCCAGTGGCGTTTTCTGCATTTCTGCATCGCATGAGACCAAATCGGTAAGATCGCAATCTCACGGTGGGCACTCTGAGTCTGACATTGATCCGTGTCTACTCGGTTCATCGCACGACGATAGACGCCACCCAGTGGTTCCCTTCGTAGCTCAGGCTGCTGCGTGATGTACGTGGTGCTGGCAGGAGTAGCTACAGCTGCGGCTGCCATTTGCAACCACAAGAATGTGTTCACCAACACGCCAATCCCATCATCATGTTATATAGCTGCAGGACCGCCATCACCCTCTTGTGCCACGACATGATTCTGTTGATCAACGTTCGAGGATCATCAAATCCTATAACGGCGACTATCACAGAGATATGCTAGGAGGACGCCTATATGCTGAGAGTACGCCTAAGGCAACGAGTGCGTCTCTTCAACTCCATTCCCACTTGGGACACTCGCACTGGCAAATTTCATGTCATCCGAACGATCGGTCAACCAATGCCAATGTATTCTACCTACCAGATTGCATTGTACGTGCCGACCAACCGCTTTCAGCGGGATTGTCTGACACCAATATTCAGACTAGAGGGTGTGCAGACTAATCGATTTTGGGGATTGGTATCCTTCAGTATGTAGCCCACATCTTCTGTTCTGGTTTGGCTCAACGCATCTGCACTCAACGCATCAGCGATACTGTATTTCGACTACGTCGCAATGCTACCAGCCGAAATTGAGCGATTCTGGAGCGAATTCACCTGGTCATGGGCCTCCGCATTTTTCATCGTTAACCGCTACCTGAGTCTAATAGGCCCTATTTCTGTCATATTGGAATATTTTGGAGACATATCAGAAAATGTAAGCTATCATGTTCTATGCGATCAACGACCATGTGCTGACGGAGGTTCAGCGATAAGCTGCCGTAAAATGATTCGTAAATGATCAAAATGAGAATATGCGTGATACGCAGATGCCGCCGTCTGCAATCATTCCATCAATACTATGCAGTGCTTACTCAAGCCACCATAGGAGGTATGGGACACACATTAGAGCTTTTCTGCTGACAACATTGACACCGTCGTCTCCGGAAGCTGTCCTATTGATGCGAACATACGCGCTATACAACAAGAGCCAACGCATTTTGACTCTGCTTGTAGGAACGGTCGTGGCGGCAGCTGGAATCAGTTTGGTATGTATCACTGTTCATCCAAGTACTTGTAGACGGGAATATCACGCGATATCAGTGGTTGATCTTGGGCGAGGGAAAACTAACCGATACAACCGAATCCGTGATCCACCTGCTCGGTTGCGATACATCTCTTTCGGACCAACAGTGAGCATGATGTCATACCATCCTACACTGTCTTTTCACATCACATTAGGGGTCGCAGTGAGTGACTACACTGGTATTTCCCTGTCAATCCCAAACAACAATCAGGGCTTGCAGGCGCATGGAGTTCGATGCTGGTTTTTGATACTTTGGTGTTCGTATCGACCACTCTAAGAGCGGTCCAGTCCAATGGCCGTTGGCGTGGAGGATTGTTCAGATCGATGGTACTTGATGGTAAGTCACCTAAGACCTTCAAAACTGCTTTCGGCGTATCTGATGTGATTCAGGTGCTATATATCATGGCCTTATAGTGATTGCGAATATTGCGAATATAGTAACCTTTGTGGTACGTTCCGCCCAGAATGCACCCTCCAGAGCACTCACGTGGCATATCACGTTGATACTTCAGGTACCTGTAGTACGTGAAGCAATCGTCAGTTCTGGCTAAGGAAAGTAATAACATAAATTTGATGACAGCCGACTGCAAAGGGGATGTGTGTGAGTCTCACGAATGTGTAAGTGATCTATACCCTGAGTTGGCAAACCTATGAGCAAGCTAACACTCTCCTAGGATCTCAAGCACCCTCATATCTCGAATGATGCTCAATATCCGTGATCCCGAACGGCGAGTCTTGATAGAGGGTCGCATCCCACTCGTCAGAATCACACTGGAAACTTCGGCGACAGAATGTACACACATTGTCTCTGAAGAGAGCAAAGACGTTACTATAATTGCTTATTCCACGAAATCTGAAATAGCGATTCATATCACTGTTTCCTACATACTCTATGCTAGAATACCACGGTATAACGAGCTCTTCATCAAATATTTCATACATCTGACGTTTCGTAACTCCCGAAGCTGACTCTGCGGGCGGTCCCGCACTTCTACTATACCTATTCCCAGACGGTTCGACGCCCGGAGCGTCTGCTCACAAAATGCGCGGTAATACGGCTCGGCCCGCCGCGACGCCCAGCCCCCGTGTCACATTTTTCACATAGCTGTAGCCAATGCCCATTATCCACGATAGCGACCCGGGAATTTATCCTCCCCATATGATATGGGCCAGCATATTCCGATGAACCTCTGACATGAAGGAAGATGCAACATGGGTCCCTGATACCCAGGGACGCAAGCTAGTTGCAGGGTATTCGTGAGGAGGGGGTGACTCTCAGAGACCACACGTGTACGCGGCGGCGCGAACAGTCTCTGGACCCACATGATGGAGAGTAAGTAGCGAAGTGGTATGCGAGAATCTTCTGCCGCGGGCCATGAACGAGCAGTATCCAAATTCGGGCGTACATGGCGGGCATCGCTGCCCCTCAAGGCCTAACCCGTGTGGCCGCGTGCGGCATGCGGCGTCTGTCGTGTGAACGCCGGCGCTCAGGACGACGCAGCCTCAGGCTCGACATGCTGCCTTGCCGGTTGCTCGCGGAGCATCTCCCGTTCGAGGATGTCCCGCACCTGCTGCAGCGCCGCTTCTAATTCATCAACCTTTGGTGCCCGATCTTTGTTTCTGCATACGATTGGCCGCTCGCACTCTGCAACTACAGCAGTATCGACTACCAGGACGACCTTGCCCCCACGACGCTGAGATATTGTAACCATGACAGCGAGACATTCGGTGTGAAGTTCAACCCTGACCACAAGTGGAAATACGTGAAGGGCATGACACCAGAGGAGCTCATCCTCATCAAGTGGTATGTTGTCTCATCATAGCTGACATATACGAAATCTAACCAGCTGTTGACTTCGACTCTCGGGAAGACGGCAGATGGCACTGCTCATGTCCAGGATCTGACTACTCAGAAGGATGCACCGCTGAGGCAGTCCATTCGTGTTCTACGATTAATGTCGAGTAGCAGTGTCCCCATGCCCCTACACTGCAGTGTATGCTGCCGAACCATTCGAGTGTGACGTTTGTACGTTTTATCATCCGCTTTCTGCGCTTCGCATCACAATGTTTTCATTCTTGGTTCGGCGCCAATGAAACATCATGACCTCCAGGTCGATCTAAGCAACCGTTGTGGGTGGCACTGTGATTCGCACTACCTCAGTCCTATTCTTTTGGCAATGTCGCGGTAAGACTGGTGCCTTTGTAATTCCTCGGCTTCTTCTGTATCACACAACGCCAAACCGACAATATGTCAATCTCACGTTGGGCACTCTGGCACGATCCGTACCTGCTCGGTTCGTTGCATAATGATAAACGCCACTCAGCGACGGCAACTACCAAAGAGGTATACTCCGAGTACGCCTAAGGCGGCAAGTGCATCTTCTCAGCTCTATTCTCACTTGGTCCACTCGCACTGGCAAATTCCAAGTCATTCAAACGAGTGGACAACCCATGGCACTCTACTCTACCTACCAGATTGCATTGTACGTGCCAAAATTCAATGGGGCTCAGCGGAAACATCTGACAATGCATTCAGACTAGAGGGTGTGCAGACCGATCGATGTTGGAGTTTAGTAGCCTTCAGTATGTCGGCCACACCGTCTCTCCTGATTTGGCTCAATGCATCTACATTCAACGCATCAGCGATACTGTATTTTGACTACATCACAATGCTTCCAACCGAAATTCAGCGATTTTGGAGCGAATTCACGTGGTCATGGGCCTCTGCACTATTCGTGTTTAACCGCTACCTGAGCATCATAGGCCCTGTTCCTGTCATGTTAGAATACTTTGGAGACATATCAGAAATCGTAAGTTATCACATTCTTTGTGATCAACGACCACGGGCTGACGGAGGTTCAGCGGTAAGCTGCCGCAACATGGCTCTGTTCATAAATGTTAAAAATGAGAATATGCATGATATACAGGAGCCGCCGTCTGCAATCATTCCATCAGTACTATGCAGTACTTACTCAGACCACTATAGGAGGTATTGGACACGAATAAGAGCTTTTTCTTAGACAACACTGATACCTTTGTCTCCGGAAGCTGTTCTATTGATACGAACATACGCGTTATACAACAAGAGCCAACGCATTTTGACCCTGCTTGTGGGAGCAGTCGTGGTGGCAGCTGTAATCAGTGTGGTACGTATTGCTATTTGTCCAGGTGCTTGCGCATTGAAAGATCATACAATGGCAGTGGTTGATCCTGAGTGAGGGAAGATTCACGGAAAAAACCGAATCATTGATTCATCTACTTGGTTGTGATATGTCTCTAACAGATCAGCAGTGAGTATAATTTTTCTACAATCCTGCTCTGTCTTACACCATCTCAGGGGTCGCAGTGAGTGACTGCGCTGGCATCAATCGTTCAATCTGGCTCGAACAACCATCAGGGCTTACAGGCGCATGGAGTTCGATGCTAGTTTTTGACACTTTGGTGTTCGTATTGACCGCTCTAAGAGCTGTCCAGTCCAACGGCCTTTGGCGTGGAGGATTGCTCAGATTGATGGTACTTGACGGTAGGTCACCTGCAGGCTGCTTTCGGCGTATCTGATGCGAGTCAGGTGCTGCATATTACGGCCTTATAGTGATTGCAAATATTGCGAATATTGTAACCTTTGTGGTATGTTCTGCCTAGAATGCGCCCTCCAGAACACTTACGTGCCGTATCACGCTGATGCTTCAGGTAACTGTGGTACGTGTAGCAATTGTCAGTTTCGGCAAAGGAAAGTATCAACATGGATTGGGAAACAGCCGACTGCAAAGGGGACGTGTGTGAGTCTCACGAATGTGTAAGTGATATCTACCCTGAGTTGGCACATCTATGAGCAAGCTCACCTGCTCACGCACTCCTAGTATCTCAAGCACCCTCATATCTCGAATAATGCTCAATATACGTGACCCCGAACGGCGAGTCTTGAAGGATTGTCGTATCTCACTCGATGAGATCACACTGGATGCTTCAGCGCCAGCACGTACACACTCTGTCTCTAAAGACTTCGAAGACGTTATGATCATCGCTTGACTCACCAACACTCCAGATTTCCTCAACTTCACCATCCACATCACTACCTGCTGCATGTTATTTGTCAGAGCACAACCATATAGACATTCCGTCCACCCTCCACACGTCCTACGTTTAGCAACTCGGTGAAGGCCGACGTGGCGGGCGGATGCACTTCCACATTCCAACAATCTAGCCCCTTGAGCGCCTACCTACAAGCTGCGCGATTGTACGACATAGGTCTGCCGCTCCGCCCAGCCCCCGCGTTTGACACTTTCACACGGTTGTAGCCAATATGCACTACGACAGAGGTTGGGCAGTCCATTCCCTTCTCCGTATGAGACGAACTAGCATATTCCGACGAGTTCATAACCCCAAGATGATGGGAAGTGCAACGCACGTCCCCGAGAGCCGGGGAGACAAGTCAGTGGTAAGATATCTGTAAAAGGGAACGTGCATACGCCAACGGTTTCCCACTCCCGAATTCGGGAGTCAAGGTGGGCATCGCCGCCCGTTGACATTCGTGTTGCAATTGCCGTGTAGACCGGACACCACCTGACGGTCACGGTGGCTATTTGAGCGCCACGGTCCACTGCCAGCTGGCGTAGGTTGGCGTTCAGCTGTGCCTACTGCCTTGACTGTTGCTTACGGAGTGACTGTTAAGCATCGTGGTCCACTGACGCCTGTCGTGGCAGACTGGTACGTTGAGCTTGCATTTGCGATTGACACTTATGCATTTTCCGGCATAGTGCGAACTGCACTTACAGGGTGGAGCGAAGTGGGTTGGACGCCACAAAGCCTCGAAAGGAAGGCGATCTGCCTTCAAGACAAATTGGCGCCTCTGCTGTGCTAATCCTAAATTCTCGGCTGTCACAGACCAAGTTCGGCTCCGAGTGCAACTCGGACGCTCTGACTCTCTGATTTTCCCAATGACGTTATCCTCGGCACAGCTTCTTGCTGCGGGTATACCTGAGGTGGGTAGTGAACAACGTACATTCCCGCTTGGCTTTGCGCGCACTTCAATCCGTGTCGTCTGGAAGACTCGTTGCTCAATGCCTTCGTACTCTCCGCAGGACATAGCGTTGTATGCAGCAATTTTCCTCGATATCACAAGGTCTATCTCACTCTGACTCAGATTAGAGGGTATACAGGCCAGCCGATTCTTAGGACTAGTATCCTTCAGTATGTTAGCAGCACAGTGTCCATCTGCATATTGCGGTACATTTACATTCGACACTTCAGCGGTCCTATATTTCGACTATGCCATCATGTTCTCAACCGAAGTTGAGAGATTCTGGAAGAAGTTCACTTGGACATGGGTTTCTGCTTTATTCGTGTCCAATCGCTATGTGAGCTTACTAGGCTCAATTCCTGTTATCTTGGACTACGTCGGGGACATGTCAGAAGTCGTGAGTCACAGCAATTTGGTTTGGTCGGCTGAGAACTGAGCGAAAACGATTATAGCGGTATGCTTGGTAGCAAAATTGATGATTACCTCTAAATCTGCGCATGATACATAGGTGTCGTCGTTTGTGGAACTTTCATGAGTATTACTCGGTGATACTACATGTCACTGCAACAGGTAAGGTTTGAATATCAGATCCTGTGCAGTCAATATCAATGCTGATGTGATTCGTCTTCAAGCTATTCTGTTGATACGGACATACGCGCTGTATGGCAGAAGCCGACGCATTTTGGCCTTGCTACTAACCGCGGCTGTTGCGGGATGCATAGTTGCTATTGTAAGCATAATCATTAACTAAAACGGCCAAGGATTGATATCCTGATAGTGGGCGATGGTGGGTGTGGGCGTTGCTAGGGCCAAGGCGGAGCCGATTATGCTCCTGTACAGTGGTTGCGGTCTATCTACACCAGAAGGAGAGTGAGTATCATGCTACATGAACAATGAACCTGCTCTGATTTTGTCTCACAACCGTTCCAGGGGTCGATGTGAGTAGCTAGAGTAATTTCACTCGTTCAAAGTACTAGAAGTCGGGACTTTTCACATCAGGGCTCGCCGGCATAGCGGGTTGTATACTGGTGATCGATACCTTGGTATTCGCGCTTACCGTACTTAGAGCTGTTCAATCCAACGGCCTTTGGCGCGCAGGTCTGCTCAGGATAATGTTATTTGACGGTGAGTGGCGTATGATCTCTCCCCGAGTCCCCGGTCACGCCTGACCTATCTCCAGGCGCCGCATATTACGGCGCCCTAGCAGTGCTGGGTGCTGTCGTTATAGTAACGTCGTCAGTGAGTACTCAGAGTCTCTTACTTTGAATGTGCTTTGCAAGCCATTGACCTGTCATTTGCATCATGCTCAATACAATCCAGCTACCTCTGGTACGTGGAGTGAGTCTGGATCTATGTGGGATGTCTCAATACAGCTGGCATGATAGCCTACGATAAAAGCGATAGGCGTTAGTCTCGCAAATACGTGAGCAGTATATACTTGGGTCAAGCCATCTAGAAGCTCATCAACCCGGTGAAATGTAGAATCTCAAGCATCCTCATATGTCGACTAATGCTCAACATTCGCAATCCCAAAGCACAAATATTTATCGGCCCTTCTAGGTCACTCGGTACGAGTGAAATTGGAGCATCGGAAATACACTTTGCACCCTTTGTATCTGAAGCATCTAATGGCGTTCTCCCATCGCATTGCCACTGAATCCCAGATTCTCAGAGCCACACTGTGGACATCTCGTTATCGTTTTTAGTTTTACATATTTGTATCTTGGAACACACCGCCAGACGTGAGAATTCAGATGATGATCGCCTATTTAATCGCTGCGTGAAAGTAGTGAGTTTTCTGGTAAGCTCAGTTTCATCCATCGAGCGACTTGACCTCTAACGTACCATGTGCAGGGACTCCTGGGCCGGACGCGAGAGGTCTCGGTGCAGCGGGCTATTTCTGAGGCTGGCCGTCAGCCTCTCAGCATCCTACCAAGACGGTCACTGTGGCGCCCATCCCCCTTTGACTGTCCTTCTGTCGTGTAAAGTAATTTGCACTCGTTCGCAAAACGTTCATCGTGAATGTTTGTGTCCACACAGTACGACATCTAAGGGAGGATTTGTTCCGCATCCGATGAGTCTGAGAACTTGAACCGCTCGCACGTGCGCAGGAGGTATTGCGCCGCTTGTAGCTTGACCTTGGCTGAGTGGCTTTGAGTTTCGAATGCCGCTGAACCGAAACTTTGCGCGTCTGGCCTACATACTAAAGTTCGGAAAGGCGCTCTAAATGATTGCCACGAGATGCGTATGTCCTGTCTCATAGCGGGCAGTCAAGAGTATGTCCAAACTATTCGGAAGAAGTTCATTCACTCGATCACCCGGATAGACCGTACAAAAATACCGCGTGCACCTCCACGGCGTTCACAGTAACCCTTGTCTTGCTGAATGGCCTAATGCACCACCTTCATGGAATACAAGAGTATATATTCAATCTAACGCAACGCACAATGGTACTAAGCGCAAAAAACACAAGCTATCCTGAAAAACCCTTCATGTAGGTGGAGTACCGTTTATGCAGGCGGTGGCGGGAGCGCCGCCTCCGGCTCGGGCAGGTTCGCACCCAGGTTGTCTGGGAGAGCAAGAGTCGGGTCTGTCTGGCTCTTCAGGCGACCACCGAAGAGTACGGGTCCTTGCTCCATCCGGAACTTGGTGATACGCGCCTCGACTTCAGGGCGGAAGTGGCGCATCAGACCTTGGATAGGCCATGCAGCGGCATCGCCGAGAGCGCAGATGGTTCGACCCTCAATTTGTTTACTTGTTATAATGTTAGGTTGATCAGATCAAGGACTAGTTTACTTTGACTCACGTAAGCTCAAGGAGCATGTCGATTTCGCGCTGGTGTCCTCGTCCCTCGACGAAGCGGTCCATCATGTTCATCATCCAAGTGGTGCCTTCACGGCAGGGCGTACATTGGCCGCACGACTCGTGCTTGTAGAACTGCAAAGCTATCAGTTATTGGATCGAGGCGGGTTATCAAAGATAAGCATACGTGAGCGAAGCGGGCGATAGCCTTCACGATGTCGGTGCTTTTGTCCATCACGATAACGGCACCCGTTCCAAGACCGGACTGGGCATCCTTGAGCGAATCGTAATCCATCCTGAATGTATCTCAGACCAATTTCGGAAACATGATAACGCATCGACTCACAGGACCTCCGCGCACACATTTGGCGGAATGACCGGTACAGAGCTACCACCTGGGATGATACCGAGTAGGTTATCCCAGCCACCCCTGACACCACCACAGTGCTTCTCGATGAGGTCCTTCAGCGGGATACTCATCTCCTCCTCGACCACACAAGGGTTGTTGACGTGACCGCTGATGCAGAACAATTTTGTGCCTTCGTTGCGCTTGCGACCGAAGCCAGCGAACCACGGGGCACCACGACGGCAGATGGTGGGTGCAACGGCCACGGTCTCGACGTTCGCAACAGTGGTAGGGCAGCCGAAGAGACCAACGTCAGCAGGGAATGGCGGCTTCAGACGCGGCTTGCCCTGCTTTCCCTCGATACTCTCAATGAGTGCCGTCTCCTCGCCGCAAATGTACGCTCCTGCACCACGGTGAAGGTAGACATCGAAAGAGTAGCCGGATCCGCATGCGTCCTTCCCGAGGAGACCTGACTTGTACGCCTCATCGATAGCCTGTTGCACGTGGGAAGCCTCCTGATAGAACTCTCCACGGATGTAGATGTACGCTGCACTTGCGTTCATCGCCCGTCCAGCAACCAGACAGCCTTCGACCAGCTTGTGAGGGTCACCGCGCAAGATTTCGCGGTCCTTGCAAGTGCCGGGTTCTCCCTCATCGGCGTTGACGACAAGATAGCGTGGGCTGCATGGCACATTTATTAATACTCTTTGGTCGGCGGACCAGTAGCACCCTTCTGTTAGAACGGACATATACTCACCGAGGGTCCTTCTCCCAGCCAGGCTTGTTCATGAAACTCCACTTGAGACCACTAGGGAAACCTGCACCACCTCGACCACGGAGACCCGAATCCTTTATGGTCTGAATGATCCAAGAGTCGCCTTTGAGAATGATGTCCTTGGTACGGTGCCAGTCACCGCGGGACTTGAATTAGGGGCAATTTGGTCAGGCTTGAGCGGGTCCCTGTATCGTGAATGCAACAGCTCACCATTGCGCCCTTAAGACCGTGGTCATGTCTGCAGTATGCATTGGTGAAAATACGGTCCTGGTCTTTCAGACCTCCATAATGGCGGACAGGGGGATCCTGCACTGTGGCAAATGTGCGCCTCAACTTGGCACGAAAAGGACGGGCGACCTCTGTGATATTGATCGGTAAGGTTCTCCGCAACATTCGCAACAAAAATGGGATAAGGACTGACGAGTCGCCGACGACGACGAGCGAAACATCGCCGTCGTAATGGGTATGTGGGGATTGGGCGAGACGTGCGGGACGCTCTGCTCGACGATGACACCGTCCTCAACCTCTCGGCCAATGCCGGAACGCCCTATTTGCACCTGTGTATCGTGTGGCGCACCCCAAGACGCGGTGCCGCCGCGTGCGACACGTGCAGCGTGCCGCTGTTGTGTGGCAAGCGTCCATCCTTCACATTTCTCTGCTCATCGAGTCCTCTTTCTTCGCACACTCTGGATCCTCAGTTGTAACAGTGGATGTCAATATTGATGGAGCGGTTTCAGAGGGAATCAACATGCACATATCCAATATACTGTTAACGCTTCGCAAGGCAAAGGAGTTGAGTCAGGTCCTCAGGTTCGTCCTTGTTCTCAAAATTCGTTTTCAGCGCTCACAAAAAATTGACACTGATCTGTCACAGACCAGTCATAGTGTGGACTACGCCATTGCTATCTGTCTTTTGTGACCAGGTCTCTTCAGCTTCAGGAGCTTGATGCGGCACTTACAAGTACCGTCGTGGCAATCCGGGGTGCGCTGAACGCGCATCGGCCCATCAACCGGCTTCCTCCGGAGGTTTTGTGAGCGAAGAATTTCACCATGCCCCGCAGTCACAAGAGATCGAGGTGCCATCGCCATGGTCAACTTCTCTCCGTGATTGCGCAGATTTGTTTCCGCTCGCATTGGTCTGCAATTACTGGCACCATGTTACACCGAATACCCCATTCCTGTGGACGGACATTAACCCATCGTACTCACAGGATCTGTGTCTTATTCGCGCTCGGAAATTTCTTCTGAAACTGGTGCTGGAGCCGCGACACCATCTCTTCTTCGATCGTGCTATGTCTATCGCACATCCGATACTGCACTGCAACTGCAGAGGGCTTCGCTCGGAGACTCTAAACAAGACGTCTACTCCGTACCTCGAAATCTCGACAATCACTAATTATTGGAGCCCGAATTCATCTGGCGGTGTGGTATTTCAGCGCCATACACCTAGCTTACATCAGCTCACTCTCGAGAGTTCGGTAATCTCTGCCAGTCGTTTCTCTAAACTTCTAAGGCTATTGCTGGATCCTTGTCAGAGAGTTCCGCTATCCAGGCTTCATGAGCTTTTATCCCACTCCCCGATGCTTCAAGATCTCTTGCTTCGTGGGATCAGATTATTAGATGATGCGGCACTTCCTAACGATAAAGCGCACCTTGGACAACTCCGTCCAACGCATATATGTGACATCTGTCCTTCTTCCATAGATGCGATTCTCTCCTGCATCTCGATCATTCCTGAGACGGTGATCTGCATCGATACCTCCTCCGCGTTTTTGTTGATGGATGTCACAGAGCTTGCAATTAGGTCCTTGCACTATACCTGTGTCATCACAGCTAAAGGAGGGGCTTCTGCTTTTCAGACCGTGCCGAAGGTTAATCCCACCGTATGGCCTCGCCACCTACTGGATGGACACCATCTGTTTCGCATCCGGAAACTTTGGGCTGCTTTCACGTGGATGACTCATGTGGAGCCCTATCGATTGTTTCTGCGATCAATGAAAAACTTGACAATCCTGTTTCTCCGTCCTGAGAGAAGTCTCAGCTTCTTGCACCTCTTCCTCTCTCGTGATGGGGAAAGACCTTTGTGTTCCGACCTCACCACTCTGCACATACAGTCCGTTGAATCCAGCTTACACGACATCGCACAGCTTCGCCGATTCCTTCTTCATCGTTCACACATCAACCTTTCGATACGAAATCTGATAGTGGAATACGCTCAAGAATCCAGTGATAGCGCCGAGGATACGAAGCAACTAGCTCCCTATGTGGAACATGTTGAACTCATTTACTCACATGAGTTGTCGCGTATGACTCTGCCCAAGACGTGCAACGAGCAGTTGAACGGGTGGTGGAAGCCCTGGGGAGATTGAGGTGGCTTCCGTTTACACGTTCTGACTGCAATCCTACTGATTGTACTGATTGGATCATACGTAGCACTTGCATTTGCGCACTGCCTGCTGGACCTTCCGAACTCGAGTCAACATTGGGCGAACTCCTCGCTAACACGATGTGTCTCGCCCACCACTATCGTATCAATGCGCTTGATTCCGTCTGTTAAATCTTTCGCACACTTCGCGCTTCGTGGTATCAACTAATCGTTCCATACTAAGATATTCCAATACGCAAAAGTCACAACAGGCGCGCGTAATGTAGGACTTCCTTATATTGACGTCGTCCGTTCCCAAGTCTTTGCCAATTGGATAGGTGGACAGGGCGTTTTTTTGGTTTTTCTCTGATTCAGTTCATGTTTATCAGCTTCTCTACTGCCTGTGCCATCAAGCCTACGCCAAATATGTGGGAAAGCTGTCTACCGTGAGAGACCCGACTCGAATTCTCGATCTACTTCATCGCTGACAATACCTCATCTACTCTACAGAACGACAATTTTCCTTTCTTGATAGATAGCAGCCGTACTGCACTTCTTCACCGTCACGATGGGACTCGGTATAAGGGAGTGTAGACTTTCGACCCACTGGCACACCTAGCATCATGGCGAACTGGCTCTCATCTTCCCAACTTTGTGTGCAAGGATATCCTGGAGTAATCGTAGTGTCCACTTTTTCGAGACGTATCTGTAGATGTCTATCAGATGATTCGCTCTGCGCAAGCTCTGGGTGACCCTCGTTTTCCTTGTATTTCGGCGTGCGCATATCGTCCCGAGGCTGAAGTTTGTGAGCCTTTACTTGATGGAGCCGTATTACGACTCACAGCGTCTTTCAGCTCAGGGATATAGATGTCGCGCTCACGAGGACTTCAACAACAGTTAAAATTGAGCGCAACTCCTACCGTTCAGTCAAACTACCCCTTCCCATCAAAACTTTTGAGCGTACTCAAGCAAGGGACCATCCGCGGCCCCACCCTCACTGGACACCCCGCTGTTATGGAACAGCTTCACCGGCACGTTGACACTGTACAACTGTCTTCGGCATTTCTGCCTGATGCCGCTCAGCGTGATTCTAAACTAGAGACACACGACTCTGTCTGGAGCCTGCTATCCGCGCAGCATACTATCTGTGAGCTTCACCGCCACTGTGCGATGGTCGACTTCCCAAATGTGTACATCCTTGACACGCCATAGGTGCCGCGGCCGGGGACTGATGGTGCAATCTCATACATGCTCGAGGATTGTGTCCAAGAACTGTAGCAGCTTACACTAAGGCAATCGGCCATCCCTTACAACATTTAAGAGGGGGCTCAGGGAACTATGTATGGCTGGCTGCAACGTGTCGTTAGTGAGGATACAAGACCTGTTCCTTGGTTCCCCCGGCTTCGAGGGTGTCGTGTTGTTGCGGATCACGTCGCGCGGTCGAGGCCTTCCTTCAACCCTATCAGGCTAGCGTATGTCCAACATCTGCGCAGTCTTGACATCTGCCGCTTGGACAGCGCGCATTTGGTCCCAAAATGTGATCCTTATCACTGTTCTGCCGCACACAGGGATGTGCGATGGACTGATGACACCGGGGGTCAAGGCGCGTGAACTCGTTTTCAACAGAAGTTGACATCGATTTGTTTTGAAGCAGGCATCGTAGAGAATATCAAAACCAGGGATTTGACCGCTTCAGGCTTGCGGAAGTAGAAGATGTATCTCCCGCTAGACATCTGCCGAATTTCGGGGTCCGAGATCAAGCACAACCCTGGCCGCACATGTCTCAGCACTTTGCAGCGCCGCTTCTAGATCATCAACATACGCCAGATCTTTGTTACTGCGCATGATTGGTCACTCGCTCCCTGCGACTGCGACTTCCCGACCTCAGTCCCACGGTGCCGAGGTAACCTCATCCGGGACGGCGAGACGTTTTGTGTGGAGTTCAACCTCAATCACAAGCTGAAGTATACAGAGGGTATGATGCCGGAGATATTCGTCCTAATCAAGTAGTACGTCGTCTCACTCTAGTTAACGCAAGCGAAACAGACAGCCACCAGTTTCGACTCTCAAGAAGATGGCAAGACTGCATTGGTCACGACGCACATGGCCTTCAAGCGTGCGTCAGGTACCTCAAGAGGCTCTAAGATGAGTAGACATCATAGATGCGGTGCCGTCGCTTTGTTGAGCCGCGATCTGATCCTATAATTAATGTTCGCAGATTCCCACGTCCTATGACAGCAATGTACTGCGAGGATGTTCAAAAGGACGAATGCCTCATCCCACCCTTACATCCCCTTTTCACTACTGGCATGCTCCAACTCATACAGATGACCACTGCATCCACACCACCGTACTCTATTTACCAGATTGCGTTGTACGCGCCGGACTTTCGTTCATTTCAGCTGGACTAGCTGACCCTGATATTCGGCAGACTGGACGGCGTACAGACCAACAGGATTTGGGGGCTGGTATCCTTCAGTACGTCGATCGCGCAATACCTCTCGGCCTTCGCAGCTCACTAATTTAATATTTATACGATAGCGATACTATATTTTGACTATATCGCTATGTTCTCAACCGAAGTTGAGAGATTCTGGAACGAATTTACCTGGTCATGGACTTCTGTATTATTCATATCCAACCGCTACGGAAGTCTGATATTCCCCGTCCCAGTCATTTTGGAACTCTTTGGGGATATATCAGAGGTAGTGAGCTATAGGGTTCCAAATGTCTGGCGATCATAAAGCTGACGCAAGATTTAGCGGTAGGGTGCTACACCCGTTTCTGATTGCAGATGTTGAGATTATGCGCGATGCACAGGTGTCGTCGTCTGCAGATGTTTCATCAGTCCTATACAGTGTTCAATCAGTGCACTATAGCAGGTCTGGAGCACGACCCAGAGCTTGACTGCACACAATGCTGACACTCCTCTCCTGGAAGCCATCTTATTAATACGAACATACGCGCTGTACGACAGGGGTCGGCGTATCCTGATCCTGCTTGCAGCAACTATCGTGGTGGGAGCCACAGTCGCTATCGTGTGTATTACTATATATTGGAATGGCTGTGAACTGATGCATCAAGTACTGGCAGTGGTCGGTCACAAGCGAGGGGAATCTCAGCAATAGCACCGAATCGATCCTCCATCGACATGGTTGCGATCTTTCAATTTCATATCAACAGTGAGCACAACGTCACATAGTACTATTATCTCTTCTCATACAGCCTTAGGGGTCTTAGTAAGTGGCTGAGGTGGTGGTAATTGCTTTCAGGCCTAAATGTCCATCAGGACTTATAAGCGCATGGGCTTCCGTGCTGACTTTCGACACCTTGGTGTTCGTATTAACTGTTTCAAGAGCCATTCAGTCCAATGGTCTCTGGCGTGGAGGCTTGCTCAGATTGATGGTACGTGATGGTACGTAAATTCAACCTGTCTTCGACCCGTCTGCCAACCATCCTCCAGGTGCCGCATATTACGGCGTTATGGTAATAGTGAATATTGCCGGCATAATAACAAATTTAGTGAGTTTCTCTTGTGCTACACTGTCCCTGCCCCAATACTCACCCGATGAATTGCATTGGTACCTCAGACACCCGTAGTACGTGGTGTAGTGGTGCATTCTGCTGAAGGAGAGTCTGAACACAGATCGCATGCCAGTCCACTGCCAGGGGGATGTGTACAAGTCTCACGAATGTGTAAGTTCAAAGTGACCTAGGTTGGCAAGCTTACGAGCCAGCTAATGTACTTCCCAGAATTTCAAGTACCCTCGTATCTCGAATAATGCTCAATATCCGTGATCCCAAACGGCGAGTCTTGGTGGATTGTCGCATCTCGCTCGGTGGAATCACACTGGAGACTCCGGCATCAGAATGTACACACCCTGTCTCTGAAGAGTTCGACGACGTCATGATCATCGCTTGACCCTCCAAAACTCCGAATTTTCTCAAGTCCACCATCCACATCGCTATTTACTGCTACCACACCTGTTCCCAAACGATCCGGCGCCCAGCGCGTCTGTCCACCAGCTGCACTATAGTGCATACGAGAGGGTCCACCGTGTCGCCAGCCCTAGTGTCACTCACTTTCCGCACGCTTACAGTCAATGTCAACGACGATAGACATCTCGCAGTCTGCTCTCTTCTCCGTACGATTCGATCCAGCATATTCCGATAAATCCACGCGGTTCGCGCACTGGCATGATAGTAAATGCGGCACGGATCCCTGAGAGCCGAGGAGGCAAGTCTGGGCCGTAGATTGTCTCCGCACCCTGTCTCGGGAAATGGACAATATGTGGGACTTCTGCCGAAGATCGCACAACCGTGAAAAACACTGTGGACACTGCGTGGCGCATTGGCCATGGTGATTTGTAGTATGGCAAGATTGAGATGCTCCTCAGCCCCCGGTAGCTTCACCGTTCAGACCTCGAGTTTCGTCTCCATGGTCACACTAGACCACCATAAGGTTCTGCAAGTGATGAATTGATGAAGGAGCGCATGTGCGCTTCCGCCGCGGACCTACAGTGCCTCGGAGACAACACAGGGCAATGGAACACGAGTAAGTCCATGACGAATCAGTGCCCTGTACCTTGTCCCCAGCTCGCTCCACCGACCATCACGCTCCATCGTACATCAACACATCAGCGTTGGCTTCCATACCTGCAGCCGCATACACGCAACATCCTGCACGCGGTCCTCACCATCACGTTCGCGCACTCGGGACGAAGTTGGCCCAGCATGTTGTGCGCGTGTGCCCAGCTCCACCTCAACGTTCTCCCGCGCGCACGATGCGCACCACAAGTCACAACCGGCTGCCCGCCAGCCCCCTGCGCGCTAAGAATATATCTGCGGCCGCGCTTCTTTTCATTTAGAGCGGAGCAGTATCTACGGCGGGCGACGACCAGCCTGCAGCGCAGCCGGGCTCTCAGGAAGCCGGCCACGGTGCTGATTCGCGGGTGCGGGGCAGAGAAGCACATGCGGCCGCACGCGCCCCCTGCGCGATGTGCGAGGCATGGAGACTCGGCCAGTTGGCCTGGCTACCGCGTCGCGCGAGAAGCGCCGAGTGGCACCGACGATCGACGCGCGATCGACGCGAGGTGCTGCGCACGATACGGGATCCACGGAGGGCGCATAAGCGTGCGCGTCGGGTCTGTGCGGAATGCGAGAGAATGAAATAAAGTATACACGGATGGAGCATCGGGGGGATTGGTGCCTCCGGAGGCGGCCGGCGAAAGCGAGGCTGCGCCGGACGCGACGGAACAACGAGCGCGGAGCGCGGAGGACGGAGCGCGGGCCACGGCTGTCAGGTACACTATCTGCTCATAAACCGAGCGCCGGGCGCCGGGCGAGCACGGAGTGTGCACATACGCCTTGACATCCGCGTACGACCCGTAAATCACGTCGGACCCACATAGCCCATCACGCGCACACGCTCACACTCAAAGTTAAAGCCCAGGTATACCCTTTGCATCCCACACATCTAATAATCTACATCACATCACACCCCGTGCTGGCTGACTGGCTCAGCTCCGCGCTCTCCACGCGCCGTCGAGCTTGTCGAGCACCGACTGGACCTCGCGCACGGCGCCCTTGCGCTCGGCGCGCGCTTCGCCCCAGCCGTCCCCGCCCGTGCCTGCGAGGCCGACCGCGTCGAGCCGGAGGAGCGCCTGGAGGAGCAACTCCGAAAGCCGCGCGTGTTCGCGCACGAGCGCTTCATTTGGTGTACTCGGGGCCGGCTGTTGTTGAGCTTTTGAACCGGACTTGGCTTTTGGCTTCCCCCGGGATGGCGTGGACGCGGGCGCGGAAGATGCTGAGGATGAGGAGGGTGTGGCGGAGGAGGTGGACGAGGCGGAGAGCGCGGCGATGAACCCGTCGACGTCGGGCACGAGCGTGCGCCGCACCGCGTCGAGCTCGCCGCGGATCTGCGCGAGCGCGCCCTCCTCGGTGCGGGGCTCGGCCTTGCCGCGCGCCGCGGCGGAAGAGGAAGGCGTGGGCGCGGAGGTGTCGCCGCCGATGAGCTGGATAGTCGAGGACGGCGTGATGTTGTATGCGGATACTATGGGCGGTGAGCGTCAGTTCGGAAGCCGGAAGGTGCGGGCTGGTGGGGAGGTAGGCGAAGTACGGATTACCAGGTAACACAAGCTAAGCTCACTTGGCCGTGGGAACGAGCTCGAGCAAGCCAGCCATTACCGTGAGCTTAGCTTGTGGCAACACTAGGACTCCGACTCGTTACTCAGTGCGATTGAAGTAGCTGTAATGACGGAAGATGCTATGCAAGTTCGAAAGGTGGAAGGCGGGCTGCTGCAGCGTGGTGGGTGGGCGGGGACGGAGGTACGTCAGTGTGCCTGGGGCGCGAGGGTTGTGCGATGACGCGTGGTAATATTCCGAGAGCGGTGACGCAGCATGAGCGCATACACGCACATAAGACCTCGCGTGCGCAGTCGGTATGACATCGGAGGTGTTCGAGCAGCGTTGGAAGGTGTCCGGAACTCGGGCAGAGCGGAGCAGCTCGGCCGCCAGAAGAACGGAAGGCGATGCGGTGGAAAGAGAGAGACACGTACTGGGCGCGTTGTCGTCCTTCATGACGGCTCCTGCGTGGACGAGCTTGAAGGCGTCGGGCGGGAGCTGGGTGTAGTCGGCGATCTGCTTGCGGAGGACGGCGAGCTTCGCGTCGGGCGGGGGAAGCGCAAAGTGCAGCCTATGTAGCGTCGCGATCGATCAGCCACCACCGCGC
Source organism: Gelatoporia subvermispora B (assembly GCA_000320605.2). Lineage (NCBI taxonomy): Eukaryota > Fungi > Basidiomycota > Agaricomycetes > Polyporales > Gelatoporiaceae > Gelatoporia > Gelatoporia subvermispora. The sequence goes on from KB445796.1 coordinate 1,752,550, forward strand.
GCGGAATGAGCGTGGGACATACCTCTCCCGCCCCCATTTGACGAGAATGCTCATGTGCGCGCTGCGCGACTTGCGGCGGACAAAGTAGAGGGGGACGAGGAAGAGGATGAGCGGGAGGGCGGCCGCGGTGGCTGCACGTGAGAACGCGGTGAGTACGCCGTGCGGAGGACGAGAGTGAGCGGGACGGACCTAGTTGGGCGGGAGATAGGGACTGCAGGTTGGGCGAGCGCACACGGGCAGACAGAGCAGGGCGGAGTGGGGCTGGCAGCGACACAGCGAGTGCACCGCGTCGAGGATGGCGTCGGTCGTCGCCACGCGTCGACGCGCCTGCAATAAGCGCGCGTGGAGCGCAGCCGGCCGCGACCGGGACGCTTTGCCGGGACTCGCACCGGAAAGTAAGGGCAGCGGTAATCGATGGGAAAGCACGGCCGGCGAGTAAAAAAGGGAATTGAGACTCCGAAAGGGAGGGCCGGACTGACATCATGGAGGGCAGCTCGCCTTGGAATCGCTGCCACCGCGCAGCTTTTGGTCCAAAGCCTCGTAGAGCTCTTTGCAGCTCCCGTCTCGAGTCGCCTCGCCACCCGACCTGCCTGACGAGCTGCCTCTCTGTGCCAGCTAGTCGCCCGACGCCGCTCCCCGCCACAGTCACGGTAGCTCGTCCCCTCCTCACCATGTCCGACGCCGCCCCCCACCAGAACGCACCCGCCGCCCAGAGTCCCAGCTCCCATCCCTCTGTCATGTCCACCGGGTCGTCCGCTCCTCGCTCCTCGATGCCCGCCAACAGATCCGTCACCGGCCTCCTCAACAACCGTCGACCACTCGCTTCAACACCCATTCCTCCATCCCTCCAGGCGAAAATGGCTGCGGTGAGTGTCCTTCCGTCTCGCTGTCCTTTCGCCCTCGTCGTTCTTCCTCCCGTCGTATTGTTTTCTCGCCTCCGTCGCTCTGGCAGCTGGCAGCGATAAAGCGCGTTCTCGTCGCTTCCATCGCATTCGCGCCATCGCACTCGCATGACCACGGGCATGGGCGATACCTCGCGATCTTCTCGTATCGCACCCCGCAGATGTTATCAGACACACAGCACACTCCCATGTCCGCTCGTACACCCGCGACATCCACCTATGGAACTGTCGCCCGTGACTCAAGTCGAGCCACACTCACCATCGGTGAGCTGCGTCCCGCGCTCCGAGCTGCTGCGGGTGGCGAGTCCCCTCAGATGCCCGCTGACGCCACACGTACCCCGTCTCTTGACGAATGGTTGCGAGCGCCGCTGGGCGCGATCTCGCAGCCGTCGATGGTGCACACTCGCTGTCTTCGCGCGGTCGAGAGATGCGTGGCGATCGCGCGTGCACGGGCACCTCCATCGTCCTCGCGTCCATATGCGGCGCTGCACCGCTTCAGAAATCCGGGATCTGGGCCGGATCTGGTGCGAACGCGTAGCACAGACGTTACTCGTACCGTCTTCCGCATCCAGCGCCTTTCCAGCGCAATTTGTAATATCTCATCACCCGCTGCGTCGCGCACCATCCTGCGTTGATTTTCTCGTATCGCAAGTCAGACACAGGGCCCCGGAATTGGCGATACTTCGCGATCTGTTCGTATCGCGCCTAGCGGATGTGTCCAGACACACAAGGCTCCCATACTCGCTCGTATAGCTACGACGCGCGTTCCTGGACTATCGCCCACGACTCACGGCGAGCCACGCTCGCCCCCGGAGAGACTGCGTCGCGCGCTCTGGGCTGCTGCGGGTGGCGAGTCCTCCAGGATATTCGCTTACGCCGCAAGCCCCTCGTATCTTGACCAATTGTTACGAGCGCCGCTCGGCGCGATGCCGTAGCCGTCGCTCGCACTTGCCCCCCAGACTCAGCACGGCGCCCTCGCACCGTCGGACAATGCAAGACAATGCAGGGGGCGTAGGCACCCTTCATTGACCTTACACCGTATGCGGCACCACACCGCTCAGAAACCCGGGATCTGGGCCGGATCTCGCACGTACGCGTAGCACAGACATCTACCCGTACCGTCTTCCGCATTCAGCGCCTTTCCAGACTGAACATCGCTCTGCCCGCTGCATCGCGTGCCATCCTGAGTTCTTCTCATCGCACCGGTCTCACCCACTCGCGCACGATGCTTACGTCCGTTCACAGTTCGCGAACCGCAACCAGCAAGCCGCCGCCTCGGGCGCGAACCACGGGATCGACGCTGCAGCCTCGGCACTGCGGTCCGTGACGCTCTCGTCCTCTCCTCCCCCGGTCATGCAGCCACCACTCCGCGCGCCCACGTCTGCGCCCGCTGGCCCCGGCCGATCGCCCGTCCCGGGTGGTCTCGCCGCACGACGTCTTGGACTCAAGGGCCTCACGCCGAAGTTGAGTTCGGCGGACGTGCCCGGGGGCATGCACCTCCCGCCGATCGCAGGTGGTGGGCCGCAGGGTGCGGGATTGGGCTCCGGGAGGCCCATAGACGATGATGAGGCGCCGAGGCCCATGACGAGGCTGCAGAATAACCTTGGGACGCCGTTTGCGAATTTTGGGAAGATCGTGTAAGTAGTTTTGTTCGCGAGTTCGCGCGTATGCTGAAGTGATAACAGGGATCCATCGGGAGCGCTGAACTTTAGTGGGAAGGCGGTCCTGCACGCGTCGGGCGTGAACTTCTCGAACGGGTCGAGCTTCGCGATCAATATGACTCAGCTGCAGCTTGACGAGGAGCTCGGCAAGGGTAATTACGGGACAGTCAAGAAAGTCCTGCACAAGCCGACCAACGTCGCGATGGCGATGAAGGTATGTGCATATATCTTGCTACTCGAAGATGGTGTGGGGCTAACATTGATCACGTGCTCCATAGGAAATCCGGCTGGAGCTGGACGAGGGGAAGCTAAACGCGATCATCATGGAGCTCGATGTGCTCCACCGTGCGATCGCGCCCGAGATCGTCGAGTTCTACGGCGCGTTTTTCATCGAGAGGTGCGTCATTGCTGATCTTGTGCTACGTCTGTTAATTTCTGACTTCCTGCTGATTCTACAGCTGCGTGTACTACTGCATGGAATACATGGACGCGGGCTCGCTCGACAAGCTGCAGGGCGGAGGCGTGCCCGAGCCGGTGCTCGGGCGCATCGCCGGGAGCATGGTGCGCGGGCTCAAGTTCCTGAAGGATGACCTGCAGATTATCCATCGCGGTGCGTGAGATCTGACTGTGTAGTGTTGAGCAGACATGGCTGACGGGCAGGCAGATGTGAAGCCGACGAACGTGCTGGTGAACCGCAAGGGCGACGTGAAGCTCTGCGACTTTGGCGTGTCGGGCCAGCTCGAGAAGTCGCTCGCCAAGACGAATATCGGGTGCCAGTCGTACATGGCGGTGCGTCCATCTACTTGCTTAACGACAGCGTCTTTGTCTGACATCCAACACCCTCTCACCCTCTTTTACACGGCCGTATTAGCCTGAGCGCATCAGAGGCGAGTCGCAGAACAACGTGGGCACGTACACGGTCTCGTCGGACGTGTGGTCGCTCGGGCTGTCGATGATCGAGATGGCGCTGGGGCACTACCCGTACCCGCCCGAGACGTACGCGAACGTGTTCGCGCAGCTGACCGCGATCGTGCACGGGGACCCGCCGGAGCTGCCCGACGAGTACAGCGAGGAGAGCAAGGACTTTGTGGCGCGGTGCCTAAGGAAGGTGCCCGAGATGCGCGCGACGTATGCGGAGCTGATGGTGAGTGCGCGCTTGGTTCTTCCCCTGCGTTTTTTGCGATTTTATGGCCTTGCGGCCCTGCGGTTTTGCGGCCTGTGAGGTATATGTGCGTCCGGTGCGGTCTCCGGCGCACCCTGCGATTAATGCGGCGTACCTTTGCGTCTGCGACATGCGACATGCGACATGCGTCGCCCCTGTGTTTATGGGTCCCCGCGACCTTGCGTTTTGCGTCATCCGACCCTGCGACTTGGATCGCCGCTATGCGGCATGCGTTTAACATCGGCGTCTATGCGTTTACGCGCTCTTGCATTTCCTGCGCATTTCATCCCCTTCTTTCTGCGTGGCTGACCATGCGCCTTTTGACTAATGCTGACGCATCTCACCTTCAGGACCACCCCTTCCTTGTCGCCGATCGCGCACGAGAGGTCGACATGCCAGCCTGGGTCGCGGAGGCGATAGAATACCGCGAGACGAAGCTCCGCGAGCAGCAGGCGAAGCAGCATGCCCAGGCTGCGTCGTCCTGAGCGCCGGCGCTCACATGACAGACGCCGCACGCGCGGCTGCACGGATGAGGGGCGGCGGTGCCCGCCCCACACGCTCGAATTTGGATACTGCTCGTTTACGGCCTGTGGCAGAAGTCTTCCGCCCATCGCTTTCGCAAATACGCTGCCGCTGGCTCGCCCCACCCCGGTTCGTTTCCTCCCTGCTGCCCCGCCACGAAGATACGTGCCGGCGCCTGGCCTGCTGCAGAGAACTATACCCATGTGGCATGTGGCCCTCCGGTCGGGAGTTGATGGGTTCGTCGGGGCACGCTGGTTCGTACATACGGGGGCAGGAAGGAGGGGCTGTTTGGAACACACTGGGGCTTGACGGGACATTGTGCGAGGTTGACCGTCATCGTGGCGTTTGGGGAGTTGGTGCGTCGCGACGGACGTCTCGTGCGCGCTAGCGCCTATGTACGGTGCGTTGCATGCGGGCAGGCCCCGCGCGCTGCGCGAGATCGTTCGGGGACAAGTACGGTTACATGCGTGCACGCTGCCGTTCTTTCAGTGTCGGCGGACCTCCGGGAGCAGGGCTCTGCATTCGCACGTACCGCGTACGGGCATCCTTAGTTTGGTTTCTCTCGCTCGCAGCATGTTCACTGCTGGTCATCGTTTTCGGCTCACTCGCATCATCCGCTCGCTCACACCCATGGTTCACTGATTACATGCATAAATATACACACATGCATCTGTGCATTCGTTCGGTCGCTCGCCGTTTGTTGTCTGGCGAGCATATATATACACACTCATACATATATACATACATACGTAGCACGAGCTGGCTCGGCGCTGACGCGCACTGTATACACGGATGTGCGCCGAGGCGCGTTGCATTTCTTTGTCTGTGGCTGGTCACAAGCTTACCCAAGTCGGTTCGCAAGCAAGGAAGACTTTCGCAAGGATGTCCCCGGAGCATGGCTAGGATCGAATCTTCGCAGACCGCGTCGCAGCGTAGAGTCGAGCCCGACGAGTCTCAATGACTCTCGTGTCGAGTGGACGAGCAAGCCAGGCTGGAACCCGGTGTTCGACATCGATGCTTCACTTGTTGGAGTACGTTCGACATCATTGTGTCTTAGATGATCAGAAAGTCGCCAACTCAGGTGCAACCAAATCGAACGCGAACTTGTAAGCTTTGGAAGCAATAATCGCCGTACCGTACGTCACGGGCCATGGCGATTGTTTGCAAAGTGAGAAATGTACGAAAAGCTGCTGCAACAGCGCGAACAGTGTCCTTGTACATGGTATAGAAGAAGTGAGATCGCTCGGCTGACAATGCTACAAACATAGGAGAATTCCTTCGCCTTCACACAACAATGAGATGACCGGTCTCATCTGAACTGGTATGTTTAATACAGTAACGCGTGTGTTCTGAAATACAAGATGATGAAACCAGAACGGCTCCAGTAATAGTGATTGTCTCCTGATGTATGTCTGAGAATCCAATATTTAGGGGTGGTACAATGCTACAAGGCTGTGAGGTGTTGATTACTACATGTGTTAAGCTTCAGATGCAAAGGGTGCAAAGTCTACGTCTGATGCTCCCGGTTCACTCAAATCGAGTGACACATAAGAGCTCATTATGACTTGCAGTTTTGGGTCACACGTATTGAGCATCAGTCGAGATATAAGAGTACTCAAAATCCTGGGACTCAACGCATTAGCTGGCCCTGGAATCTCTCAACCAGGGCACGCACTACTTACGCGTTCATGAGACTGATGCCTGCCCCTTTCGCTGTGGGCTGTCATGCCATCTAAATTCGGATACTCGGACGAGATGGACTGCACTGAATCGACGCACCAGAAGTATCCGAAGTTCTCAGCATCAGCAAGTGGTCCGAAGAGCACAGTTGAAGAAATTCTGGGAAAAAACCAAGTACTCACTAAGAATAATACAATGTTGACAACGCGCGCCATTGGTAAGGCGCCGGAATAGATAGCGCCTGAATTCGTGTGAGACAGCAGGACTTGAGAAAGAATTTGTGCTACTGGCCATCAAAGAACATTGACCTGAACATACCTCCACGCCAAAGACCGTCGGAATGGAGAACTTAAAAGACCAGCATCACGCCCGATGTGCCTGCGATCCCTGACGGGAATTTTATTGCTTTGAACGAGTGCAATCGATCCCACCACTCACATCGACCACTGAGGTAACCGTGAGACGAGATATCCGACTTGTGCGATATTACACTCACTCTGTCTTTGATATGGTAAAATCGCAACCAAGTAAATGTAGTTCTGGCCCCACATCGCTAACAAGATCATCCTTGCCCACGGTTGCCCATTGTATGGCACATTAGTATCCATTCGCATCGGTCAACAGATATACGTACGGTGCCAACTGCAAATGCGGCAGTAGCAGTTGCTATTGATAGGGGCCCGTACAACGCGTATGTTCGATTTGTTAAAACAGCTTCCGAACAATACCAACATCAGCTCTGACCGCAGGTAATCTCTGATGCGGCAACCATACCTAGCACAATGGCTTGTAGTTGTACAACCACTGCGTAGTACTGATGGAAACCTTGCAAGCGACGACATCTATGTACCATGCAGAGCTTCAGATGTCACCATTATTGAACGGGAACGCGTCGCCAGATACCTCTATGATGTTCTCAGCTATTTTCCGATCAACAGAAATGCTGAGACTTACGGATTCTGACATGTCCGCAAAGATTTCCACAATGACAGGAAATGAGCCTAGTAAGCTCATATAGCGATTGAACATGAATAGAGCAGATGCCATTGTCCATGTAGATCCATTCCAGAACCTCTCGACTTCGGTTGAAAACGTTAGGGCATAGTCGAAGTATAGGATTGCTGAGATGGGAAGTGTGAATGATCGTAATATGCAGATGAAATGGCAATGTTCTGCCGACATACTGAAGGATATCAGCCCCAAGGATCTGACCGCTTGTATGCCCTGCAGTCTTAGTATCAGAGTAAGTGGTAATAAGTGAATACGGAGAAATTTCGCCACGTACGATGCTATATCTTGTGGAGAATGTGGTACCATTGAGAGTTGAGTCTTCCAGATGACCAGGAGGTGCGACTCGGTGAAGTCAAGCAGAAATGCGCGCTATTTCAGTGTCCACCTCAGACAACCGCAGTAGTGTCGTGACCATGGTGTGGTGCACTTATCCAGAGGTCCACTTCAATGGAGACTTTTAAGAAACAGCTTTATGTTACGTGCTGATACCGCAGGTGCTGCGAACCACGACGGAAATTTGGAGTGCTTTGTAGGAAATGTTGTTCAGGACGACTCCAATGTATATTCAGAATTCCCACCGTGCCGCACTATTACGACCGTGTTTTACTCCAAGCTCAGATGCGGTTTGCGAAAGTACTGTTATTCATCATGTAGGCTACCCGCATATCGAGGGCATCGACGACGGACAAGGCTGGTTAGACGAGCGATCGCTAGGCACCGCTGTGGGTGCCCAGGCGTCTCAATGTGGAGTTGCGGCATATAGCGAGGGATCTTTCGCCCGATCTCGTCACGTGATGTCTGCTTGCTCGAAGAGTAAACAGACGTGCCTGAAGGTATTTTCCCCAAGGGTCCTTTGGAACGGAACTCGCTGTAGACTGAATATACATGTTTGCATTGCATGAAGGTATATGGAGCCACATAGTATGACAGGTTTTCTGATGAGCGCTATCGAGGTTCACGCGGCATCCTGCACAATATTTCCATCTAGGTGATAAGAGGAACAACCTTATGGCAGACATATTATGACAAAATTATTTTTGTTGTACATACCTCTCTGAAGTGCAAAATAAACGTCTATACACCACAAGACATCACAAATAGACACGTAAATGGACAATGCAGACGAAAACACGCTGCTATGATGATTTTACATTATATACGCTGTACGCAAATAGTCGCTTGTGTTATGCTGCAAAAAAGTACCGCCATCGGGCACACATTTTACACGTCCGATCTGACCCTGCATTTCATACGTTGTGCTGTAAGAGCAAAAATACATCGGATGTAGCATGCTCAACTGTCCAAACGAGAGTTCACTGGCAAGTGAGAAGGTGGCAGCTGTCAGCCACAGCGTACAAAGTGGTGGCATCTAGTATACACCAGCGTGTATAATTGTGGTGTTAACAGGCAGTGTGTTTTTCTGCGTTGAGACCTGCGTTTCTTTCTCACTTGTTCGCCTGCATACTATCTGCGAGGACTCCCATGGTGTGTCTATTTCACTCGACCACTGTTTTACGTGCATCATTACATCGGGTGTACAAATAGATTTATGTCATGATATATCGCCCATACAACCTCGCCCCTGCTACCTGGTCTGCCATGATGCATCTTTCCTCGAAACCTGGAGACTCTCGACCTCACTCTGCGTGCTCTGCACTTCGCCTCTGCGTTCCGAGCTGGCGGCACCTACACGAATGTACCGCGTTTCCTGCGGCAATACGCTCGTGAGAATCGAAGCTCAGAGTTCTGGCAGACTCAGGGGGACAGCGGTATACGGTGCCGATGGGAAGGCTTTAACCCTGACTCGGTTGCAGCCTCAGATATACTCCATCCCGACATAACCACTCAACCTGCCACAGTGTTGTCTGAGTTCGTTTGTTATATTCACAATGCTTGTCGGAAGCGCAGCCATCCTGTATGAGATTGGGAGCAGACCAGTACTAGAGACTCTGCCTGCCCCGAAGCAACCCTCAGAGCTCCTTCCGGGTGAGGTCCTCGTCAAGCTCTCGCACACTGGGTATGTCAATAGGTCAATCATGGGGCTCTCGCCTTGACGATACATAGGGTCTGCCATTCCGACTTGGCTATGATACTCGGTGAATTCCCGCTGCCGTCGTTGCCGAGTGTGGTGGGACACGAAGGGATCGGACATATTGTGGCAATTGGCATACATACCGTTGATAGCCAATTTTCCGTTGGCGAAAGAATTGGAGTTATCGCGACCACACAAACATGCATGAAGTGCGAGCTATGTCTAGTGGGCAAGGAGCAATGTGAGCGATTCGTTGTACACCCGAGAAAATGTCCTGCCTTTTCATCTGGCTCCTTGTCTCAGATTGTTCAGATGTCAAGTACCTTGCGATCCATCGAACGGGAACGTTCTCTGAGTATGTCGTAAGTGTTCAAGTTAAGCGCGAAGCATTTCACTTTGATCATGACACCTCGAGATCCACAGATCACCAGCAGCGAGTATCTGGTGCGCATACCGGGGGCTGTGTCAAGCCCTGCGGCGGCACCTATCCTGTGCGCTGTGGGTGCTTTTGGGAACACCTTCTCTCCAAAACTCATATGTACTGCAGGGTATCACAGTATACTCAGCTTTGAAAAATAGCAGCAGCAAGGCAGGTGAATGGATCACTATCTCTGGCGCAGGCGGAGGCCTGGGACACCTGGGTTGGCTTCTACTTCATTTGCGGACGTTGTAAATATCTCTCATGATCGTCTTGACTCTCAGCGATACAATACGCGATTGCAATGGGCCTTCGTGTCATTGCAATTGGTGTGTCAAACCCTCCCCACTAGCTGCTGCGCGTTTGATATGTCCTCGAACCAGACACCGGCGATGACAAGAGGGTGATGTGTTTGTCACTCGGCGCGGAGAAGTGGATCGACTTCAAGGCCTCAATCGATTTGATTGCAGACGTTCGCGAAGCGGCCGATGGAATTGGACCCCACACAGCGCTCGTCACAGCAGCAGGCATAGTACGCATACATTCCGTAGAAGCCCTCAAACCCTGATATTTCAGCATTCATAGAATATTCCTTACATACAAGCAACTCAGTACCTTCGCCCAACAGGACGCTTACTTTGCATAGGCTTGCCATCAGGAAACGTCGAGGGATTTTCGCTCATATCCATCATCGTCAAGGTCCGTGTTCTGCCATTTTGGGGAGCTAGATGTTGATGTCTATATACCTCGGTATACTTCAGGGTATCAAACTCATCGGATCATCCCTGGGAAATCGTCAGGAGATCGTCGAAGCCCTTGAGTTCGTTGCCCGTGGGAAAGTTCAACCTCATCTCGAAATTTATCCTCACGGAGATATCAACGTGTGCGTTCATATGCTTAGTCTGCACGAATAACTTAGATCCATTTGCATTCACTCGCAGAGTCCTGGAACGAATGCAAAAGGGCGAAACTGTCGGCCGTGTGGTGTTGGAATATTAGGCAGATGTGTCGCACGGTATATGTTGTACTTTACCCCGGAAGTCTGTTCCGGACTGAGATCGGTGGTGTCGGCGATGTTCTCGAGTCTAAGGCTACCCCAAGCCCTAGAGTAATAAAAAGAATGATAGCGGAGATCGTCGTCGACGCCTTAAGACTGACGAGCAAGAAGCAAAGCAAAAGGGCGATACTGGCAGTGAGAAGCGCACCGGTTGGGATGGGGAACATCTTATTCGCGGAGTTAGGGATGTGCCCTATGACGAATGAATCAAGTCTTAAGCTGTCAATAACTCCTGTAGTCGCCGGTGGCCGTCAAATGGGCGACCGAAACAGCGACAACGGCCGGGTCACCCCGATGATGACAACTACATAATAGATACGTTCCTCAGTGTGCGGGATGACCAAGGGTGACGCGCAGTAACTTATATAGCCTAATGTTGGATTGGATCGTGAGTGTCATTTTATGCGGTCGACTACATAGAACACCATTCATATATTTGCTGCTGAGTTTGAGGTGGTGGCACCTCTGGGTGAGTTGATACGAGATGAGGCGAGGTGATACGGAATGGGGCGAGGAGTCGACTATTAATCGCCATCCATTATATCGTGAGTGTCGATCCTGCATTTACTGGGCGTAAGCCTTTGTCATGTTCTCATGAAAAGTCACTCTGCTGCGTGCTCTGCTCAGTCAGCAAGTCTCAGTAAAATGTAGGACAGTGCAGCACCTTAAAGTTGGTCAGGCGAACCTCGTCTATCCGGCGCTCTTTCTAGATTCTTCTCATTCTTGCGCCGCTTCCGCTCTTGCTCACGGACGTGCGCGCGGACACCAAGCAAAGAGAGGCACTATATTCAGGTCAAGATTGCGATGCGATCTATCGATCGATGCAAGATTACCTTGGTGAGATCCGTGGATGCACGGAGGCCCGGGAAGTCCTTCGTAGAATAAATTCTGAATGGCCCACCGTAGCATTCCGCAATTGCGGGGATGTCACGCCCCTCAGTAGCTTGTGCGAACACATTGAATGCGCGGTAGCGAAGGATAAATGTGCCTTCCAACTGCACGGCAACCTCCTAGAGGAGAGACGTGAATTCGATGGAGGATGAAATCCGCCGCAGGCGATTATCAGTGATATATTGAAGTATGGGCAGAAAAAGGATACACACCGGGAACGCGAAAACCAACATCTTCTCGCCTCTGTACTCTATAATCGTCGCTTCGGCGAACCTTGATCCTACCAACCAGCGAGTACATTTTGAAGTCTCAGCGATAGCGTACCCATTGAAGTAGGCGACAACATCTGACGGGACAGGGCCCATGGGCCAGTCAGACATTAGACGGCTGGATATTCTCGACGCCCCAAAATAAGCCTGTGTAAGCGGCATATCGTCTGGTTGGGGAGGGAATGGAAGGCATGGAATATGAGGCGGTATCGGTGGAAGAGTGTATCTATCTGGGGCCCTCAAGACACTGACGGACGATGGACCAGGTGATGGTGGACATGCGGCAGTAACACGGTGGTTATTCCGACTCATATGATCTAGTATCAATGGCCCTGTGCGAGAAGAGAAGGGTGGATTGTGCTGCATGACTGGCGACTGTGCTGGGTGCTGCTGGGGAGCGAAGGCGGGTGGTAAGGCTGGAGAGGGCTCTGTTGACCTTTGCCCAGTGTGGCCCATATTCTCCCAGGGCAGGCTTCCAGAACCATTTTCCCCGCGTATTGGAAAAAGGTCCAGATGACATGTCAGACCAAATGCGATGAGGTCGCTGCAAAGCAAATGCATCAAGCCAGATTTAAGGGTGATGGGGGCAGTCACGCACTCGTACTGCGTTATTTCTTCCTCGAATTTATCTGGTGTCCCATAGTTGATGATGCGGATCATCCTGAGCCGGACAACAGGTGGGGGGTCGACCGGTCTGCGATCCTTGCGTGCATACCTTCCACCGTTCCAGTGTTAAGAGCAATTAAATCATTAGCAGAGAGTCAAATGCATACTTGCGACCTAGATCCGCTTTCTGAAGCTCTTCCAGCTGAGTCCTGATAGTCTGACCTGCGAATTGCCCAGCAACAAACGTCACGGGCTCGCCGATCGCCGACGAGCCCGTCTGTAGAGGGCGCTAACCCGGTAGTTTGGATGGTGAGCGGTGCTACACCTGTGCAAGCCCTGCGACTGGACAAAGTACTCACCACGTCTCTGAGCATGTCGACAAGGGAGTTATTGCTACAGTTCCGTCTGCAGATGGGTGATGCAGAGGATATGTAGGGTCTCCACCATGCGGTGGGCAAAACTGTCCCAGAATTGGTTGAAGAAGGAGCAAGAAATTTGTCATGCTCCAGTTTCCAGGGTTCAGGCTCATTGCCTGTATGACGTTAGTCTAAACTCTATGGGTATCTGCATATTTGCATGCTCCGAAAGCTATCCGATGCCCGCAATCGAAGTCGACCGAGCCCAACTGGAAAGGATTCTCTCCCCGGGTAGTATCAGCGAAACGTCACTCGCACCTTTCCTGCTTTTGCGGCAGTTCCTGCCGACAAGCGCCCTAAAAGCAGCGGAAGTGGAGATACCCATCCGATGGAGCTGGGTCTTTCTCACTTTTTCAGCTGTTACGGCTCGAAGTAGGAAAGTAGCGTCTAAACAGATAGGTTATTTATCCTGATGTCAGGGGTTGCCCAGATTCTCGAAGGCTATGCCTGCGGAAACATGCCATATATTATCCGGAACATGTCTCCCAGATGCATGGGACATCCATACCTTTATGCAAAGTGCCGATCATTTGTCCCGGTGTGCGTCCTGTAATATCGTAGAAAAAGGAAGTCGGCTGGATATACTCGGAATGACTTACCGGGGCGTAATTTCATTCTTTGTGCACTCCGAGTCCAAGTCGGCACGTTTGGCGAAGTAGTGGGATAGATACGAAGCGTGCCTTGACTAGTCAAAGCATGTTAGGAACCGATTCAGTGAGTAACATGTCGCAATTCGAAACTATGGGACTGCGCGCCCTCGTTTTGTCTGCCCACGTTCTTTACTTTGCCCCGGGGCGTTTATCTGGCGACATGTGCCACAGTGCCATACTGCGCCGCAACTACACTCCCAGTAGATCCGAGCAATTGCAACAAGTGATACATCTGGAGAGGATCTACACAGGTTATAGTCTGCCTTTTGGAGCTAGTAGTGGGTCACGAGAATATCCTGACAGCTGTAGAGAGCTGATATCGTCATGTGAGGATTCACCCGCGATCCGCGCGATAACGATGGTGGGTATCGAAGAAGTGTGACGCGGAGTTGTCCGGCAACTACAGCAGAAAAAGAAATTCAAGGCGCTGACAGAAGATGTTGAGAAGAATTTACACGTAAACATGCCTCCCGAAAGCCCACAAGTGGGGAGCTGACAAACTAGCAGCTCGACGTTGGAGTAAGATGACGAGGTCAGTCGCGATCATCACTTGAATCATCACTATCGTCCTCCGCATCTTCCTCGTACCGCGCTGTCGCCCTTCCGATAACTACGTGGCTGGTACCCACAACAATCGTCAACAAACCGAAACAAGCTGAGTCGTGGTATATCGAATCACCTCGTTGCCGCGGAGCTAGCCGCCACTCCTAGACTTCTATTGGCTGAGTTGTACTTGTCTGAGAGTCTAGGAACTTTGCGCCGCTTCCGCTCATGCTCGCGGACGTGCGTGCGGAGTCCCAGAGCGGAGAGATGCTGTGGACCGGCGTCGTCAGTCTGTGAGGCAGTGTACTGATAAGCGCGTACCTTGGTAAGCTCGGTGGACGCACGAAGACCCGGGAAATTTTTCGTAGAGTATATCTTGAAATGCCCGCCCCAGCATTCAGCGATGGCTGGAATACTATTCTCACTCATTGCCCTTGCATGGAGACTGAATGCACGGTATCGAAGGACAAATGTGCCTTCGAGCTGCATACAAAGTTCCTGTATCAAGACAAGTCAAGACAATGTATAGAGAATGTTGTCACTAGTCATATGTACAGCCGAAAATGAACGAACCTACCGGAAATATAAATACTAACATAGTCTCGCCTTTGTACTCTATCACTGACGCCTCAGCGCACCTTGTGCCTACCAGCCAGCGGGTGCATTTTGACCCCTCCGTAACCGCTTGGCCATTGAAGTAGGCGACGGTGTCCGAGTTTGTCGAGTGATTTCGAACATTACTGCGTGGAAGCACGGGTTGACCGTGTCCATGCGGAACATCCGGGCTAAACAAAGGCCGCTGCAGTGGCGTGACACGCTGCAGATCCGTAGGTCTGTTGAAGGTTGGAGGGTACCGGACTAGAGAAGGAATTGCCCCCTGGATAGGATGTTCACAGATCGATGTAATATTGGCTTGGGGTTCAGACAGGGACATCGGGTACGTGACGAATGATGCATTTTGGTAGGAACGATCAGGAATGGGAGGCGGCGGAGGGATGGTGTAGAAATTAAGTTGCGTCTGCGTATCTGCAGGTGGTGGCAGGAGCTGTGCGGCGGCAAAGGCAGAGGGCAAGGTGGGAGTGGGCTGTGACAATACCTCTTGACGATTGCCCATGTTCTCCCACGGTAAGCTCCCTGAGCCATCTTCCCCGCGCACCGGGAAAACGTCCAGATGACATGCCAGGGAAAATGCGACCACTTCTCTGCGGCAATCGATATTAACCTGGCGCCGTTGTAGAATGAGAATGTCCACGTACTCATAATGATCGAACTCCCTCTCGTAGCTGCTTGGTGTACCATGATTGAAGATACGAAAGAGCCTCAGGCGAGCAACTGGTGGGGGATCGAGGGGCCTTCGATCCTTACGAGCAAACCTTCGGGCATGTCAGGGTGATTGAAAGTTTGATAGAGCATGAGGTAAGCATACTTGCGGCCTAGATCCGCTTTTTGTAATTCTTCTAACTCGGCTCGAATAGTTTGACCTGCAAACTGACCAGTCGCGAATGTGATCGGCTCATCAGGTGCCGACGGTCCAACTGGCTGCGCGCGCTAACGTCCGGAAGATCGATTAGTTTCCGGACACTGGACGCATATCACGGTCGGAACGTCTGCTCACAATGTTGCTTGACATATTTGACATGTTGGGATGCAGTAATGCTGGATATAGGATCAGTCGGAGGATGATGCAGAGGGGTCTTTATATCGTCCACGCTGCGCCCTATAACACAGTGCCGGAAGAACACGTTTCCTCAGCAGACAGGAGCATGGATGCCTTTTGTTCTTTGCATGATAGGGCGATGCTACTCTCGCTCTCAGAATGGGCTACCCTTAGCCCGGTATTTACGTGAAGTGGATGCCGTTTCTCGTTGCAATTCGGACAGCGTTCCTTCACGGTGTCAATATATCTCCACCTGCCCGGATGGAGAAGGATGGTCGGTGGGTGTCAGATGATCGGTGGATGTACTGACAATGTATGCAACACGCTGCTCCTGTGCATTGCAGACGATAGTGCATCAGAGCATGGTAATAGCATAATACCGAGTTAATGGACAAAGAGGCGTTGGTCAGGATCTATATAATGTTCAGTAGATTCCGCAGCGGTACGTTACATGCAAGCCAATGCCGGATCCAACCCTCCCGTATGTCACGGCCCTTTCCTATGCCGTAAGTCATTATACCCGGTCGAATGAGAAACTGAACCTCACCACAACAACGGGCGTGAGTAATGATACAACCACATCAGCACTACCTCCTGCTTGGCTTCGAAGAACGTTGCAGACGACATCGGATGACGGTCGGAAAAATACGTCTGGAGAAAGTAGCGAGAAGCTAAGGTTTGGTTGGAGGATCCCGCAAGCCGGTTCGTTCGCCCCAAATTTCCGCCGCCGCTTCGCTGGCAGATATGCCGTGCTATTCGCTTCGTATCTCTAGACCTAAGGCAAGTGGGCTAAGGTCTTCGAATATCATAGCAACAGGGAGCTAGTCTGAGATGTGAGAAGGAGTGAAAATATGCAAAAGTCACGGAGACATGGTGGAACGGCTCGGGATGATACCGGATGCCTAGTGATGACGAGTGGCTGCCGTACAGGGTACACAAGTAACGGAGGACGAAGTATGCCAGGGAGGCGCGTCCATATGTTATATTCGGGATACCAGTGTACCGAAGCTGGTTGCAAGAATTCCTCGAAACTAACGGATGGTGAAATTCTGGATAGACGTGGCCAAGTTTAGGACGTGAGAAGGAAGCGATTTAAGTGTGTGGCGCTCTAGGAGACGGCCGGCGCAGCACGGGCTAGCACGGGGCGCCTCACGAAGAAGCGACGGACGCTCTTCCCAAAGTAGTATCTCTCCTTCCTGAATCCTCTCGGCCTTAGCCACTGCTGGCGCGCAGCAGCAAGCGGCAGCCTGCGTGTATAGTTTGCACTTTAGATAGGGGAGTTTTTCCGATCACGCCACCCCCCTTCCACAAGCTCCATGCCTTCCATTAACCCGATGTCGCCCAGCCAAAATAGCGGTGAGCAAGCCATCCGTATAACCTGCGCTCAAGGTACCATTTTAACCCTCCATAACGTCCGCAGACATACTTTTTGGATGTGAGTGGCGACTTCTGCCACGTTGTAATGTGAAAGACGACAACGCAGATTTTACATGTTAATGCGGGCTTACCGCGCCGTACGAGCATCCGACCATGGGATGGACGGTCTCGGTTTGCCTGGGCGCACTAGAGTCCAAATTGTCTTCGTCAAGACCTTTTGCCGCTGGCTCCAAAAACTTTCTCCCCCTTAGTATGCTCAGTACTGATATTCTCAAGATCCACAGCTAGGTACTCCCTAACATTAGCTATGTTTGTCCGATCAGTGCGCTAGTGGGCCCCGTGGCACGGGCTAATCATCCACCTTCGGGCACAGTGGCAGGTCAGGGTAAATTCCTCAGTCTGTAGAACCAACAGCATAAGCCGATCTTCTCTAATGGGCTTTGTGGCGCCTGCCGTGGGGTAGGCCGCACTTGCTGTATAATTTCGCCTGCGCATTACCGGAAAATGCATCTCCCCCTCCTATCGCTAATGTTGTCAAAGCTGTTTTTAGTCTGTCTTTGGACTACACGGTAGAGCAACCTTGAACTTAAAGAACATCGGGTACATTGACCAAATTATTTGTTGGAACACTCTGTGCGGCGCCGCCAGTGCCAGACGACCTTGCACCACATGTGCACCACTCCATAACTTTATCACGACCGAGCGTTGGAACTCGCTATCGGATGTTAAAGAGAAGTGGTTCTACTACGTTGACATCTATCGAGTCATGCATCTTGTGCGCTGCATACACTGCAGGGGTTTTGCAGACTTAGTATTGCCCACAGCAGGAATTCGTTCTCTTAGCTGTGACCAAGGTCCTCATGGCCATCGTGCTTATTGACGAACACGCACCATAGAAAAGCTAGGCCAGTGTGGTAATCCATATCATTCAATGCAGTCTGCACTCGACGAACGATTGCATCCCACCATGTACCGAGAGTACAAAATGAGCGACTATGAAGGCATCAAGTATACGGATGCAGCCTCCCGGCTGAGCTCAAAGAAGCTTGGAATAAATTAGTGATAGAAATATCAGTAATACGGAGAAATAGATCAACAAATGTCGGACGCTCGCAGGCTTCAGTCCATGTAAATCGGGGGCGGTTCATCTATTGCCCGTTGGATCCCTTGCACCACTCTTCGCAGAGTATCTACCTCTGCACGAAGGACCTGCGTGTCGGCAGACCTGTCTCCTTCCAAGCACGAAGAACCAGTGCTGCCTGGTGGGACAGAGCTTGTTGGTGGGAAACTGTCCATTACAGAGGATCTCAAGTCGTCCGACGTTGTATTGGCTGTGTATAACGGCTCCTTCCTATCTGCAGGACACTCTCCTCGTCGAAGGGGCGAAAGGGCGGTTTGATACATTTGTGGCTGTTCGATAAGTTGCGGGCTGGATGTGGATTCTTGCACATGTGTGAAGCTATAGGGCGTTGGAACAAGAGCTGCGCCTTCGTGAGGGTGGTTCCTTGTCCCTTCGAAGAGGATGTCTGGACTATATTGAGCTCTGGCCAGTCGACGCGACCGGCGCTTCCACAGAACGATTGCAGCTATCACAAGCCCAACAACGGCGAGCCCACCGACAGTTCCTCCGGCTATGGCTCCAGTCTCGGACATCTTCTCTGGAATCGGGTTCAGCGGCGAAACGCCTGTCGAACCTGTCGGACCTGGAGCGCCTGGAGCACCATTCGGGATGATGATTGTAGTCTTGGGAACACTGTCGATGGCGCCACAGGTTAATGATAACGACCGAAGTATCGTACTATGAACAACGTCTTACCTCAATGCCAGCAGTGCAAACATTGCACCCTGGCCTGGGCTAAGAGCCGCATTTCAGTCTTTACTTCACGGACCTAGTGACGAAATGTGTTCACCTGGCTATACCTGCAAGTGCAGTGCCTTGGGAAACATCGTAACTCGTGGGGAAAATGCCGGGTGTTCCGTTGAATGATGCTCGATTCCAAACCATCGAAATCAGCTGATCCCTCACATTCGAGTTTGAGGCGGTCGCGGCAGCGAACATTGTCCATGCTAAGGGCATCGAGTTATAGGATACCTGATTCGAGGATGAACATCATCACAACCATACCTGAGTTGCCCATACTAAGGTGATCGCTGTCAATGCCCACCCCATACGTCGATGCTGAGTTCGAAAAGGATAAGGGTATGCATACATAAATTTGGAGTCTGATATGCTGTCTGTACTCACCGCTCAAGGAGGTCTGATAGAAGGAGGTCTGCTTGTCGTAAATCTGCATAGATTGCCTCAGTGATTATCCATGAGATTAGGGAGAGTACGCTCACAGAAGGGTCGACAAGATCAAGTCCGAGGAGCTTATCAGCATATAGGTTGTAGAGAAGGGTCCAGGAATCCTCTTCGCCATATCGGAGAAGTATGTGCTGCTGATCGGATGACAGCGCCATAGAAGACCATTGTCCAATTAGGGAGTGAGCTTGTTGCTATTAAGACCATGAGTTCCACTCGCACGGATATAATTATCATGCACACACGTTATACAGCTCTGCATCCTCTTGCTGTCCCGCAGCCTTGCTCATTTCCGCCATTGCTCCGATCCCGATAATTCCTTTTAGCGCCAAGTTTGTGTTGTTCCCAGCGCCTACGAAGTCGGCCGATTCCCTGGCCGACTAGGTCAGAACCACTCGGTGGTCATTCATGCAATCAAGATTTGCTGGACCTACTGATCTGAACTGGGGAATAGGGTATTGTTGACAAGGTAATCGGCCCATCGCTTGAGTAGGGTATACTGCTCAGAGTTTGTCAGCAGCATCCTATAACACAAAAAGTCAAAAGTAAGGGGTACGCACATATTGATGTACAAGGGATCCATCCCCGGTGGTCCTGGCGTGTGCGAGAGTCATTATCAACATGTTTCCGGATTCTGTGAAATATTGGTCAGGGAACTCCGCGCACGCTTTGCATCTCAGCACGCAACCAGAACTTACGTTCTATCCCGAACTGGCTTGGCAAAGTATTATCCTGCGAGGTGACTGGGTATTGATCGCCTATGAATGCTCGTTAGACGGGTACTATGACGGCGAGGATATAAATGAGTACCGAGCTCAGAGGCAGCGTATGATGCTGACAATACGGTCGAGGACTCTTGATACTGCAAAAGCGGAGCAAGTAGCGGCCTTCCGAATGATGCGTTTAGGTATAGAAACATCGGAAATGCTTGATACAAAATTTCGACTGGATTGACACGTCTTTTCGCGAGTAGTAAGCTGACAGGGTCTATTGTACTCTTCAGCTACACTCACCTGCCGTTGCCAAGATCCTTCATGAAAATCAACGTGTTCGAAATGTTCAACTGGCCATCTGATTGTGTCGGCGTCGTAATATCAAGCCCTGCCATCACTTGTCGGACAGCAAGCGAGACAAGATCAGCGTAGTTATGCGATACATTGGACGCGTCCTGGGTGATCTTTTGGTCAAGAGATTGCGCTCGTTGAATTGCAGCCTCGTAATCCGACACAAACGATGTTATCTAGATTGGAAACTTCCGTCGACCAACATCAGTGACAATTTGTCAAAGAAAACGTACATAAACGCCCGGATCCGAGGAATTCGATATGAACAGTGAGCTGCAGTTTTGGGTTTGTCCAGCTAATGTGGTGTATTCGACAGCTGGGTCTCGCACATATCCAATGTTCCAGACAACCGGCTGCGGCGTTGAAGATATTGAACCGAAATCTGCAGCGAAGGCAAATACCGGTGCTCTGGGCGGCAATGAGCATTGCAGAGTTACCGAATAATGGAGATAACTGACTCATCGAAAATAGCACGGAAAGTGTTGTTGATCGTATTGGCCAGCTCCCCAGAGCTCACGAATTGAGCACGTGTGTCATTGTCAGAGCTTCCGGATTGCCATGTTACTTGAGAGCTACCGAACGCCTCCGGTGCAGTCGATATCGCATGCCACACTGAGCCATAATCGGCCCGATTGGATGTATCTACTTCCTCCAAGGGAGACGGTGATGCCAGCTGGATCTTGTGCGCCTTGATATCGCCAATGGTTTGAGTGTCCCAATCGATGAGGGCTGAGCCGTCCTTGTAAAGCCATTCTATTCAATGTTCAATCCATCTTAACTCGGCTTATGTACAGGACGTTGCAAGAGACTTACCCCCATCGATGTCGAAATACGCCTGGAAATTGTGCTTGTTCCCATCAAGTGATTGAGCTTCTAGTGTTATATAGGTGAATGACATCGATTCTTTCAACCAATCGGAAGGCTATAGACCAGTGTAACAACATAGAAACTCGGGAAAAGCATCATACCACTCACCTCAATCGGACTTATATACGTGACAATGAGATTCATAGGGCCGGCTTGTATTTGACATATTGTTCGCGTTGGTGTGAGCTGGATGCTAGTCAAGTTCACCAGGTTGATTCCTTTAGCGTCGGGCTGGTCAATCCAGTCGCCTAGCCACTGATACGTGATGTCGTCCACTCTCGCCAACCCGATAGGTCCAACAAGGGAACCCTGGATTATTGTAAGCACAACCATAGTAGCAGCTCTGTGGGACACTTGCATTCCAGAATTCAGTAACTTCTCTGAGCGGCGCGTCGCCTGAATGTGTCGGGATCCACAAGCTGAAGTACGGAGAACGCACAGCGAGTGGTACAGCTACAGGCCAGACTGTTTGGCCTGTGAGGGTGGTGATACTCTGTGATCGAGCCAATGATGCAGCAACCCATAGTAAAGCAATGAGACGCTGCCCCGACATGAGCGAACGACGTTTTCGCAGTTGTTGCATGGGTAGGGTGGTGAAGTATGCGGACTTCGTGAGCCAGACTCTGCAAGATTGCATTCCACTACTAGGCGCCACCAAGTCCTTCGAGATCTAAACGTGTTAGCGTCGCTAAGGCACGTCAAGCTGTTCATGACATTTGACATCATGAGCAGTTGAGTTGTCAGATGGTTCACACCGCACTTGTCACTGAGGGCTTCCACGAGTCGTCAAGGTTACGTTTCATTGTGAAGTGATCTTCCACTGTATCTGGGAGTGAACAAAGTCAGTTGCGTGGCAGCAGGGCAAGGCTATGTGGTCCCATGGGTATGACATTCAGGCGCTACACTTGGCGCTAGTACAGTGGCGGGGCAGCAGCTCTCGCGAACTCATGAGCAACACCTGATCAGGAAAAGGCCAATCCTCGATCTCCATCTTTACATCTCCATCGTTTTCAATAGTGGCATCCCAATGTCCTTACTTGGTAATCTACTCCGACATGTTCCGACAATGATCCCTCGCTCACAATTAGCACTGACTCATCATCCTTTCTCAACGGGCCCTAGAGTCGCTCGCATGATTATTCCCTTCATCAACTGTGGTTGCCCTCCTCGACCATTTGCGTCCTGGAACTGCGTTCGAAAAGGAAAGAGACAGTGCCGCCAGGTACTTGATCTGCAGCGTTAGCATTTGATAGTACATTTTCAAGGTCGACAGCCTGGAGTAGCGCGTCGACGCGCGATTGGCCGCCGAGAGCATCCGGCTCCTTCTCATTGACGGGAGATACGATGCGAGCAAGGAGTTCGTCTTGTATTTTTGTACGCGCGTCCGGTCGCAGGCAGTTGATGTGTGTCCATTGCCCTAGGGCAGCCAGTTGCTCTTTCTTTCGCTTTCGATACTGCCATGCATATTTTAGTCAGTACAGCCATGAGATGACAAAGCTACGGGATCATTGTACCGCTCGGTCTGCTTTGCTTGTATGGTCTGCTTTCAAGTGAGATGCTACAACAAAATGCTGTGGAGGGTCCTCATCGCTGTTGTCATCGTCGTCCTCATCGGACATCGTATCTTGTGCGTCCTGCATGCCCATGGACGCTACGTGATCAGAAGCTTCACACTGGCACTCCAGAAGGTCATGGGTATGGCATGGGGTATGAGGATATACGGTGAAGATGTCGCGCAGCTACGTGGAGGAAGTCAGAGGCTAAGATAGGTGGATTTTGGAAAACCTACATCCTTATGCGTGAAAGAGTCCGACTTCGAATCAGACGCTCCCTGCTATAGCGGATCAGCGCTTCACCGCGATAAGTATTATATGGGCGCTGACCGTTCCCATGAGCGCTGGACTGGGGGTCAATCCGAAGATCATGGTCAATAAGGCAGCATGACTTACAATCGCTCAGCCCTATCTTCGTAACCTGACGCTGGTAGATCTTCTCTGATAGCGAAGGCGTTTAGCAGTGTAATTTTGCCCATCAGCGAGATACGAACCATCGATTGTACCCGTTGTCAGGAAACGGTAAATGAAAACCGGCCGTTTTTGCCCATCACTTTGAAGCGAATAAACAAGCAACTCTGCACTAGAATTGCAGTATAAACACACCGATGGATGCGAGCCATTGATTGTAGGTCGTGGCTAGCGGTATGTCAGGATGAGATCAGTTGTAGGCAGTATGCGGCAAACCTAGGATTCCAATCCGAGTCGACGAGGCATAATCTCGAGGCGCCGACAAGATTGAGCCCTACGCCACCTGCTTTGGAACTTAACAGAAATAGGACTCCATCTACTCTCAGTCGAGCATATCTGAACGACGTAAAAACGACGTACAACGTTGGGCTTGCGATGACTTATTGAAGTCGTTCACGAGTCCTTGCCTCTTCTGTGCCGGCGTTTGTCTTTTGACCCCGTAAGCACAAAGCAACATATGACGATATCGAGACGAAGGCTGACCCATCCAAACGATTATATGTATACCCTGCCCGTTTGCAATACGCTTCGACGATGTTGAGTGTGGAAGTGTAATGCGAGACAATAATACATTTCTCTTCCGTTGTCTGAAGCATAACTTGAGTTCGGAGAACCCCATCTCGAGTAATGTCCAAATATGAAGGTCACCTTCCGTAAAGCCTTCAGTAATTTTGCCAATGCTGTAAGCTTGCCTGGACGCAGGCGTGAATACATATCGAGTCTTGTCTTGGTAGTGCGACCTGTGTGGCTTACCGCTCAAGCTGACGTCTTCCACTCTGGCGTTCACAGGAAGCAAATCGAGAGCCTCCTGGATTGCATGGCGCCTGGTGACATCTCCAGCAGCGTCAGCTTTATTCTTCGCATGGTCAGCTGTCGCTTTGAGTAGAATGGGGCTATTGCTGATTTTGGTCATCATGTTGATTAGCGCTAACGATTCCGCAGTAGATCCGCGAATAAGGTTATCGAGCTTGTCAGCGGCGAGCATTGTCTGGAAGATAGATAGTTGAAGTTTCGTCGGGGTTATGAACACGACGTATTCGTCTGAAGCAGAGTGTATCAACGGGTCTGTAAAACCTTCGTTGGGAATAGCGCTTACGTTTGGGAGGTAAATACTTCTTCAGTGTACTCGCGTCTCGTCTAAGGACAAATGAACGTGCAACTGACATAAGCTGCCAAGCAGTAAAGCATCGCTTCATGTTAGTCACCGATACGTTCTACGTGGCATAGAGCTTACCTGCGCAGAACGTGCTTCTCCTATCTCCTTTTCTTCGGAGGAACAGCCTGGAGCACGACTCTTCAGGATCGGCGTTTCGTACAGACGCCTGAAGTTGGGATAGCTATCTGCGATCCAACCCCAGTCAGATCAAGAGTATGCAAACAAAGAGAGCAGTACCTAGAAGGCCAGGGTTGCAGAAGTCCGCCTATTGTCGATATAAGAGGACTGTACGTCATGTGGCAAGCTCGTCCAGCTCACCATCGCATGAAATTCGCTCAAATCATTCTGGATAGGCGTTCCAGAAAGAATAATCCTTCTCTTACTATCCAGCGCTTTAAACATAGCAGAAGTCTTGTTGTTTGCTGATTTGAGTCGGTGACCTAGGATCCCGGTGAGTCCTAGAGATTTGCCAAGCGAGCCAAAAGTTCATTTGGCACCTTCGTCGCATATGATCAGATCAATCGGCGGTCTATTATGTGTAAGTCTTAGTGAAATGAAGGCCGAGAGATTGCTCACTGGCAGTACGCAAGGTCATCTCTGGCGATATGCCCGCTGTCAGCTCTTTAACCTAGTACGGGAGGCAATATCGTACATCACCGTGCGCAGACGCTCGTAACCAATTACCAGAACCTGGTGTGTCCTCCTGAGTAGAGCCTGATATGAACATGGCCCAAGAAAAAGATGCTGGAGACGTACGAGTTATTGAATTGCTTGATGGTCTTTTTGTCCTTGTCACCAGTGAAAACACCGACTCGATCCTTGCCTAGCCTGCCGCAGTGACGAAGACATTGAGACTGGCGACTTCCCATTTGCATACTCTCTTACTCTCTTACCATTTGTGGAACTCATTTTTCCAATTCTGGGTGTATATATGCCTTAGTGTATGATGGTAAACCTGTCCGAGCTCTCCACATACGGTGATTAGAGTTACAGGGCACACAATCAAGACCTTGCTGACGGTGGGTCCTGCGCCCGAGCATGGATTTTGTTCTATGAGAAAGGTATGAACTATTATGTTCTGACAAGCACAGCTGGCCCGCGTACTCAACAAGGTCCAAATCAAAGTGATAGTCTTCGGAGGTTGGTTTCGTGAGGTCTGGTTGACATACGGAGGAAGAAGCATAGAAGGCTTTACCTGCAAAGTCTTGCCCATCCCCCTAAACGGTCATTGGCTATCAATACGTACCCTCGAATTTTACAACTTACATCTCATCTGCCAGGATACACCCTTGGCCATCATGCTCGCCCATTCCCATGACACACTCGTACATGAACTTCACGCCTACACTGATCATCAGATGCTGACATGATTGGGGCATCGACACGTACCCTCTACTTGATGAGGTCGCAATCTGCGACCAAGGACTGGGTCGACAACAACAGGTACAGACGGGCCACTCCTAGTTCGAATGATCAGTGTGTGCTTGTGTGTCCCACAAAGGGCCCTCGTACTTGCGCCAGATCTTTGTCATCTGCTTATCAGTTGGCGCTTTCATGACGATTGCACCTTCTGCCGATGGATCATGTCTTTCAGTGCGGGGTGAGCATCGTTTAAGCAATTACACTGCAGGCGTAAACGCACAACGGTCCCTTAGATTTCAGCTTCGGCGGAGGCTGGCCATAAAAGGAGGAAGGTGGGATGAACTTCTTGATCGCAGAGGGTGAGTTTACGGAGACCGGCGAGCCATTCTCGTGATGTGTTTGTGGTAGCACACGGGATGCGACTTGAAGGCTCGGCGGAGGCTCTATGTCTGCATCAAAGTCAGGTTCTGTAGATGTGCCCTGTATCACCGGTATCTCGTCCTCTGAGATCTCGCAGTTGAGCTCTACATCTTTGCCGCTCAAGAAAGTCCTATATCCGGCATACAGAGGTATACGGTCCCATTTCTTTTTCCCTAGTCTACGAATCGCATACAGTCAGCAGTGGAAGGCTCACGTGATGAAGAAAGCAGCGTACACAATGCCTCTATCATCAATGAACAACAGCATATTATCTCGAACAGCGATATAGCCGTCGCCATCCCAGGTCTTATGCTTCTTCTGCTGCGGTTTCCGCCTCAGATAGAACTCAGTCCGACCGATAACCATCTCGTAGGAAGGCAGACACACCAGTTGACTGTCCAAAACGATGCGCCACCTGCGGCCTCTACAGTCGCGCTCTTTTTCGACGATGTGAGATTGACCGCTTCCAATTGTATGCCTGTATGCTTGGGGTTCGGTGCAGGCGGCGGAGCGATGAATGAGGGAGTGTTCACTACCACTGGCCTCAATGGTTTGAACTGCTTTGCTGACGCGCTTGTGCTACCCAGCGAAGTGGAGGCGTTCGATGACACTCCGCGTCCAAAGCACTTGCCGGATAGGAAGTCTTCTCGCTTCACGGCGTATTCAACCTCCAGTTCCTTGCTTCCCACGGAGAAATTGACGCCTTCACTGATACGATGTGTACCATCTATACCGTGTGCCTTCCCACTGCTAAACCTGAAACAAAGACTCAGCATACAGACAGCATGCATAAGTAATCAATACTATACTCTTTGCCATCTGTATCATACAGCTTGCACACGGTGCCGCAGACGACCAATACCGCGTCACCCTCCCAATGCTTGTTCTTCTTGTATTGTGGATTTCTCCTGTATAGCTTTGAGACATTCGTATTGATTACGGCAGGACATAGATTTGTACCATTGGACCATCCAGTACTGCTCATGTCCACGTTGGTACGCTGCTTTTGCGGCGGTTTCGGAACCGAGCGCTTGTCGTTTGTTTGTTGCATCGTCTAGGTCACTGGCGTCGGATTTTCGTTTCAGTGAAGTGATGTGGGGCTTCTGGAATGCAGGCATTGAATTGACGTCTAGAAGACTGAAAGGACGCGAGGTGGCTGTCTACGACGACACTGAGCAACTGGTAAGCGCGCGCGACGCGATCTGACGCGTCTCATTGAAGCACGTGGTCGTGGTGCGTGCCACTCCAGCGCTATCAAGGTGTCTCACACTACTGCGGCAACTGTGGTCAGCCCAAGGTTAGCCAGTTTCAAGCTCACTGAGCCTCAAGACCTCAAGATTTCAAGGCCTCATCGTTTCAACGTCATTTCGACCCTCCTCACTTCTTCCGACGACCTACATTCGATAACATCCTTCCGTTTTTGGGTATCCGTAGATAGAACAGAAATAAACTATGATACATGTGTATATAATATCAAGCAGCTCCTTATTTTACCCATTTCGTCACCGTGGCAGATGAATGAGGGTTAATCCTGACGACCTGAAAATGACTAAAACAACCAGCGTCCAACGTCACAGGATAGGATACTGCGTAACTCCTCTTTCCGCAGTTCATCAGTTAGCAGGCTGCTATGACTAAATCGTCCCGTACACCGGCTTGCCGTCAATCACTGTCGCTATGACCTTAGTTGTCAATATCTGCGGAGGGGGAATGGACATGATATCGCCAGAGAGGATCACATAGTCTGCCCTCTTGCCGGGAATTATGGAGCCCAATTTGTCTTCCGTGAAGGAAGCATATGCAGGATCAATCGTCATGCCTAAGTGAAATTGAAATCAGCGGGTGGGACGGGCGCTTTGTTCGGCACCGCACCTTTCAATGCCTCTTCCCTGGTCATACGTTGCTCAGGAAACCTGACAAAGCACGGGAGTTAAGATGGATTCAAGGAAGATAGATGACTTGTATTACCAGCCACCCGGTCCGTGAGGGGATTTCCCGTCCGGGGAGACCCTCGTGATCGCAGCATAGAAGCCTGCCAGGGGATTCATGTCTTCCACGGGAAAGTCAGACCCAAGGGTGATACGGGCACCGTGGTCAATTATACTACGGAATGCGTAGAGGCCTTTCACGCGCTCGGGACCCTGACAGTCACGTCAGTACTTGTGGTGTGAAATACAACACACTCCTTACCAGCCGGTCTTCCGCGAACCACATGTCACTGATCCTATATCACATGTTCACTGGCGAATCGACACGGAACTTCCATTTATTACTTACGCATGTGTAGGCTGCACGCTCGCAATGACTGTATGAGGAATGTTGAGTAATTATCCAGCATAGGAAGCAGTATACTTGCCTCCCAGAGATCCGAACCGAGCCATATCGGTCTTCGCAAGTATCTGCGCGTGTTCAAGGCGCGGCCTCAAGGCGGAAACATTGACATCTTTCAAGGCTTCCTCGAACGCGTCAAGTACAACTCCATTCGCTCTGTCTCCGATAGCGTGTACGTTCTGCAAAAAAAGGAAGATCAGATGCGAACACAGGGACGTTTGACTTTACGAACAACTTGCCAGCCGTCCCGCATGAATCTGGGGATGACGTCGTTGAGGAGCTCGGGGGAGATACGCATGAATCCGCGAGTCTCCGGGTTGTCCGTGTAAGGTTCATACAACTGTAAATATATAAGGCTTCGCATGGGATACCTGAGATATTCCACGTACAGCCGCGCCACCAGAGCGAAGGGCGCCTATGATCCAGTAAGTCGAATTCGTAGGGTCAGAGACCTTAGTAAGCGTACCATCCGCGAATACCTTGATGCTGCGTACGCTGAGCCGATTGTCGCCGGCACCAATGATTTTTTCAACACGGTCGCCCCAGTACTCAGCGGATTCGTTGAAATACGTCATGCCATAGATGCGGATCTGTGTAACCAATTGAGCTGAAATACCACATCACAGAAAACTCGACGCACCGGTAACTTTCCTTCTTCCGCTTGTCTGCAAGATCATGAGCCTCGGGCAGGGTACAGTCATGGGAAACGGACCTCTTGAAGAATTCCAGCGAGATAGGTTTAAAGCCAGCATCGTGCACGGCTGTGAGTCCTACTGCATGCGCATCCTTGACAGCTGTCGCGAAGCGTTTCTCCAGCGTGTTATACGTCGGGGCAGGCCGGACCACAAGATCCTGGGCATTGTCCAAAAAGACGCCTGTCATGTCATCCTATCAGATAAAGACAGATCCAGCGGGCTGTATCGAAGTTACCTGTCGGGTTTCCCTTGGAGTCCCGCACTATTATTCCACCTTCTACTTCGTCGGGGAGGGGACCCATGTCCTGCAACACCCTCTGTGATACCCAAAGCGCGTGGCCATCTTTGCTTTGGAGAGCCACGGGACGGCCGGAGACCACGGAATCTGCTTCAAGATCCTCCTGTATCAAGGTGAGATCTTCTCGTTCACGTGAGAAGGACATTTTACATACATAGGTCGGCCACTCTTCTAGAAGCCACTTGGTGTGGTCCCAGCCCCAGCCTTCCACATACCTTGACTTGTTGCTCCGGAGCTCCGGATCAGAGAGAATGTATTCTTTTACACGCTTCACGGTCTCTGTTATGCAGTCTTGAACTTACAGCTCGGCAGAAGTCGGAAAAGCGGCTGTACCTTGAATACTTTGAGTACCCTCCAGTGGCATTTGCTGCGTTGCGCCATATTCGAGCACATGTGCATGCGAATCTTCCAAGGGAGAAATTCTGTTGGCATATCGGCTGAATGGTAGTCCGAGAATCTTACCGGTCAGCCCCGGAACCACAATCTGCTGTGACCCCGTGTATCGGACCTGGAGTTCGCCCGTGGTATTCTCCAACGCCATGCGGTCCCTCCACCGTTGCTTGACAATGTCTGCATGGCGCCTAATCAGGCGAGTCTGCTACCACACAGTCGGAATATGGTGAACGTACCCAAGGAGCCGGCGTCCACAAAGTGTGAACCTTGGACAACCAAGCATTGCACTCTTGGGTTGCTGTCATCCACAGTGTATATGTTCGCTCCATTCGGAGTGCACAGAGCATATGAGGATGAGATGACGTGGGGTGACGCGTAATGACGGTATGCAAGCACAGTCAAAATGGAGATAAGCAGAGATGCTGTAGCAACAGAGAGGAAATGTTTGGACGGCTTGGAAGAGAGGACGGGGGAGTGGGGTAATTCAATGTCGCCCTTCATCTCTTCTGGCGTTGGTTGACGACTTCGGTTGCGGAGAGAGGAGTCTTTAGGAGAGGCCATTTCGTCCGGGAATTCCTACGGCATAGGCTACGGATCGGACGCTCTTTAAGTACTCACGCTCTGGTGGCGCATGAGAAGCCTCGAAGCCTCGGCAAGGCTCGAACAAGTAGGTAGCATTGGGCAGCATGAGACAGGGCCGCTCCTACACATGCTAGCGGTGAAAAGGTAACGAGTACTTCATCGGAGGATCGTTCCGCCATGGGTCTATGTCGATCCCCTGAACTGGTACCGAAGGCAGCGTCTCTGAACTGGGCGCCTCGTAACAGCGCCCAGCAAGAGATCTGGGTGGCCGCAAAATCTAAGCAGAACTCACCAACTGAGCGCCGTCCAAGGTCGTGTCAAAGATTGCTTCCGGATCACACGAGCGCGACTTTCAGCCTTCTACGGCGAATGGCGGAAAGCGCTACTGCGAGCTGTTTAGGCTTGACGTCCTATTGAACTATGGGCCTGCGAACAGTGGCCCCTCCATTGGGCGCCGGAGTGAGAGCGCCAGCCTCAGTAACAGCCCAGGCTGAGCGAGCATGGGCGCTCGCTTGCTGTTGATCGCTCCCTGAGAATTATTGCGAAAAAAAAAGTGTTTCGCCACCGATGACAGCTGCAGCAGCTCGATAGTCTGAATTTTCAGGCTGGATCACGGAGAGTTCAATGAAGCTGTTGACATCGGGGGGCAAACTCAGCAGCCACACGGACCTTGGCGAGCGCTTACTGCAATATAGCAAGCGCCCATTGCGATCAAACGTCACGTGATGTTGGCCACGTCGCGGGCGTCTCAGTCGTCGCGTGCCCTACCATGCATCATCGCTTGAGGGTCGAGCACTAAGTAGCCTAGCAGGCCTCCGCCACCCTCCGACGCGAGCTACTCCGACTTTGACCTTCTCATTTATTTTACTCTGGAAATGCCAATACACGATATCATACGGCAGAGACTACAGCCCTTCACTGCGGCTGTAACGTCGAATCGGATATTTCTCTACTCGGTCTTCAGCACGTTCGCTGTTGCAGGAGTTATTGCGAACGCTTGTAGGATCCATAGCAACTTTTACTCTGTATCAATATACCTCGCCAAGAGTAGTCGCAGTGTACTGGTGAGCATCCTTGCCTTGCCATGTCGCTGGATCTCTGGTTGAACTTCCGCAAGGTCTTGGCCAACTTCGGCCTGCTCCTCGGCCTGCTCTCTGGTCGTATCATTCAACGAATATTCTTTGGCCCTCTGCAACCCCGTGAGGTAGAGGTATGCAGTAATTAAACTATATTTGTATACACAGTCTCATCGACTATGCTAGCGCCTCTACGATCAAACATGGATGTTCGTCA
Source organism: Gelatoporia subvermispora B (assembly GCA_000320605.2). Taxonomy (NCBI): domain Eukaryota; kingdom Fungi; phylum Basidiomycota; class Agaricomycetes; order Polyporales; family Gelatoporiaceae; genus Gelatoporia; species Gelatoporia subvermispora. Next base: position 1,784,191 of record KB445796.1, read on the forward strand.
CGGAGTCTCTGCTAGCATTCACCATCTTCCGTGACGAATTTGACGTCCCATTTGTCCTCATGTTTGGGTTTCTACTCTTTGTGAAGTGCTTCCATTGGCTAGTGGCAGATCGTGTGGAGTCGGTGCGTTCGCAATTCAGCTGCAGGCGCCGTGCGCTAAACCTCTTCGTGACTAGATGGACCAGACAACGTACCCGGGACCGTCTACGCTGTTCCACATCAGAATTAACTGTCTGTTCTTCATTCTATGGATGACCGATCTATTTATGTTCTCTCTTGCCGTTGAAAGCACGCTGTCTAACGGCGTCGGAGGCATGGTTCTCTTTGCGAGTGAGGTACGCTGCTAGTTCTAACCGATGGCGCCTTTCTCATGCATGAGACACGAATAGTATGCGATTCTGATGGCTAGCGCCCTCAATGCGATGGCAAGATACACCATCTCCGTCATCGATATCCGCCGAGCTCGCGCTAGAGGTGGTGAGAATGCTCCTCCGTGGGAGCACAAGAGCATGTACATTTTCTATATCGAGCTCATCACAGGTATGTTCTGATTCTTTGAGCTGTTCTGGACGGGTGATGCATTTCTTCCAGACTTCCTGAAATTGGCGACTTACTTGACCTTCTTCATGGTCATACTCACATTCTATGGCCTGCCGCTGAACATCATCCGAGATGTATATCTGACCGCGCGATCCTTCATTACCCGCCTACGTGCTCTTGTGCGCTACCACAATGCTACCCGAGACATGGATCGGCGATACCCCGACGCGACAGAAGCAGAACTTTCCGCGATGTCTGATCGCACTTGCATCATCTGTCGCGAAGAAATGGTATCGCGGGTCGCACAACAGACGGGCGCTGGGCAAGCAGACGCCGGGGCAGCTGCTCAGGCGCCAGATCGTCAGGATGGTCCCAACATGAGCCCTAAGAAGCTTCCATGCGGTCACATTTTCCATTTCCAATGCCTGCGGTCCTGGCTAGAAAGACAGCAGAGCTGCCCGACTTGGTACGTTTTATCTCTTGCGATTCTGCGTAGAGCGGCGGAAATAATATTCTCCACCCGCCCGTAGTCGACGCCCTGTCCTGGACACAACCCCACCCGGCCAGGTCCCTCCTCAGGGTCGTCCAGCGGCTGGTAGGGCGCAGCAACAAGGTGTGCCCCCTCAGATGCCTCAACGAGGCCAGCCAGGTGGTGCGGGTGGTTGGTTGGGTCGCTTGTTTGGTGCTGCGGTACAGCCGCCGATCGGTCCTGGACAGTTCCCTCATGGTGACTTCCGACAATTCATGGGGCCTGCTGCGGTACCTCCTCAGCAAGTGCCGAATGGCGGATGGGCACCTGGCGTCCAGCCTCCTCCGTATTATGGCTACCCATACCATCCACCGCCGCCACAGGGGCCCCTCCAACAGCCGCCCTTGTTCCGAGGGTTTTATGGGCCTAATGGTGTCTGGCAGCCGTGGGGCATTAACCCCGGGATCCCTGCACAGGAAATTCCACCACAGGCACCGGCACAACAACCTGCGCCAAACGGGTCCGCTGCGGGTGTGGCGTCCAGTGAGCCAGATACCGCTACAGGAGATACATCGCGCGCTCAGGCGCCTCCGCCATCAAACGCGCCGATCGCTACATCGTCAGCACATATGCCGACGTCCGCGTCTACATTACAGAGCGGATCTTCGCGCTTAGGGTCTGAATATGGGCAGACAACGACGCCGAGGGATGCCGCAGCGCTGGCAGCTCTTCGGCGACTCAACTCTACTCAGTCCCCGTCCTCTACTCCCGCGCCCCCACTCGCGCCCCACACTTCTGCAGCGCCGCGAGACTCGGTGGGAACATCGGCGTCTTCGACGCTAGCCAATGTTAGGCCCCCTACCGGGACCCCATCACCCGCATCTCTTCCAGCGCCCCAGACTCTTCCTTCTGCTACTCCGACTCCTACGATCACTGGAACAACACTGCAGCCGCCGCGTGACGCACATACGCGGTCTGAGCTTCCCTCCCTGATTCCATTGTATGATCTTGGTTCACGGACAGCTCCCCACCCCGTCCAACCGACGGCCCCCCCTGCGTACCAGCCGCAATATCGACACCCTCCCCAACCAACCCGCACTCAGCCAGGTGTACCCACCGCCCAACCACCGCCAGTAGCCTCGCGGGCATCGACGCAGGCAAATACCGCTGGCCAGTCTCGCTGGTCACGCACTGCTTCGGCCGCGCAGCGCGCACCCATACATCAGTTACCGACAACGCTGACCGATGCTCAGCTTGCTCAGCTCGACCGTCTCACCCGCGAAGCGATTGATGAGCGTCTCCGGGTATTGGAGGGTGTATCGGGTGCGGTGTACAGATGCATTGAGGAGTTGACCCGAGTACGTAGTGTACTTCCACCGGGCGCTGGCACCGTGCAGCTGCAGCAGGGGAATGCCCCGACGACAGCCACGGCTCGGCCAAGCCCGACTGTGGCCGCGCCGACCTCGGTCACGCCTATATTGCCGACCGAGGGCGGTACTGCGCCGCATGAGGCTGGGATAGACAGTTCGTCCTCTTCCTCCTCTCTTCCGGTGGAACATGCACAGACTCCGTCTCCGTCGCCGGACGGCACATCGAAGGTGGCGGCGATTGTTGTGGAGGCTGATGAGTCGGAGTAGACACTCCTCGTTTTCATTGTCGAGTTCCGAGTGTTCTATTGTTGTACATGCACATGTTGAGATTGCAATGTCAGGCGATATCGGGGCCACTTGTGTATGATGATTGGGCAAGCCGTTCGATCCTGCTGCCTTGCAATACAGTGTCACCCCAATTGGGCGCTCCTTAGCTCCGGTCCGCCCGCCCCGGGCTGGTTTCCGACCCGTCTCGGAGCCTCCTACACTTCCTTGAGGCCACAACTTGATTGGACTCTTGGTTGTGCGAGGTAACAAGTGCTTCGCATCCTTCAACAACTGACGGCTATTCGGAAGAATGGCGTCCCTTGCACCACCGCTACCTCCTCATAGAGGCTTTATTCGTGCTGTGCGCGAGTCGGCGAGGGCTGTGCGCACTCGGGCAAACATCACGGTGAGTGGCCGGTGCTCTTTTTTGCGATACCATTCGCGGATGTTATGAAATGTCTGCGTTGAAACGCTGTAGCTGGAAGGCGACGTCCTCATGTGCACCAGTACAAGCCCTCAGAACGTTGCTCAGCGCTACGGAGCGCCACTGAAATGGCACTTTATCACATTACCAAAGGTCATAATGCGCCGTGTCATGTATCTTACACGCCGGTGTCACTCTGACGAGTTGCACGTCTTATATAGCTTCCTGCATATAGCAGTATTTTGGCGCAATTGGCACAGGCCTTGTGACCAGCAGTAGGCTCATGAAAATCAGGCAACTGCCTCGGCCTTCGTGCAGTCTAGTGTTGCAAGTGCGCTCAGGTTGCATCGGCTGACCAGCGACTATTATTCCAAACATGATGGCTGCTCGTCCCTTGTGTCGGTGTATCGGACAGCTATCATCGGCCTGACCCAATCTAATTTTCAGATTTCCGAGGAGTCCATGAAACAGTTCCTCGTTTCCCCTGCATTTACCAGCAGCTTCGACAGACTACGCAAGGCGCACGGGATGCGCATGCCCCTGAAATTTGACAGCGTGCTTGCGGAACTGAATGTGCTTACGCTGCTCTCCGTTCTAAACTTCGGCTCTGGTTATCGCGTCCCTTTACATGCGGCGACAAGGCGCGGCGCCTTCGACAATATCCGCGCTCTGGTCTTCGGCATGTACATCTCTTCTTCCGCAGGCGCTGGCGATATGCTGTCGGCGAAGGGCATGCGTGCGATCGAGGCGAGCACGGTCGCCGATTTGATGGGCGTTTCAGAATCCTTGCATGTGGAGCGCAAACACGAAAGTATCCCAGGCCTGACGGTAGGCGAGCTGGGTGGGCCCATTTGGGAACTAGTACAAATCATCACAAGGACCATGAATGAGACGGGCGGTGCGCTACTTGATGCAGGCTATCCTGATCTTGGAACATTTGTCATGGAAGCGTTGAAGGAGGGCCACAAGGCCAAGACTGCACAGGACCCGGATTTGCAATGCGACGTGGTCCTGGAGCGAGTATGTCTGTCTCGCTACTGTAATTTTTCTGACAACGCTAACTGCGTTCTAACATAGCTTGTGCGTGCTATCCCTGCGTTTCGTGACATGGCCGAAGTGAACGGGCAAGGTAGCTTGTGCTCGTTTGTGGAAAATCTTACTCTGCTGACACCGGTCATCGCCGCGTATTCGCAGCCGTTTACTGCTTCAAGAAAGCCCTCCTCACGATCCATGCAATTTACTTACGGTTTTATTCGGACGATGCATCGTCCGTCCCCGTCCCCGACACTTCACGGCTTCCTATCTTCGTCGACAACGTCATCCCGAGCATGCTCATCCACCTCGGCGTCATCGACTTATCAAGTTCAGATCCCGCGCTGGGTCTGACAACGCTATTTGTGGACGCGGCAAGTTCCGAGACATTGGATGTCTTGCTTGCACTCGAAGCGCCTCGGGCCGAGGAGCAAGAAGACGCCAAAGCCAAGAAGGTGCCCAAAGAAGGGCCAATACTCACCACGGAGCAGGCTTATATCCTGCGAGCGGCTGCAATTGACGCATGCGAGCTGCTCGTTGAATACGCCATTAAACTAGGCGACAGCAGCCCAGAACTCCAGTGGATGAAAGAGGTTAATCCCCCAGAATTGGACGCTTGGCTATGGGCGGTAGCGAAGGATCGCGCAGACTTTCGGAAGCTTGAGCGGTTTGTCCTGAGAGGTACATCATACTTCTGATGGAAAATGGGTCCATCCTAGTGAACACGCCAAGGACTGCACACAATTCGTTGTCATTGTTTGTACCTATACACATGCACACACACTGCTCTAGCATACAATGGCCCTGTTTAAATGTATCGGTATGTTTGAGGAGGGAAACGCGCTGAGTAACACAGCACCCATATCAAAGTCTAGCTGTAAGCGATGAAACCAATCTTGTCTGCATCTGTAATCATGTATCACTGTCGCTCGCTGCGCTGTCGCTTTCATCTTGGCCCCACGCTGCGAATACGCGCCGTGTGTGGGCGCCGTCATGTCGGTCGCGCGATCTGCTCCGCGAGTACGGCCTGCGCTGCGCCGTCGGCGTCGTCGCGACCTCCTGCTCGTCCCTCCGGGGCGTCTGGCTGCGCGCATGCGAGCGGACAGTACGCTGGTCATACATATGGTCCCGCGCGCCGTACTCGCCGCGGCCGAGGTCGGCCAGCGAGGACGATGAGGATGCGGACGAGTCTACGAACTGGACATGACGCGGGGAGACCTTGGGCGGGTGTGGGTGCGGCCCTGCGAAGCGGTCCGGGGTTTCCACACCTGAGGTTGTGCCAAGGCGCGTGGAGTCGTGGTGCTGCTGCTGGAGGAGTGGGTTCCCTGCGCTGAGTATGCGCGCGGCCGCCTCTGCGCGAGACTGTTCTCTCCGGACAACGGCAGCGTCATTCTCGTGTACTTTTTCCAGTCCTAACCGCTCCTGGGACGGCGAGACCTCAGCTCGCGCTTGGATCCGCCGGGGGCTGCTCTCGGCAGTGGATGATGACTCGTTCGAGGACAGATCATCGATATCGAACTTGTCATCCTCCTCGTCCGACACTTCGTCTTCCTCGCCCTGTGGATCGTCTTCTGACCTATCACCTGCAGCTTTGACGAACTTGTGCTTTTCTGAAGGCCTCGCGGGATCCTTCGCACCATCGACTTCATTTGGTTCGCCGCCGCGACGCTTGCGTGATGGGGCTTCCTCGACGACCACAAATGATTTTTGACGCTCGCGTTCGTTCCATTTGAGCGTGCGCGATATCGAGTTGAACCAATCCGTCGACTGGGAGTCTGCGCAGACGGTTGGGAAGGGGTACCTCGAAGCGGTAATCTTGATATGATCACCCTCTGGAACGCACACATGAGCTGGAACCAGTCACATACTGCCAAGGATGCTTACGCTTGAGCTCTACACGGCCTCGACCGTCAAACGATGCCCACGCTGTACTTCGGGAGTTGAAAGGAACGCATACGCGCAGTTCCATGCTATCAGGGAGTAGCATTGGCCTGAAAGACAGCGTATGCGGGCAGATGGGCGTCAACAGTATGGCCGGGATTTCGGGGTGCACTAAAGAACCGCCTGCAGATAGCTAAAAAGTTATGAGCCCGTCATATCCAATTGATGGAAAAGAAGCAACGCACGGAGTACGCTGTGGATCCAGTCGGTGTGGCCACACAAAGACCGTCGCCTTGAACTGTTGTCAGATGGTGCTCATCACCTACAGAAACCATTGGTCAGCATGCCAAGACCTGAAATATGCCATCGGTCGCGAAAGTCACCCACCGAATAGTTCAAGTTGACTGACGTAAGGGCTCGGACCACGGTCAACAACCAGGTCGTTGATAACCTCGAAACTCTCGACTGGCTGGGTAGAGAAGCACTTGATCTCCTTGTCCTTCGCCCCAACCTTGCCATCATGTGGTGGATACCCGCTCTCGAGAGCCTCCCAGCCGCCTTTGTCCAGATTCTTCATCATGATCTCGCCCGTCTCGCCCTTCTTGATCGCACGCCGCGTACATTCACCGCCGACCGTCCGGTAGACAGTACATGTGAAGCGCATGCGGAGGTTGACACGGATTCCGTTGTCCATAGCGTTGTCCATGACTGACTCATGGTCGGCGAAGTCGAAGTTCGTGAGGAACCCCAAGGAGCCGAGTGCAAACGGTAGCACCGGCGGCACGATCCTTTGGAACAGCCATGATGTGAACAAGACGGTGCCGTCACCACCCAGCTAGAGTGCACGAGGTGAGGACTGGGTTGCTCGCGGCCGGGCTCGCCGGACCACGTGGGAGAAGACACGTACTGTCACGACAAAGTCAAAAAGATGTGGGCTCTTGCTGCACATCTCCGCTGTCCAGTATCGGAGCTGGCCCTCCGAGATCGAATCATTGTCAGCCTTGCTCGAGCTAGACGAGAACGAGGAGTTGGACGCTCGGCGTTGCGGGAACGGTGCGAACAGCTCCGGGTGCTCTGCTTGGATCCCCGCAGCATCAAACCGTCGAGACGTTCGCAGCTGGGCGTCGACATATCTGCACAGCAGCCAGCTTAGAAGGAGACCATGAGTGCTTGATGGCGAGAGCGCTCACACAACCATTCCACGTCCACCTTTCCTAGGCTTCAGCATGAGATACAGAGCAAGCTGACGTGTCAGCTTGATAAGTCTGTTGTCTCGCGCCTTTGTGACGATGAGGACATTCTGTATGTGCGAGCGGACGCGTGTCCGTCCTTGATGGTGCGCGCGATGAGTGCTGCATAAGTGCGAAGGACGCGCTGATAACGCCGAAGCGCTCACCGAGCTGCTTGCTCATCTCCCTGACACCAACCGCAGTCTCCGCCAATTGCTTTGTGAGGCTGCCAGCAGTCTCGTCATCTTCGGTGTGTATGCCGTTGGGCAGTCCGGCGTAAGAGTCCGAGAGGGTGCCATTGGAGTAGGCACCCAGCACATCCGCGCCACCTGCACTTGGATAGTTGCCCATGCGTGCGTCACGGTGAACTTTGGGCTGCTTCGCCCGGATCCAGTCTGTGAGCGAAGCACCTTGTAGCTGGGAGTGGACGAAGCAAGGAGAGTGGACGGGTGACAGATGTGCACGGTTTGGTGTGTCCGGGATTGGCGTAGGGTTGGGGCCGTTAGACCTGCCGGCCTGCTGCGTAATGGTCACATCGGGGGAAATCGTCGGCGGCACTGGGAGGGTGGAATCGTGGTAATTTCCGTTGATGCCAGTACCGTTCGCGTGTGTCTTTGTGAGAGGATCGGGCGATGGCTGGTCATCGACGACAATGTCTGGCTTCCAACTGGCAGGAGAGTGGGAGATCTCGAGATTGAGGGGCCTGGATGACTTTCGTGACAAGGATGGGCGAATGCGTGTCTCGGAGACGAAAGGTGTTGTCGGCGGAGTGGAGAAGTGTTCAGCATCTGGCGAGAGCAGGCCTGATTGCATTTTAGGAATCTCTCAAGCTCAGGCGATGGGTCGGGTGTAGAGTCTGCGGAATGCGTACACCGTTCGAGGCCTGAGAGGTATTTATTGGATACAGCTGACAGCTCGGATAGTAGCTGTACCTCTCTGAAGATTTCGCGGTGGTTACGACCAGACGGATGAGAGATACGTGATGCACTACGAGGCCCCTCTCCGGCGACCACTTACTGTATCCACCTATCCCCGCAATCAGATTAGATTAGATTAAGACGCCGTCACGCTGATCCCTCCCGTTTATCCTGGCTGCGCTGTGCCTCTCGGATATTCTATCCCTGCAGCAACAGCCAGAAGAAATCCTCCGGAATCACCATATTTGTGCTCGCGGGAGGAAGCATTACAGCTGTCAGCAGCTTTGAGCGGTGTGAGCATATTCGCTGGGTCACGCACTCGCAGCGCACGGGTCCGGTCTTGCGGCCAATCGTCGGCAAAGAATTCACTTTACTGCCAGGACAACTCTCACCGGCCGAGCGCAAATGGGCGCGAATCTAGTCGAGTCTGTCGACGCTGCCAAGGGCTCTGATCCCGACCATCAGCAGACTCCAGCTCAACGCTAGCACAGCGCGAACATACCCGGTTGCAGTCCACGCTTGAGAGTCTTCTCCGTGGTGGGAGTGCTCTCGCATCCTTCCGAACATTCAACGTGCCTCACAACGCAAGGTCTCGAGAAAAGGAATGTCTTCCACCACCTGCGTCAGCACACGTGCATCTGCGCGGCATGCTCTTTGGACGGCAGCCCGACTCTTCGCACTTGCCACGGTGGATTCATGGCTGACGGACGTGCGTCGAGCTGCATGCCACGGGCGAATCTCAAATCAGGTGGTATGGCCCTTGTTGCCGGCCATATGTACTTCTAGGCAACCCACCCTTGTCTTCTGTGCATGCCGATGTATATTCGGCTCCTTCGTGATCTATTCCGATCGTCTATAAAGGGAGCGCATTGGCGGAGGGGGGCGTCGCCCTACCATCCATTTGTTCCAAGTCTTTGTGGCCGCGACGGACATGAGGGCGCCTGCCTCCACCTTGACGGTTCTCCTCGCTGCGGCGCTTGTCAGAGGCGCTCGGATACCCCAGAGAAGGTCTGCTCGTTGCGCTCCGGAAACGTACAAGACTGATTGCTGATTGTCCCTGGACGGCAGAGCCACGATCTGCAACGGGCACGCCGAGCTTTGCGACCGTCCCTACGGTAACGTGACGTTCCTCGGAGGTAACGCAACTGCACAACTCGTTGCGCCGCGGCACTTCTCAATATACGGACTACAGCGCATGATTCGTTCGCGTTTAGCAGCGATCCGCTCGCTTGTGAGTCGTAGGGCCAATGACAGCCCTGGGGTGCTGCTGACAGTTGTGCACCGTTTTAGTGGCTGCGGACCAGCGAGTGAATTTGACGCAGCAGCTCGACCTTGGTGTCCGAATGCTGCAGGCTCAATCACACATGTGCGTGACATTCGCACGTGCGATGTTTTCCATGCTAAGATATTGCGCGTAGCTTCGAGAACGAGCTCAAGTTCTGCCATACGAGTAAGATTGTTCGCATTATGCTAACGTGCCGGGCGAGAGACTCATGTCTATTGCAGGTTGTGTAAGACTTCCGCATCTAGGTCGCTTTCACGTAATTTAAATGAGTGACTACAGCTACTCTTCGACGGAGGTACAGTGCAGGACTACCTGACCACTGTGAATGGCTGGCTCGAAGAGAACCCGAACGAGGTGCTCACATTCCTCTTTACGAACCCTGACGGCGCCTCCCTGTCTGGAATGTGGGAGCCTGCGTTCCAGGCATCCGGCATCACGGACCTCGTCTACACCCCGCCCCAGGTGCCGATGGCAATCGGCGACGTACGTTCTAGTGCCTCTCATACATGCATCCCGATGCTCACGCCTGCGCAAAGTGGCCAACCCTGGGCGACCTCATCGACAACGGCACGCGCGTCATCGTGTTCCTCGACGCAGGCGCAGACACCGACCGCAGCGTGCCGTTCATCCTGCCCGAATTTGAGATGGTCAGAGTCGCGGCTGCACGCATCTGCATCTGATATCGGGGCTGACCCAATGTTTCGGACAGATCTGGGAGACCCCGTTCGATTCGACAGATCCAACCTTCCCGTGCAGCGTGAACCGCACTGCTGGGCCGCTGTCCACCGCCGATCATATGTCACTGAACAATCACTTCCTCGACATCAACGTCCTTAACAGCGGCATTTTGATTAGCGATCCCACGGATGCACCGACGACGAATGGTGTGCCATCGTACGTATTTCCATACACTCATCAGTGAAATGAAAACCGACAATGGATATATCGACAGGATTCTCGCCAATGCAGCGGGATGTGCCCCACTTGCCTCCAACCGCAACCCGAACTTCATTCTGCTCGATTTCGCTAACATCGGCAACGGTACGCAGGCCGTCGATCAGCTCAATGGTGTCCAATAGCAATCATCGAAGGGGTCATCGTCATCTCTCCACGGGCGATGCACCTCTTTGGCGATCGTAGCACTGCATTTCCTCATCCATTGGTGGTTATTTGCATAGGTGTCGCCTTCGGTTAGATCCCTGGATTGTCACTAGCTTATTCCTCACGACCTCTCACGACCTCTCACGACATTGAATGCGGACCTGTATCTATGTCGACTCCCCGCATCGCTCCTTGATGTCACATGTTGGAAGAGAAACGTCGTTAGCCAAACCGCATCGTGGATATTGATACAATGGTCGTGAACACAAGTAAATATCGACATGGTATGACACTGCTGCATATATAACCAATGAACGAGAGTGCCCCACACGAACTATGTCGGTGGCCAGGCTGTGCGCTCTTGCGCTTGTGTGAGCGGAAGTTCCCAGATAGGGCGTATCCAATGAGAGAGGGCATGTGTCGCGTTCCCCCATCCTTCGGCGACAACACCGGACCAGCCCGCGCGACTGACCGTGTCGGAGAAGGATGAGAGGGACCAGGAGGAGGTGGGTATGAACGAAAAGGTTTCCGACTTGAGAATATGCAGATAGAGCTCGGGGTAGAATGGATCGTAGTAAGTGGTCAGGAAAATGCGTTTCGCGCGGACGATGGAATGTCTGATGAAGTATGTTTCAGCGGCGGTTTTGGCTGAGGAGGATTTGATCTTACCGATACATAAGGAGAAGGAGGAAGCCTTGGAGGAGAAGGAATCCAATGATAAACCACAACTGTGATAGCTTCCAAGATCGCATACCAGGTTCGATGGTCACAGACTACGGGGCATATACGTTCAGTAAGCGTTGGAAATATGACGTCATGTCCTCACCATTAGTCTGCTGTTCCTCATACCCTCCCTAAGCCGGTCATACTTGCTCTTAAGATCGAGATCCTGCTTGCTCTTGACCGACTGCAGATTTTTGGAAATCTCGCTTCTGGCATTTCGAGCAGCTTTCGAGGCCTTATGGAGTTCATCGAGCCGTTCCTGATGAACAACAACACCGTCCAGAGACCTGTTGGGAGTGAGTGATTACGTCAAACCGTATAGGTCCTATTCCGCACATACCTGTCAGCATCCTGTAGGTCATCCGCAAGGTGCGCGATGGTCTCCTGCGCCTTCCGGAGGACCTCGTCACGTGGCATTGAGCCAACATCCAAGCTAGGTTCTTCCTCGGGCTCCTCGATTTCACGGCCCATGGCATCGAGCATCCTGATGCCACCCTTCCTCTTGCGCGGTGTCGACACCGCAGGCACGCTCGTGGAGGCAGGGGCCTCCTCCTTCGGGACGATTACGTCGGCTTGGACAGCAGCAGATTCTTCTTTCACTGCAGGTTCTGTCGTCTCACGGCCGTACGCGTCCACAATGCGCAGGGTTGGGGTCTTCCTGAGTTTCCGCCGCTCAACGTGCGACGTGCGCGGTGTCCCATCTAGCCATGTGTCAAACCCCACATCATCGAGACTTGTCGTGTCGGTTATCGTAGCGACGCTAGTTCCCAAGTCAGCAGCTTCCGACTTCACGTTTAATTGCGCCTGTGAACCAGAAGACGCTGCAGGTGCGCTCCCAGGAGTGTTGTCCGATGTAGCATCCGACTCGACGTCGAAACGGACCTTGAGGATACTCTTGCGTCGGGTGGAATTGCCTGGAGTCGTAATCCATCCGCCAGGAGGTACGGGTGTCCTGAGTGGCAGAGAGTTTGACCTCGGGATATCAGGCACCGGGGTCTCCGGCAATTCCTTCGACGCATTATCCGCTCCTGGCGGTGTCGATTGGGACCGCGAGATGGGCTCGTGAGCGCGCGAGGGGACGGGTGTCGGTGCCCAAGCGCCCGGTGGCCTTGGTGTCTTCAAAGACGTTAGGTTGCCCGCAAATTCGGGCGTCCGGGCCCTTGGAGTTTGAATATTTTCGTACGCATCATCCTCATCTGATGAGGGTGGATCCGGAAGGTCTGGCATACCCCTGGGAGGCGAGGGTGTCTGGAACTCCAGTGTGGTACCATTGTGGTTTCGGCGAGGTGGTGTCTGCAGGGTATAGTCGGGACGTGGTCGCTCCTCAGGAGGCGAAGGGGGAGGTGTGAAAGACTTCGCAAGAACCTCATGACGCAGGTCGGATTCCAACAAAGGACTCCTGCTAAATGCAACCTGCGATATTGGAGACGGCGACCGGGCTGCCTGAGCCTCTGCCAGTCCTTGACTGCTCATTGTTGGCGTGCTGGTGGCAGCAGGAGACTCATCCTCGCTGGCTGCAGAGGCACGTGTCAAAACAAGATGTGTTAAAATCCTCAGAAAAGGGTCACATACCAAACATGGGTACGTCAGGTTGTGGTGTAGGCATGACCTCCCGATCAGTTCCTTCAGGCTCCCTCAGACGAAAAGGCTCTTCAAAGAGTGGCTCGGGCGTCAGAATACTTCTCCGAGACCCTCTCCTCGTGATCGTCCTTTCTCCAATTGACTCGTTGGATGATGTCTGCCCTACCTTCCTCGGTGATCGTATAGGGATGCTGCTCCTTACGGGTCCCTTGCTTGCGGGCGGAGAGGACGTAATACTGCGAGAATCATCCATTTCCAACGGGGACAATGATGCTCGGTTTTGGAAGAATTGCCAGCCGAAGCGGGAACGCTGACCAGGAGATGGACCTCCTCCATCCTGCCTCCGGGATGGCGACGAAGACGGGGCGTCAGGGGCCACGTTTTCACTGCCAGAGGGCTGAGGTGTCCTTGGCCTAGGACTTGACCCCTCTCGCGTACTTGGTGGCTCTTGGTAATCCGCTCGCCCGTCACTGGGTTCTGGTGTCCCTCCGTCGTCACGTGACAGGCGGGTACGAGCTAGGAAACTCGACAGCGTGCTGGTGCGTTTCGATGGGAGTGCTGCAGATGGTGGAGGGGAGACAGAACGTCTCCGTGCAGGCTCACCGGGTCCCTGCTCGTCTTCTGGTTCTGTATCGACATCTTGCTCTGGTTCTGTCCTGCGCTCTCTAGCGCCTGATACAGAAGCCGTGGGGGACTCCAGGGAACCCGTACTTGAGACGGAGTTCCGGGAACCGTGACGAAATAGTTTCAGACGGTTGGGGGTAAGTGGCGGAAAGAACGGATCGCTGGGTGAAGGTAGACTGCTCTTGCGCACGCGCGGAATATCAGGTTGTGACGTCGTCGACGGTCGACGTGGATATTTGGAAAATCGTCTGTTCCACTCTCTTTCGCGTTCTTTGTTACGCTCCTGCTCTAACTCCTTACCACGTTCGACATCTAACAAAGCGTCCGTCATTTACTGCGAGCGTGACAACTGGCAGATATAACGCGTACCTTCTTGCCGTGATACAATCGAACTCGCTTTGGATGAGAGGCCATCATCGAATTGTTGGAGCGATGTCGTGCTATTCCTCCGAGATGAACGGGCTGCAGGAGAGCTTGATCCAGTGGATGAGCGTTCTGCATGAGTAACACGTGCTGGTGATTCTCGAGGATAGTTCCACTTCCTCTCACGATCGTACACCTGCTCACGATGCGAATCATCCTGGCGCTCCTTGTCTAGACGCACCAATACTTAGCACGTGAGCAACACATGGACAACATCGACTCACAATCAGCTTCGGACAGAGAAGAACTCGCTCGTGAGGCTAGAAAACCATTAGATTGTGAATGCACGGAACTTGAAGAGTACTTACACATTTTATCGAAGTCCTCACTTCGGCGTCGGAATGGCAGGTTGTGCGTGTTATGAGACGAGGAGTGGGAATTCCATGATACAGGTCTGGCTGGCGAGGCTGGCTGCCTTTCCGGACGCGTTGAAGGAAATGACACTATAGTAGGTGTTGATACTAAGATCATTCTTGTTGGGATGCGAACCTACCAGGCTGCTCGCTCGGGGCTGATTCAGTCTCGCTTTCCACGCCTCGTAAAGCCTTCTGCATTTCCGAGTCTTGATCCAGCAGATCTACGTGATGTTGAGTAAGATCCCAGGAACTGATAGATCTTGCTACGTACTAGACTGCATGTGGAACTGGGCAGTGGACATCCGCAGGGTATTCATCTGAGTATTATTTGTCTCCGGCGCAGCTGGGACAGACGCGTCAACATGCGGTTCAAGCGTCTCCGTCTCCCCACTTGAGTCTTCCGGAGGCATAGTGAGATCCATAACCATTCCTATTGGTGGCTGTTAAACACTTGTTTCAGAGCAGCGGTGACACCCGTACGTTGTGAAGGCGGGATGGGCGGCAGTGTAGTGGACTGGCCCAAGCGAGCACGGAGCGCATCAAGAGATGCGAGCCCGGAGAAGCGATTGGGAGTATTCGATTGATGAAGGGACCCTATGTATCTGGGTCGAACAGGCTTTGATGACAATGATCACGTAGTACGCACTCGAGTTGTCCGCTTCCTCATCACTGAGACTCTTCCGCTTGCCCTTGTTCTTTGCGCGCTCCTTCTCCACCAGCTCAATACGTGGGCTATCCTCCACTTCGCTGAGGTCGATGCTATTCCTACGTTGTTTTCCCTTGCGCGGCGTGTCACCAGAATCACGTAGCGCATGCGCGAACAGATCCTTGAGGGATTCGCGAGCCACACTATGTGTCGTATTGTTGACATAGCTGTATGGCGCATCGAAGTCCGAGTCATAGTCAGATAGTGGAGTAGGAGCTGGTGGTTGTGCAGGCGTAACAGATGCACGCGACGAGGAGGCATTGTTCGCACTTTGCATGACCGCACGGAGACGGGCCGTGGCATCAGAAGGTCGCATAGAGGACGTCGAGGGACGCGACCAAGACGGATCAGGGGCAATCGACGCGGAGCCTATTCGCGGTGTGGCTTCCGCATCTAGTTCCTCGTCGGATGTATCATGATTGTTCGTGTCGAGATGGATGCGCGAGGAACTGGCAATTGGCGTGAGCGAATTTGCAGTCCTGTACGGTGGGGAGTGTCGCGATAGGCGGAGCCTGGGGAGGGGGAGAGGAGAAGAGGTATCCATATCGCGCTGAGCGCGGCTGTATGCGCGAGCTCGCCGTGCCAGACGACGACGAGAAGGGGCAAGATTCGGTCACGGATGTGGTCGATACTGTCGAGCGCGCGAGGCTGTATGTCGCGGGGCCTGTTGACGGAGAACGCCGAGACGCGTCCGGTCCGGGCGCCCTCCGTTCATGAAGCACGATCCTCTCCGTTCCGACGACGAGACGCGTCCTCCATTTTGATGCGCGACGACGATTGCACTATCCATTCTGTACCATCTATTCGACCATTTTGAACGGATATGCGCGCATCTGTGGCACCAACGCGTGCTGGGACTAACCCAGGTACTGGTGCAGCGTCGATGGCAAAGCTGCTCGAGAAGAAGAAAGAGCTGGAGGCGGTAACCGCGCTACAGCGCGCGAGCGAGCATTTTGTGAAGCTCATTGAGGACCTCGGGGACGATTTCGACGTTATGGCGGACGCTGGGCTCGGTGAGTGATATCAGAAACGCGTCGAACAGACTCCAATCCGTGTCACTAGTTCATGGACAGGTCCTGGAGCAGTGGCCCAATATGTTCAGGATCCTCGGTCTATGCCGTGAGTGTTGGACAGCATTCTTCATCCTGCATTGGTATCATATAGGTCATCCAGTGGCAGCGCGCGAAAGTGCGAACAACACGGAGAGCCAGCAAGAGGTTACCATGGAACGTCTTGTGCGGGTACCGGCAGAAGAGCTGCAACCGTTACACAGTAACAGGAACTAGTCCGGATGTCACGTCATATATATATACCCCAGATTGTACGCTACGCTGTATCAACACTAATCCAAGACGGCCCGCATGTATCCCTATGGAGTCGGTGTAGCTACGCCCTTCTTCGCCTCCTTCAGCGCGGCAATGCGCTGCGAAACCCGATCATCAATATCAATGTGTCTAGGCAAGATCTTGTCACATACCTGTCTTCTCTCCTCTTTCCTACGCGCCATCTCCGCTGCTTTCTCTTCCTTGGTCATCCCGGCAGTGCTGACTATTGTCGCCTTCTGCGGCACTGTATGTTCTCCCGCATCGCTTTCGGACGGAGTGATGGAGCGCGCAGGCGCCATTGTTCGATTCGCCACTAACGGTGATGATTTGAAAGGCTTCGGTGCTGCGGGTTTTGGTGCATGTATGGGCTTGGAGACATTCGACGCAGGTTTGAGGAAGTCGTCTACTAGCGATACTCATTCAGGTGTGTCCTTGATGCGAGATGACGTGACATACCGGTATGATTTGAGGTCGTGAAACCATCATCTCCCCAGGGATCTTGCGTGCCGTTTTGTCCATTGGTGGGCACCGCCGGCGCGGCCTCAAATGCGCCTGTAGAAATCCATGTCAGCCGGCGTCACTCGACATGACTTGTCCAACAATGTACACACTCCAGTCATCCTGGTCGGCGTTCACATCCATCAGGTCATCGCTACCCCACGGGTTACTCTGTGCCGCCTCCGCAGCAGCCTCTTCCACCCAATCAGCTGTGAACGCAGTCCCCGAACTACTTGTGGGCACTTTGTGTGCACCGAGCTGCATTCCCTTGACACCCGTCTTCGTTCCAAGCTGTGAGGAAGAAGTCGTCGATGTGTAGGAAGACGCCGATGGGCGCAACGCGTCACTGGTCACAGGAGCTGATGTGGGTCGATCGATCCCCACACCGGCGTTAGTATCCATCGTGCTCTGTAAATCGGCTGCAGCTAGCTGAGAGGTAGTCTTAGTGTAGCTCACGTCGTAGAGACAACTTGACGGACCTTCTTGCCTATAGACGAGATTGCCCACCCAGCGAGCGCTCCAGCGGCTCCTGCCGCACTATTGACAAGGCCGTTCGCTCCTGGAGAAGACGGAGGTAAACCAAGTGGTATTGCCTCAGACTCAGGTGCCGCTGTCTCAGGCTGCGACCAGCTCGTGAGAAAAAATGCATGTAACAAAATAAAAAGTAGACCGACCATGGAAGACGCGTATTCCTCCAGCCTCTTGACGAACAAGTCCATCGCCTTGAAAGCCTGATCGCGCACCAGCCTGCAAAGTATGTAAGGTACATCGCCAAACTAGCAAGCGTGAATTAGACACACTTTTCTTTGTCGACCGTTGTGAAGGACATGTTGGGGATGACTTTGCTTGCAAGGTCCTCGGCATCGAAGCACTCAATCGTCGCCATGAGCGCCATCAGGCCCGCCACCCGCGCATGCACGAACGTATCCTTCAATGCACGCGTGAAGGCCGGCACGAGGACCTTCCGTTTCGTATTGTACCCAAGTGATGGTCCAAGGCGTCCTATGAGAATGCAGGTGTTCGTACGAATCGACGGCTCTGGGTCTGCCTGCATTTTCGCTAGATGTCGTAGCAGGTCGTTGTTTAGGATACGTTCATTAAGCTGTTCCATTGTTCAGCGAGGTGCGTTGTACCGTGACATGATAGCTACCTTGTCGGAAAGAAGAATGATAGACTTCACAGTGGCCTCGCGAATGACCGCGACGGTGTCTAAAAATCCGGTTTGCTGTGTGGCATTATTAGTAGACTCTGCCAAAGAAAGAAAGAGAGGTTTCTTACAAGGTTGGGCCAGATTTTGTCGACCACCGTCTTCTTATCAAGCTTGTCGGCGTATTCTGGAAGATGATCCAGCAAAGCCATGCGGGTGCCTCGATCAGGGCTCGCATAAAGTTTAACCAGGTGCACGAGTATAACAGAAGAATAATCCTCAGGAGAAACGCCCTTCCCGAGCTGCATGACCAGAGGCAAGATCGCGGCCGCAGACGCTCCGCCAAATTCGAGGGCCGATATCAACGAGGGAAGCACTCGCTGTGATGCAAACTCTTGAGGGAAAGAAGATGCGGACTCTTTCAACATTCTAATGTATACCGATGTATTCAGTAAGCCAATCAGTATTATGAGATTCACTCACCTCAGGAAGGCAACTTTCTCGGATTCATTACCGAGGTTGAAATTATCCAAACCTGAGCAGACCTTTACCAGACGATTGTTCGCAAACACTCCCGAACCTTCGCCTGCAGTTTGGGACATGCACAACTCCAAGAAGTTCTTTGGTGTCAACCTTGCCTTGGGATTGGGGTTGAGAAGCTTCTTGAAAGAGGGGAATAGTGCGGTCGGTATCGCTCCTCGAGACGAAGCTGTTGGAGGTGTGTGAGGTGGTTGGGCTGTCGCAGGCAACGGGGCAGAAGGGTTGAAAATGCAATGAATGAGGAGGCCTAGTGCGTATGCATCCGCCGCCGCCGGATCGTATCTGCCACTTGCGTCAGCCGAAACCCGAGAAACAGAGAAATAAAATATTACTCTTTCAGTACGGACCATCCATTCTTCTTCACTTCAGGCGATGCATATGACATTGCATCGGGTATCACACTGCCCAAGGTCTGCGGAGGAACACTTATTCTCAGGACTCGTATTGCTAGGCGTGCTACGTACATATAGGACTGCCGCATCATCTTTCGGACTGCTCAACGCATCGAAGCCTCCCAACTTCCACTCTCCGGTAGCAGATATAAATATCGAGCTGACACGTACATTGCCATGCGTCGATGCACACGAATCGTTCACGAATGTCAGTGCCACTGACACCCGATGTAGACCCCAGACTAAGTATTCTTCTCGCTCTTGAGCTCCTTTCGATGACCAGGCAGAGATGGCAGATGCCAGAGGTCGCACTCGTTCGGTCATGATGTGGATCGTCGTATCTGTCTCGACGGTATCCATGAACCTGAGTACATCCGGATGCCGCACAGTGCGCAATTTGCGAAGCGCGTTCTTCGCTAATGGGAGGTAATTCTTCTTGGCAGAAGTGTTGGCATCAAATTCGAATACAGACACTAGAGATCCATCGTCCTGAAGTGAAGGTCAACACTCAGTGAATATGGCTTGGCTCATCCAGCTCGTACCCGTTTCGTCGCGTCATAGAGTGTCCAGCTCTGGTTGTCGTAGCTCGTGACCTTTGTGCCCAGGGAAAAGGGAAGCGTAAGCCCAGACTTCTGAACCAGGGACGATACAGCAGCAGATCCGAGCGTGCGCAGGTAGTCCATGGCCACCTAAAGATAGGCCGGAATTACTCTGTTCTCAAGTCTTCTGCCAACGCTCTTGGCGTACTTCTTGAAGGCCTCAGCGGTTGAAATCAATGACACCAGCGCAGAAATCAGACAGCAAAACGGCGTCGGTGGTGGCAGTGACTAGATCAACTGCAAGCTGGTGGCAGTCACAGGCGAGTGGCCGCCGTCACCGCGGCTTGTGTTTGAAGCGCCCTGCAACAATGCCTGCCACATTCTCTTGAACAGCACTCCCATTCTGTGAACGTCGGCTGGGAGAGCGCATCAGATTTATGCTCGGAGCGACGTTCAGAGGTCTTCCATATCTTTGGGTCCACCGATAGAGCTTGCTATGAGCGGTGTAGTGTCTAATGGAGCCTCGTCCTTTGATCCTTCGCATGGCCAGCCTTTCACCAACGGATTCCATGAACCATCAATCGAGGAACTCCTGCACGAACTCCCTGTTGTACAAGATGGACAGGTCCCATTGGGAGAGCTGGTGTCTCGCGTCGCGCAAGCTCTCTATGCTGAATTGTCAGAGCTAGCTGAGACGTAAGTTCAGCCACCTGGGATGCGTTGAACAAGAGCAGGATTCACTAGAGTCATGGCAGTATGCCCAACATGTCAGATGCTGCTCGCAAAAGAGTACTAGCGGATTGGGTTGTGCATTCCAAGAAGCAGGTCGTAAAGCTCTATGCAGTGGTCAAGTGGGCTCGAGATGCAGAAGTCGTCCAGAAAGCTATGGTACATCGCTTCTTGCGCATTATAGGGGGATCAGACCTCTGACGGCATGCTATAGAATGTGACGGCTTTTTTGATGGATCAAAATCGCCAATTTGAAGACGCTGTCCATGGTCTCAAGTATGCAAAAGATAGCCTTGACCCTGCTAGGTGTGTGGCATGCAACTTCCAGCGACAATTGCAATCTCACCTTGCCATGTTAGGCTGCGCAATCACGACCTTCTCACCGCTTTAGATGTTTTGACAACAGGTTCCTACCGACGATTGCCATCCTGCATCAAGGTAAACGAATAGGCTACCTCGCCGTCGCTGGAAATGACAACTTACCTCATGTGTTAGAAAGCTATCATTCCACAAACCCCCCTCACAGACGAGGAAGTTGCGAAGACTCTGGCTGATATTGAAGACGCCATGCGATATCGTCTCAGGATGACGGAGATAATTCCAGTAGAAATGTCGCGATATTGCATAGGTACATATATGTTCCTCGTGTCGTGACGGATCCTCACAGCTCTGTAGACAAAGGACGTGTTCATTTCACTGCGCCTAGGCTGTTTGAGACGTCATTGTGTCTCAAGGGTGCTCAGAGCAACGACGGCTGGTTCGTGGTTGATGTTGAGTTTCTCTTCAATGTCGGCGGTGATCAGTCAGGTTTGCAAGGTATGCGTCGTGCAACCTCCATCATGCCCACAAATTTTCATGGGACCAGATTTTCCCAGGCGACCTTCCGGGATGTTGAAGAGACACATTCTTGATGAAGGAGATGCACGACTTGCATTTTATCTTCCTCTACCCGCGGACCAGCAGCCGCCACCCGGTGTAGAGCTACCGCCTCGACCACAACTCCCGGACGGATTTGCTGACGCTCCACTTGTTCGCTTGTATAATTTCCTTCGTGAGTCATTCTGTCGTTTGCGGACGCTCACAAGCTGATTCAGAGTAGAGATGATGTCTTTATCATATCAGTTGGAGATCATGTGGTTCCAGGTACGGACCATTGCCCTTATTTTAGTTCGTCTTTGATATAGGTTCACTAGGGAGAAAGGCTGAGATCGTTGGGCTGGGCCGACTATTTGACCATCGGGATGACCAACAATCGGCAGACCCTGACTGTGTCCTACTGGATGTACGTTCCGTATTCTGAGGTCTCTTCACTGGTCTGATATAAATGTGTTACAGACGCAGGTCACCATCTGAGACAGCGGGTCGGCCACAGCCCCCAAATCGTGCCAAATTACCCTTACTAGGCGGGACGCTCACAATTTCCATCGTGCCTGTGCAACCCAAACCAGGAAGCAAATCAAGCCGTTCCCCAAAGGATCGAATATTGGCCGAGCTTCAGCAAAGGGCCAAACTTGACATCGCACGGCCTTCGGATGAAGTCGAGTCTTTCAAGCTAGACGTCAAGTGGCAGCCTGAGATAGGTGCACTTGGTGTAGGGATCCCACCTGAGGATGCATGTCTGTCGGAAGCGGAATTGCAAATTGTGCGTAAGATAGGTGCTCGTGAAGTCCACCAGACTGATGATCAATACTAGAACTCAGAGGATCTGGATCTTGAAGCCCTTCTTCGCAAGGTCATCACGAAGCACACTGAGGCTATCCTGAAGGTGTTCAAGTTTCAGCTTCAACACGGACCATCACGCAATGTCTTCTCCGACCCTGGTGAAGTTGAGCTAATCTCAGAAGGTCGTGATTCTTTGTTCGAGAGCGTGAGCTACAAGTTGACGATTTACAGATGGATCATATACTCTGCGGACGCACCTCTGCGCGGACGAGATAGTCGTTGTTACCATCGATGCTCGAACAGGGCGATTGAATTTGCGAGACACAGGCGATCTAGCCGCGGCCGGACGAGGCTCACGCTTCGCTCTTTTGACGCAGACATTGAATGAGAATCCAACGATGCTCGTTCAACTCTTGGTCACGCTGAAGTTCAGCGTACGTACTAAGTCTATGCAGCGGGCGCCAAGCTCACCTTCTTCAATAGACGATCACGGAAGCTGTTGAACAGAAGGCGAAGTACCTTGGCTTGCAAAGTTATCGTATCCGCAACTTCCCACGCGAAGGTATGAAAAAGCCAGCTAGGTAACGTTTAATCACATCGCTGATTACTGTACAGAACTCCAGAAGCTCGGACCAGCTCGCGGAACCCTGTACATCCAACTATCCCGCTTTCCCAACCATTACCTTGTTCTCGTCATTACAGACGAGGACTTCCGTTATGCACTGATATCTGTGAAGGTTTTATCCGAAACTGTACATGCTAATATGATCATGGAGGACATCGGGTGGCTGGACGTTCGCAGGATACATGGGGATGAGCTTGCCATACATCTGCAGAACGTCACTTTAGATGGCGACGATACTGTCGTAGGGCAGCGACGGAAACGTGGACCCGATGATGTGGGTGGTAGGACAGATTCCGTACAACGTTTCTCTTCTCGGTAAGACTGTTCGGTAGATCTTGTCATTGCATGAGCTAATCTTTTTTACCAGGTTCAACCTGGATACCAAAACATTGCGGGAGTTATATGCATACTGCTGGTAAGCAATCCAACGTCTAGTAACGTAACCCAGGCTCAAGAAATCTCCTCAGCGCGCGAGTGGCTTACACGAAGGTTGAACAACAGTTCAAACTGCGCGGTATTCCCTATACACATGTCAGCGCAACAAGTGGTGGGGGTCTCCCAGAACTTGCGCATACGCAGTCATCCCTTGCAAAAGCGATACCTGCGCTTTGCGTTCAGTCGTCGGATATCCTTTCCGGAGCACCTGCGGCCGAGGCTGCCATGCCCAATATCCGCGTCATCCCACTCCATTGGTGGTGCGAAGAGCAGGCTCAGGTGGGTCAATTTATTACAACTTATCGAGGATACTGAACAGAGCTTTCTACTACAGGTGGTCACTTGCGTCAAGCTGAAATATGTGCAGCAGCCTGTGGGCAAGCGCGCTGGTAGTAGTAGTGTCATCCGCCCATCAAAGCGAATCGTCTATGATGCGAGAGAGGCCATTGTGTCCTTCCTCTCAGAAGACGTCGACAAATGTGTTGATGAATTCCTGGAGGAATGGGCGCGCGTCTCGAAGATGGTAGTCATTGCTCGCGAAGGTATGGTTCTCGTCGGATCGAGCGAGTCGCTGAAGTTGACATGTGCACTATACAGTTGCCCAGATGTCGCAGCAGAAGCACTGGCGAGATGTCCGGCTGCTCTCCTTTGACTTGCAAACTGTCGAGTTCGCATACTCCGGCGACTACACCGTCTCCATTACCTGCACCGACCAGCTCTCCCCCACTGGTGGGTCGTATGACCTACGCTTCACGCGCTCGTCCGAGGACGACCCCATGGGCATGTCCGACGCGGACGAGCACCTCCGGCATAATCCCCATGAGGACGTCGAGCCGTTCCTGCGGAGTGTGCTCCGGCACGGGCGCCTGGCGGTCTCGCTGCACCGGCTCGTCGCACTGCTGCGCGACACACTCCCGATTGTCACGGAGCTCGAGGACATCCGTCGAAACGCCGCCGGCGCGGGTGTTCCTGTGGACATCCTGCCCAAGGCCGCCGGGTGGTTCAGAGTGCTGTATGGGGATCTCAGGTACGTGCGTCCCTGTGGTGTTGCTCTCGCATCTCACTTGACCTTCAGGCATGCGCTCGACTTCCGATTGATGACCGGCGCGCGTGTTGCTGTGCTGGACGGAGCGCATTCGCTTTTCATGCCGCGTGCGAGCGACGCTGCCGCAGCCCCCGCGAATGGCAAACCGAGCTCGAAGGTCGGGGCCTTTAGCAGCGGATCCCGTAGCGATGCCAGTCTACTGCTCCAACCTATCCCGGACATGAAGACGATCGTACTGGAGGCAGTTAAGGAGGCGACAGGGAAAGGCGCGCGCGGGCACGTCGCGCCGATCGATGTGGGTGTGATCTGCGACGCGTCCGCAGTGAGACCGGTAGCACGGGCGCTGTACAAGAGGGTGCTGCAGCGGCTTGGCCAAGTTGGATCCATCAAGTAATGGCATTTGTACCTCGCTGGCCTCTGTATGGCGATGTGTGCATACGTGTCGTGTATCATCTGTAACGCTGCTGTATACATAATACTTTCAACGAGTAATACGCAGGCTGTGAGTTTTTTTTTGGCTTCCATGTGTACTCGCGCATTGGACATGCAAGGAGGTTATCGCGGTGCGTATTATTGGAGATATGAAATAGTCCGAGATACACATGTATAGACACACCATCGTACACTCACCCCTCCGACCCGAGCGAACCAAGTACATCCTCTGCAACCTACACCTTACATCTGCGGGCCCGCAAGGCGCACCTTCTCGTCGACGTCCTGCTCATAGAGCGCAAACGCCTTCATGAACATGCCGCCGAGCTTGCGCACTTCACGCTCGAACGCCTCCTTGTCCGCCCACGCGAGGCGCGGGTTGAGCAGCTCGCGCGGGACGCCGGGGAGCGCGGTGGGGATCTGGAGGTTGAACACGCCAAATGTCTCGTACTCCGCCGCGGCGAGCTCGCCCGAGTGCACCGCGTCGACAATGCGGCGCGTGTACGCGAGCGGGCAGCGCTTGCCCGTGCCGTAGCGGCCGCCCGTCCAGCCCGTGTTGATCAGCCAGCAGTCGACGTTGTGCTTGGCCATGCGCTCGGCGAGCATCTCGGCGTAGCGGCCGGGCTGCAGAGGGGTTAGTTTGTGCTATGAAGGGGAGGGAAAGGGGCACGTACGTGGAGAACGATAAACGGCGCGCTGTAGCATGTCGAGAAGGTCGGGATGGGCTCGAGGACGCCATCTTCAGTACCAGGCGTTTTCCTACGTGACGACTGAGTATATGCGCACAAATTGGCAGATGCACGTGACTTACGAGGTGTATCCAGCCAGGAAGTGGTAGCTCGCCTGCTCCGGAGTGAGCTTGCTCACCGGCGGGAGCACACCGAACGCGTCACACGTGAGCATAATGATGTTGCTGGGCTGCTTGTCCACGACGCACGGGATCTTCGCGTTCGGGATGAACTCGATCGGGTACGCGCAGCGAGTGTTCTCGGTGATGCTGATGTCGTCGTAGTCGGGGATGCGCGTGAGCGGGTTGTACACGACGTTCTCCAGGATGCTCCCGAAGCGGATCGCGTTGAAGATCTCGGGCTCCTTCTCCGCAGAGAGGTTGATACACTTGGCGTAGCACCCGCCCTCGATGTTGAAGACACCGGTGTCCGACCAGACGTGCTCATCGTCGCCGATGAGCAGACGGTTGGGGTCCGCGGAGAGCGTCGTTTTGCCCGTTCCCGAAAGCCCGAAGAAGAGTGTCACGTCGTTCTTCTCCTTGCCCACGTTCGCGGACGAGTGCAGCGAGAGCTGTCCGAACTTCACGGGTTGCAGGTAGTGCTGCGCGATGACGTCAGCGAGCGAAATCAGGGACGCACTGTGCAGGGACGCTTACCATGACGGAGAAGACGCCCTTCTTCATCTCTCCCGCGTACTCCGTGCCGAGGATGACCATCTCCATCCGCTTGAAGTTGATCTCCACGGATGTTGTTGAAGACATGCCCTTCGTGAAGCGGTTCGCGGGGAACTGGCCGGCGTTGTAGATGATGAAGTCTGGTTCACCGAAATCCTTCAGCTCCTCTTCCGTCGGCCGGATCAGCATGTTATTCTGAAAAGGTGCTTGGCGCTCAATAACGGATCATAAACTTCTGCGGCCGAATTTGCTCACCATGAAGAGTGCATGGTATGCCCGCGCGCAAATGACGCGAACCTTGATCCGGTATTTGGGATCCCACTTTGGGGTCACGATGGTTAGAATTCACTTGGTACGAAAATAGGGCACGGAAGGCGCACCCCGGCGAAGCCATCGAAGACGTAGACATTGTCACGGGTATTCAGATAATCGATGGCGCGCTCTCTGTTGATCTCGAACGTGTCTGGAGACGGAATCAACACCTTGGGCACCTCTACACAGGTTTCGAAACTTACGCTCGTCCAACTTGATGTTGATCGATCCCCACCAAATATCATCCTTCGAGGTATCCTCGTACACAATGCGCTTGTCCTTGGGGCTGCGTCCGGTCTTCTTCCCGGAAAAGTTGATGAGCGCACCGGACGAGGAGATGATGGCACCCTCGTTCCGGATGGCCTCCTCGTACAGCAACGCGACCGGAGCGTTTCGCTTGAGCGAGATGCGGTCCATGTCGAACCCAGCCTGCGAGAAATAGTCCAGATCGCGTCCGATCACTGTAGGATGTCGTGAGCGATGTACGGGTGTGCATAACGAGTTCAGGAGACGTACGGTTGATCGGCTCGGCATCAAATGCTTGCGCATAGTTCTTGTGCAGAATGTGAGGGGTAACATAGGGCGTGCCGTGAGGGTAGACCATGTCGACGATTGTCTGTGATAATACAGGATCAGATACGGTCACAGGGAGGTGGTGGTGCACGGAGGAGCTCCGGGAAGCACGAGCTAGGCGTGACTCGTAGCGGATGTGGCAGGTGATGAGCAGCGGCGTACTTACAGCGTGTGAACGGGAACGGAGGGTATGTGTACGATGTGGGACACGTCGAGGAGGATGGCGGAGGGCGGTGCGGGGGGAGGAGCGATCGGGGTGTGGAGAGGGTTGGAGGACTTTATAGCTCGCAGCAGCCGCTGCATCCAAAGTGGATTTCCTTATTTGGGCAAAACACAGGCAGTCACGAGACCCGGATGGGCTCTACGACCCGGGGCAATCCGTGTACAGGAGCAATCGGGAGACCGAACGGAACGCAGACCAGTCCAAGCGGGGCCAACTATGTCCGTTGTACCCGACGAGACAGAGGGCGGGGGCGGGGTAGTGATGAACAGCGAGAGTCCTGCCAGCGCGCTGGACGCGCTGGACGAGATGGTGGTCGATGGGCAGGAGAGTCCGAAGCTGATACGTGCTCAGGAGTACCCTGCGCTGCTGACTTGTTCCGATATTCCCTTCCATTCACATGGCTGCCGTAGAGCTTCCGGATCTGCGCACACGCGCAGTTGCAGCCAGCGGACACTTCGCCGCCGTCGTCTGCATCGCTCTCGAGGGCAGCAGCCACAGTCGACCACCTGCATGCGCTGGGTGTTGCCGACACCGAGTTTGGAGAATGTGAAGTCATCGCTTTGTGTACATCAAACTCTGCTCCTGCGATATCCTGCAACGGCACACGCCTCCGCGAAAATTCACCCAAGTTCCTCGAGGGAACTCGTCTCCGTCGCCGTCTATTCGTCCTCCAAGCGGAACGGCTCTGCAGAAGCAGATTGCGGGGCGCCGCATTTGTTCTGGGCCCCGACGCTGCATAATCCATCCATCCGGACCTCGGGGCGGCTGCCTCGAGCAACCACGATATTCACGGGACCGCGCGCCGCTCGCCGACCCCGCCTACGCGAACCGACTCGCGGAACTTGTTGAGCGGGACCCTCGACGTTGCCAGCGGCGCGAAGAACCGATGCAACAGCCTGTGGCAGCCCACTGCTTGCACAGCCTGTACCATACCCCCGCCTTCACCTTCGAGACCAGCTATCTATAGCCACCGCTTCTCACTCGCGCAACCGTTATTAGCAAGGCCCGCCTCCCGTGCAACCAGACACAGTCGTGACCGGATTGTCGGGGCTATTCACACTCACACGCATCCAGCTCATCGGACATCACCTTTCGGCCTAATCGTCCGTCTCGAGAACAGCTAGACTTATCTGAGCCAGCCAGGCTCGAGCGATCTGCACAGGGCGACAGGTCAGTCCAGATGCCGCCACGAAAATGCCTCCGTCGGAACCGCGCGGTGGCGCAGCTATCACTTCGACCGCAGCCTGGCACAGATGTCAATGCAATGCATTTCAATGAAGATGCAGGTGTCACAGATACAAAAAGATGCGAGATATGCAAGGGGTCAACATTAACATGCAGAGAACAGAGACCGACATTCCAATCACCGAGAACTGCACCATTCATCGCGCCACCGCAGGAGAGCTCAGCGCGAACAGATTCAGCGCGTCCTCCGACGACAGCTCCTGTGCACAAGTCCAGCCCCTGCGGGCGCCGTATCTCAGCCTGGACTTCGGTCTGGGTGGCAATCGCGCACTACAGCTAGTGTGCTGCGGCTCCTCCGCATCTACATTGCCATCTGGCCCTGCCTCCGTTCTCTGCCGCGCGTGGGCAAAGCTTCCCGGGAAGGAGTGCCGAGCCCCGCGGTGTGGGTGCAAGACGGTGCAATTCGTCTGCGCGTCCGCGAGGAGCGAGGTAAAATTGAAGACACGGTACTGGGCGTGCAGGGCTGCGTTCGCCTCCTCCTCTTGTTCCCCCTCCGTACGGCCTCCGTCTTCGTCTGGCGTGCGAGACCTTACACTAGGCACTCTCGACTTCAGTGGGCTCTCCGGACTACGCGCCCGCGGTGCACCCAGGCCCGCCCTCCTTCCTAGTGCACCCGCCATGTTGGTCTGGCTGGAGCAGCGCTGCACGCGTCTCGGCGCTGGCTCCGACTTGCGCGCATGTGAGCGCAGAACGCGGCCTGCCTCCACATCCCCGATCACCTCTGCCTCCGATTGCAGTACCCGCCTGCGCTTCGCTAGCCGGTGTTGCTGTTGCGCAGGTCTCTTGCGCACCCACGTCCCCACCATCTCCTCCCACTCCCACTCATCGTCCTCCCCTTCCTGCTCTTGTTCGCGCTCCTGCGCACGCGCAGGACCGCGTCTCTGGGCTTTCAGAGACTCCGATCGCCTGCGGGGGCGGGAGAAGCAGCGCGCCTCAGCTGCGTCGACCTCCTCTGCGATACATGCCCGTAGAGCATCGGTATCATGCGCAGCGGGCGCAGTGCGGGGCATAGTCAGGCTCAGTGTGTCGAGGTGACGGAGTGCGCTAGACCAAAGGGCAGCCTCAGCGTGAGGCAGCGCACGGGCACGGAGGGAGGTTGTAAGGGATGTCAGGACCTGCATAGGGGGCGCATGTGGGCTAGACGGAGGAGGCGTTGGCGTGTCAGCAGGCGTGGTGGGAGACCCGTCCGGATCGGAGAGGCTTTGGGAGGGCGATGCAAAGATGATAGAAGCGAGAGGTTCGTACGTCTCTGAGACGAGGCGGGCGGCTTGAAGAATGCTCCGGAGCGCGGCTATGTCTTCGGGATGGGAATTGTTGACCATCGGTGATGCAAGGCAGTATGTTGCGAGGGACGCTAGGGAACTGGCGAGCGCGGAACCGGCAGGTGTTGTCCCATCTTGATGAACGTGCAGCGCGAAGGGTTTCACGTGCAGTAGGAAGTCAAGGATATTTCGGAACTCTCCTTTCAAGTCACCCTGCCCACTCGATGGACCTTGCGTATGCGAATATAGGTGTGCAAGTATATGCTTGACCCATCTTGCAAGGCGTCCTTGAAGGCGGGAATCCTGCTCCTCGTCAACTTCCCTGCACTTCCGCTTCTTGCTCTGCGGCTTCGAGGAATCGGAAATCGTAATATGTCTTGCGAGTCCCGAACAAAGTGCTACATAGGCACCGCAAGAGTCGCTCGAACGCAGTCCGCGCGCCAGGCGAGCGACGGCCTTGGATGCCCAGGCCTCCCTATGCTCGCGTGGTGACTCGTCCAGGACATCCAGGAGGATGCTGACAAATGTATGGTTATCCATCGTCGGGTGCTGCACAGCACACGCAGCGCGAAGGTCCACGAGGAATTCTGAGCTCGCGGGATGCGCCAGAGCGCAAGAGTGCCCTGCGGTCGGATGCGGTCGGATGGCAAGCTCAAGGAAGGCGTGCAGGACGGCGCGTGCTTCGTGCTGCAGGCGGTACGCGAGGCAGAGGTCGAGCGCTGTGGAAAGAAGGGTTGGGTTATGCGGGCAGGTATGCAAGACGAGTGCAAGGGCGTATGACGCGATGGCATGGCTGCAAGTGCAAGCCCGGCTCGTTAGGCCCAGCATGTCTCATCAAACGTGAATACGCACCTGCGGCGGTGGGCAGGGACGGCTTCGAAGAGCGGGTCGGTGATTCGTGTGTGGTCGTCGTCCGCGGAGGGGTCTGCTTCGGCTTGCTCCTCCTCAAATACCAGTACCTCTTCGTGGATGGCGCGTCCGATCACCTTCGCACACATCTCGGCCAGGCTCGGCACGCGGCTCGAGTGCGTTGGGTTTGGTTGGCCGAAGGCGACCTGGAGGATGTTGCGGAATGCATCCCGGACTTCGTATATCCGCTTGGAGAGCTGAAAGGCATCGACCATGCGCCGGTCGAGGTATATGCGCGTTTCGAGACTGTCCGGAGGCGGGAGGAGCGCGAGAGGTGGTGTGCTATCGTCGATGGGGGATCTGCGGGAGGAAGAATTCTTGTATGTCACGGAAGCGGTATGTCGTAGTTGCGATGATGGGTTTGAATGGTTCGCGAGAGCAATGCATTTGGCACGGAGAGAGCGAAAGAGACGGTTAATGCGGGATGTTGTGAGATGTGCGCCGGAGTTGTTTGACATGTGAACTGCAGACGATGTATTCGATGAGATGCTGGGGGGTAAAAATGCGTAGAACAGATTTCGCAATACGTGATGATGGGTATAACGATACTAATAAAGAAGGGTGCACGAAAAACTCGAACCTCGAGTCTTGAGCCTGGAGCCTGGAGGTGTTGAGTGGCAGCGGAATCGCGTCTGTGGCTGAATCAAACTCCGCTCAATGAGTCGCGTCGCGTCGCCTCTGCTCGGCGACTCTTTTCACACTACCCTCGCTTGCGAATCCTCCACGACAAGTAATTCATTCCACAATGCCCGTGCGTAAATTATATCTGCGAAAGTAAAATGCGAACTTACAAGCATTCCAGACACCTCGAGGAGCAAAACGTCCCCGGTCCAGGAGCCCACAGCCGGGCTCATCTCCCTCTGCACGTCCAGCTCTGACACGACGCGACTCTGCCTCGTCTCTTCCACCCTCGTCTCCCCCGCCCCCTTTCTCCGACACCGATGACAGCTTAGACGAGCGTGACGCTATCCGAGATGTCGATGGAGCCGACGATGATGAGGACGGCGAGGACCTGTTCGGAGAGAACCTCGCCGAGTATGTCTCACGCTTGAAGCGACGCGTCCTCCTTGTGTCTGACTACTATTATGATCCAGAGACTATGCTGAGCATGACGCACTCGATCGGTACTCTGACACCGGATTGGACGATGCGGAAGACTTCGACCCCATGTCCGCTGCCGCGCGGCGTGCGGCAGAGGCGAAGATGGCGCGTCGTGACCGCGAGGAGCGGGGAGGACGCAGGGGCGCGCGGGCGTCGCGCCGAGATCGCATGCCTGAGTTCTTGCAGAGTGATGATCTCGAGGACGAGCCTGATGGCGGCCTGCTATTTGGCATGAAGAGGCGTACGAGGAGGCAGTATGACGAGAGAAAGGAGATGGACGATGTGGAGGGCATTGAGGACGTCAGTGCTCTGGCCCACCGTTTTCGCGTTCAAATATGCTGAATACTCACTCGTGCAGGAACTGCCTCTCGAGCAACTGAGTGACATCAAGGCGAAGTCCATTGTAGAGTGGATTGCAAACGAGCGCGTCCGGCGGTCTATCGTCCGTCACTTCCGCCACTTCTTGATGACATACGTGGATGAGCATGGAGCATCCGTCTATGGCCAACGTATCCGAAATCTTGGAGAAAGTGAGGACATTGTATAGTCTGCACGTCACGGCGCTGATCTCGGTTCGCTCAGACAACTCCGAGTCCTTGGAAGTCTCGTACCTCCACTTGGCTGTGTCGAAGCCGATTCTGGCGTACTTCCTCACCAACTCACCGGCTACGATGTTGACCATCTTCGATGAAGTCGCACTCAACGCTATTCTTGTCTACTACCCCTCTTATGAGCGCATCCACTCAGAAGTGCATGTGCGCATCACCGATCTTCCTCTCAGCTCCTCCCTGCGCGACCTGCGGAGGGCGAATCTCAACAACCTTGTCCGAGTCTCAGGTGTTGTCACTCGGAGGACGGGAGTCTTCCCGCAGCTCAAGTACGTGAAATTTGACTGCCGCAAGTGCGGCGCTGTCCTCGGCCCCTTCTATCAAGATGCGACGAAGGAAGTCAGAATTAGCTATTGCCCGAACTGCGAGAGCAAAGGTCCATTCCCCGTGAACTCCGACCAGGTGGGTGCTCCCGGCAGTTTTTCATAGCATTTTCGCTTACTACCGTCCCGTAGACCGTCTACCGCAACTATCAGAGGATAACTCTCCAGGAGTCGCCGGGCACAGTACCTCCTGGTCGTCTCCCCAGACATCGTGAAGTCATTCTCCTGTGGGACTTGATCGATAAGGCGAAGCCTGGTGATGAGATTGTGAGTCGGATATGCCTCCGTATTTTTCTACAACTGACGACGCCCATATAGGAAATAACCGGTATTTATCGCAACAACTTCGACGCGTCGCTTAACTCGAAGAACGGCTTCCCCGTTTTCTCGACCATCATCGAAGCCAATCATGTCAATCAGAAGGACGATGAATTTGCTGCATTCCGGCTGACCGAAGAAGATGAGAGAGAAATCCGTGCGCTTTCCAAGGATGACCGTATCCGCAAACGGATCGTCAAGTCCATTGCACCCTCCATCTATGGCCACGAGGATATCAAGACCGCTCTAGCTCTATCGATGTTTAGCGGTGTCCGGAAAGACAGAGATGGGCACCGTGTTCGTGGAGATATCAATGTCCTCCTCCTTGGAGACCCTGGTACGGCCAAGTCGCAGTTCCTGAAGTACGTCGAGAAGACCGCGCATCGCTCCGTCTTTGCGACCGGTCAGGGCGCGTCTGCTGTCGGTCTTACCGCGAGCGTGCGCAAGGACCCCATCACGCGTGAATGGACGCTGGAAGGAGGAGCCCTCGTGCTTGCGGACAAGGGAACTTGTCTTATTGATGAGTTCGACAAGATGAACGATTCGGATCGGACGTCCATTCACGAGGCCATGGAGCAGCAGACGATCTCGATCTCCAAGGCGGGCATTGTTACTCAGCTCCAGGCACGATGCGCAGTCATCGCTGCTGCTAACCCGGTTCGAGGGCGATACAACCCGACCGTCCCGTTCCAACAGAATGTGGAACTGACGGAGCCGATCTTGTCTCGTTTCGACATCCTGCTGGTCGTGAAGGACACTGTCGACCCGGTGCAAGATGAGTTGCTCGCGCGGTATGTCGTAGGCAGTCATTTGCGGAGCCATCCCAAGTTCGAGGCGGAGGCGGACGAGATGAATGTCGGTACTACTCTTGACGCGGATGTGAGAACTTCAAAGTCTTCATGCAGTACGTATGTTGACACCATTGTGTAGATCATTCCTCAAGATCTGCTGCGGAAGTACATCATGTACGCCCGCGAGAAGGTCAAGCCTAAGCTGTACGACATAGACCAGGAGAAGCTCTCGCGGCTGTACGCTGACCTCCGTCGCGAGTCTCTCGCCACTGGATCCTACGGTATAACGGCACGTCATTTAGAGAGTATGATCCGTATGGCGGAGGCCAGCGCGAAGATGTCGCTCCGCGAGTACGTCCGTGCGGATGATGTGGACTTGGCAATCTCCGTCGCCATCGGCAGCTTCGTGAATGCACAAAAAATGTCGATCAAGAAGACTCTGGAACGCGTAAGTGACTTATGAATGAGCTGATTGGATGGGACTGACAGGCTACTCTTGGAACAGAGCTTCCGCAAATATCTCAGCCAGGCGCGCGATCATGAGGAATTGCTCTCCTACATCCTTGGCCAGATCGTCAAGGAGAAAGCGCGATTCTTCCAGCTCCAGCGGCATCAGCAGCCCGAGTTCATCACTATCAAGGTATCTGAGCTTGATGAACGCGTACGTTTATGCAGTCCTACACATACCTCTGTTTGTACTGATCTGGACAACTGATTAGGCAAAGGAGCACGATATCTTCGACACCGCTCCGTTCATGCGCTCCAAACTGTTTGCTGCGAACGGCTACAGGCTGAACAATGGCGTCATCGAGAAAAGGTTCGGGCGTGTCGCACACTAAACGCACTCGTAATTCGACTCGGATTGGTGAAAAGTGTACTACCTATCACTCTGGTTCTCAGCGTTTGGGTTCTTCGGAGTATTTTTGCTGTCCCTTGATTGCATCTGCTGTATCGTTGTACTCCTCATTCCAATATATTCTTCTGTGTGGACTTGGGCACAAGCTGTAAAATGTGTTTTCGATCGCAGCCAGTTATTGATATACCGACACGGTGCGATTCGAGTGTATCATGATAATGTCAATTACCCACGGACAATCCCTTTCGCGTTATATAAACTTATCCCTTCCGAAGATTCATCAAATTCAGGCGTGTTGCAATTTCGAGTGCAACCAGCCTTATGTTAGAGTCTATATGACATTGCCACGTCGACCATAGCGAATCTGCTTGCCGAGCACGCGACAATTGCGAAGATGCACGAATTGAACATTCGCGTGAATAACCTCGCAATTTCTGAGCGATACTCCAAGAAGTAGTCATTGACCTGTGTCAGATCTGGATCAGAAAGAAATATGCCAAGGTATTGGCCACGTACATGTGTTGTATTCCTATGATCTTTTGAGCCCAGCGTACAAAGCCTGTTTGATCTGGTCTCTTGTTCTATCTCGGTCGCGAGGGTCGAGATGGTCTGTAAGTGTACGAATGAGCTCATTCAACTTGAGCTCGAGTTCTTGGTCATTTTGCTCAAGAGCTAACGCATGCATCTCGTGTAATACGTTCATGATCTGATGCCCTTCCCTTCGCCAATTGATCATGTACAGCTTGATCCCAAAGGATGCGGGGAAATGATTTGTCTCGCGGGCTATTGCAGTGGCGAAGCGGTTGCACAGCGCCCCTGCATTCTCCACGAGTTTGTGAACGTGCGCTCGATGGTCGTTATCGTAGCACGCTTGCGGCGCGAGTCTGCATATGTAGAGTACGACGGCCGTCAAATCCAAGGAATATAGGAGCACATTCTCTTGCTCGACACGTCCAGTGTCGGGGACAGATAACATCAAGGATAGTCGTGCGTCTGCGTCCTGGATAAGGAATAACAGGCCTAAAACATAAAGGGGTGATCAGCGCACGCAATATGAGGAGGCGAACGACGTACCCGAGTGCGATGATACCGCACTAGTCAGACGTAAAGGGAGGGCATGAGGAATCAGGTAAAGGAACTCCATCATTCGGTCTGCCATGATGAATGCGTCTGCTGGAGAACGAATGGAAGTGGCGCATTTTGCTAGGATCAAGTTGCAATCAACGGACGTTAAGGTTGGGGACCATTTGAAATTTTTGCTCCTTTTCGATAGTAAATGCAGCTGGCGCGCCGCCTGTTCTCCTGTTGCTGCTTGGGCGAATATACACCACACAGTCAAACGTATGAGCATGGACCCATCCCTAACTGAGACAGTCTTATGCATGATTTCGTCCAGAATGGTGAGCGCGTCGTGTCCACGCGAAATGCTCGACATGTATCGAATGCAGGGGAATGTGATGTCCTCGTGGAAGCTATCATCGAGGAGACTGGTACTTGCACACCCTAAAATCCGTCCTTGTTCCTGGGGTGTAAGAGTACCACGCTGCGAAAGGTCGGAATCCATCTGAGTCTTGATGAGCTCCTGTTCTAGGATTCGCCAGTCCGTCCTTTTCGCCCACATAATCCATATGCGACCCAGCAAGTCGCCCCACATGTCCTTCGTCTGGTACATGTATCTCCAAACGAGTCGCTTGAATAACGTCCAGGACTGCTGCGGTAGCAGAGGGAGGCCGCGTCTCAGACGCTCAATTCTCGCATTTATGGTCCTGGGATCGCGGTTATCCGCAGGGTTGTCAGCATTGTGTTCCGGCGAAAAAGTATTGATCGGCGCTCCAGGGTTTTCAGGATCGCTGGTATTAACAGGCGATTGCGCATTGTCTTGGGACGGCCGTCGACGCTCCCAAGAGGCAAGTAACGACCCTGATACCAGTAGTAGGGCCAGAGGGAACACAGCTGCTGGTACAATGGCCAACAGTATGCCAACGAATGCAAGTATCCCCACCAGATAATATATCAAAAGGAATAGTCCCTGAGCGACTAAGAAGCCTAGGTGAAATAAGAGTGCCACTTGGTACGCCAACATCACAAACAGGCGAGTGCTCTGGTAGAACACTAATGCCTGAGGCGACTTGTACGGGCACTGAGGCCAGAATGTGGGAGATACAGTGGTGAATATAATAAACAATAACAGCAACGCCATTAGGAATATGGCGACTCCCGCCACTATGTTGTTTAATGTCTTCAAGAGAATAGCGAGGCCGATGAGGAAAGAGATCAGCGCCATTTGCAGAAGAATGGGCATCAAAGAGATAATCCATGGAACCCGCCACCGCACGAACCCTTCTTCGTATCGCAAGTAGTGAGTAAATGCACTCTCGCGAGCATTGGAGGGAGTCCGAGTTGTGTAGTGTGCTAGCCACTGCCGCACTGTGATACCGACAAAAGCCGAAGATATACTAAATATAAGACTGGCAAATCAGAATGCGTTGACCCAAATCGACGGTCCTGGAGCATGAGGTGTCTCTGAGGGAGAGTACGCAGGGACAGAAAAGTCAATGGTGTTATTTTCGATACGGAGGCTGCTCAGCTGGGCAGAGATATGGACCATGGCTTGTGCTGTCACTTCTGCAGTGTTATCCGGGCTCAGCTGTTGATACAGCTCTACATTGAAGGCGGTAACGACGGCGGAGAAAAGTCCAGCCTAGAAGCATGGATCCATGAATCAGTACTGATGCGTTCTGTGTGGTATGACGATCAGGTGCTCACAAAGACAAGCAGGTTGTCTATTTGATCTTTCCAACCGATTGCCATTTCTTTGTCATGCTTGCCCAGATCATCAGCACATTTTGCCCAGGCGTTTGTCTCCGCATCAGAGCCTCCTTCATTCAAGCGAAAAGACGGATCGTCGGCGGGAACCGCACAATTGCATGCTATTGCCTGTGCGGGAGGCTGGTTCGGAGCATTTCCTGAACTATGACCTCCCTGAAATTGTTACTCACTTAGCATGTCTCATGTGTTAAATCAGCGGCTTTTTATACGTACACTAGACTGAGGTGCCCCTCCGGGAGATGTTCTACTGCTCGTCACAGCTTGTTGTTGCTAGGGAATTCTCCACTTGAGAGGTGGTTCGGCGAATCGGAGCATGTACTAGATCAATATACGTACAGGAACCGCAGAAGCCAGGCTCAATGTGGAAGGCGTTTGCTGAGTAGCATCTTTCTGGGCGGTTTTAAGGTAAGGGCCAGCGGCAACAGATTGAGATGCTCCCGCGGAAGGGAGAGACCCTGTTGGTGGTTCTAGCCCAGATGTATGGGACAGATGTGATCCTTTCCCGTTGAGATCATCGGAGCTGGGGCGACCGTCTATGAGGCTCTGCGCTGCTGAGATGACCTAGGACACGCACAAAAGTGGCGGTAAAATTATGTATTTTGTCCATGATACACAATCAACTTACTTCACGGCTCCCTTCAGAACAAGGCGCGAACACTCCTCCAGTTGCTGGGGCTGTTTCGAACGTAGTTCGCTGTGGATCGGTCATTGGCGGTAGAGTAAGCTTAGGGCTGACTCTCACGTCATGCCCAGATTCATCGACAGAGCGAAGAGTATCCATCTTGATTCCAAGCGGCCTCCGGGACGGAGGAGAAGAGCTCGATTATCAGTACAGGACTTTGGCGTGACTGTGATGGGTGTCATGACCGATTTCTCACGGGTTGAAATCGCATCTTTGTAGCTCTGGTATCACCCTGAGACATTCAGGCGAGAACAGATGTTGAGACCGGCAGATCGTCCACAGAGACGTGGCATTGGGGGATATCATAAGATGCCCCAAAGCTGAATAACAGAACAGGCAAAAAGTATGATCCGCACCATAGCTGGTGAGCGAAACTTTCGCATCGGACCGTGTCAACTGTCAAGCAGCTCACTGAGTTCGGCCTTGCAGATAGCGCCGTGTTCAAATGCACGGCTTCTCGCACGAGCGCTGCCTATCCTAGAGTCTTGGAGAACATTGCCACCAGACGAATTTCTTGAAGGGTGTATGCATGAGATATCCCGTAAGGACCGATGGGGAACTCACGCCAACATGAGAATACTATTGGATACGTTTGGTCCCATCCGGCCTCCTACCCCGTATATGCGACATCAGAAGCTCGGATGGATTCGTGTTCGTAGCAGTGATGTGTCTTCGATTTTGACGAGTGCAACGCGCCTAGTGATGTCATTTGGTGGATTGTATGACCAAGACCCTGCACGACTCTCCCGATCGACCCGTGACACTTCGTACGTCTCGTATGCGGGCTGCGAATTCCGAAACGTTCTTCGCCTTCAATGCGCACTCTGGGTCTACGCCACTTGGAACGTGTGAAGACACCACTCTGGCGATTTCGGGGGCGAATATGCAATACATGAAAAGTGATGTAGCTTCACTACACAAACTGGACCACTACTGAAAGTGATGCCATGTCGATGGGTCCGCCACACATGAGACATGAGATATCGCCACGTTCAGTCAATCAACCCGACCACAAGCACATTCTACTCTCCATCACATCATCCTTAGCAAAACGAACATCCCTGTTGTCCTTCAGCGACAAAGACGGTGACACTGCAAGTTAGCATACCATGAGCATTCAACCCTAATTCGACATAGAAGGGACTACTGACGCACTCCACTCAAAGTTCAGTTGGACTGAATGATGGAGAACGGCGCTGACTGCGCAAATATGTCGGAGTTATTGGTGGCATTGACGAAGTCAATATGGAAGCCGTCGCCGGCGGGGAAACCCTCTTCCTGAGGGGGGACGACAAAAATCCCGGTATTCCCGTCCACACCGGAAGCGATCGCTAACTCATCGATACCTCCCTGTGTATTCGCCAAGTTCAGCGATGAAACATACAGGTCAGGTAACTTAGTCGTCGACGTACCACAATAGAGGATTGCAAGATAATGCTGAATTCGGGAGGGTCCGTGGCAAGCTTCGTCCAAGTGATTGCGTTAGGGCCTTCCGTGGTCCAGCCAGACTCGCTGTTCGGCGTGACGATCACGTAGCCGAAAGCCAATCCAGCTAAGAGCAGAGGAACGAAGATAGAGCGCATTGGTAACGATGTGCTTTGCTCTGCGTTTTCTGGACTGTATCAGCTATTTATGCATAAGTGGAACACTGCGCAGCGGAGACCGCCCTAGACATGCAACGGCGATGTTTGTGCGTAGTGAGAATATGTTGACCCTTACAACTGTTCTCATATCGATAGGCGGCTTTCGAAAAAGTCGTATACGGGCGGGGCTTCGAGCGGGGCTTCCGGTGCACCTGCCCATTGGCTGACCCCTGGCCAGGAGATATCAGCGCTGATGGCCGCTGTCATGGCATAGCATGGCATGTCCTCCCGAGTGCCCTCCGAACTCCCTCTGTTCACAATTTTTTCAGGAGACCCGCCTATCGATATGAAAACGGCTGTAAGACCGCTCATGTAGAACTCCTGTTGAGTGTCATCGTCGGTCTCAAGCGGCGACATTCGAAGTATAGGCTGTGAAACAGGGGAATCAAGAGCATTTCATAGAAAGGCTGGCATATTAGTTCCATCGTTCATCCTGCACGTGTGCCAGAAAGTTTGCATTAGCAGCACAAATCTATCCTTGGGTTCCGGAAGAAGTCAAGGCGTTGTCAATCGTGATGTACGTCGAAACACCAAAATACGTGTCAGAGTACTTCGCTGAACAGGCTTTCCCATACGTGCCAGTGAAGCTACTTGTTGACTTTGGTATATGTGAAAGTACTCACAGAGCTAATATAAAGTATATCAATTACGTCAGGACACACTTTATCTTTGGGAGCGGTCGAGATATGACACTAGCCATCGCAGCCGGTGTATACGCACGTTGCGCTTGTAATGAGCCGGGGTAGGCTAGCTCTGGACCAGTTGCGGAAGTCTCCTTGTGGGATCGACAGTCTGACACAGAAACGGTTGCATTCTGTACGCTTACTTTATAACCATAGTGTGGTTGATCGTGCTTATCACACCTTGCAATGGATCCAAATGTATGGTGCGCAAGTGACGGCGCGACGGCGCTTCGACTGTGGAAGCCACCACGAACAAATATTTGGCTCATGTGCGCGTGATGCGCCGAGTTGCCGAAGTGCCGACTGACGCTGGAGAAGCGGCGACGAGGCTGAATGGAGCGCCTCCACGGCCTTTAGGTTGCCGTACAAATTCAACCAGAGAAGCGGGAGCTCATTGAGCTTGATTGGTATAGTTGACTTCACGTACTAGAGACAAACGCTTTTGAGCATATAATGATTTAGAACAAGTGTCAGTTTGGGGCAGGGACTACTGGCGCTGCTTTCCGGGGCTCTTTCCGCGACCGACATATCGCCGACTTGACGGGTGCCGCCCATCCTAAATTCTCGTTGGAGTGAATGTCTGCGGGTGCAATAGCACTCCATAGGTCATGCGGGCTGCCTCCCTGGAAACCTGGGACTCCCAGTGTAGTAAGTGAGCAAGATTTTCGCTCGCGTAGCCTCAGGTACCACTCGGTGGGTCGTAGGATCCCATCAATTCTGCGTATGCGTGCGCTAAATGTACTCCACATGGAGCGCACGGATTACTGGCTTCTTGAGCACCTCTCCGCGCGGCGCCTTTTGTGTCCGGGCTCACATGGCGTCAAGCTTCCTGTGCGACGTTAATGCACGTTAAAATTTGACGTTCAGGCTGCATGAGTCGATTTGAAGCGTCTTTCCCTCCCCGTCGCCGTGCCCCCTGCACGTTCCCCATGCCCTTTGAGGATCCATGGCCACTGTGACTAGTTCTGGGACACAGGAGCTGCTCAACCTCCTGGTCACTGAGGTTCGAGACATCCGATTATCCAGATATGCGGCCTGTATGTTTTTTTATCCTCTGAGTACGGACTTTGTGCGCTTATACTCGAATTTGACTAGTTGTTTGTGCGACGATTGTGATATACGACTACCGTTAGTCTTTCCGGCACTGCATGTGCTCGTTGTCACTGACAATTTCTCCTTCACTTCAAGTGATTTGCGTTGAGCAAGAGGTCAGTAGGGCGTCTGCACATGGAAAATAAATCAAGATGACTAATCGCCTCTCTTCTACGCAGGTAGATCTTGTATGGGTAAGCTCTCAAACATAATCTTCCGTACCCGAAGCTCATGTGTTCTACAGCGCAAACAGTGGTCCATCATTAAGGTCGTTTTCCTATGGGTATCGATCACCTTATTCCGACACGAAACCATCGTTCCTGATAATAAATGGAATACAGCACCGGTATTTAGGCCTTTTTGCTGTAATGTAAGTGGTTGATCTCTGGCGCGCCATCACACCATGGTTCAATTCTATGGGTAGCTTCCAGGTAGCAGGTGAGCTGTCCCGTTATTCTGTTCATTCCACAGCATTCTGAATCCGAGTGATACCAGTATTGACTCTGAGCGACGTATCCGACTCCGTAAGTGGCGGTGTCGAATTGTGTGATGCAGATTCTCATTAAACCATTCTGCAGTTGTATGTGATTAAAACCTATCCATCCCTCTTGTTATAGTCGTGCTGATAATCGATACCTGGATTGTCCAGCTGTGAGTATTCACTTGTTGCTAATAGTCATTTGATCAGCCTGTCGACAACATGTGTCACATTACAGGCGGATTTTGGTTTCGATGGGAGACATGGGGTTATTCCTTGTTAATCTTCACATCGGAAAGTGAGTAACCAAGTCACGTCGTGGATTACACTAATGCTACGCCCTAGTGGTGCTACTCCTTTGGATATACGTCGTATTCAACAAAAACCGCTATCTTCTGGTCGCTCTATCGCTCTTATTTTTGGCGGAGGTTGCCGCGGTTATAGCGATCCTAGCGAAGTCGTTTATCAACTTCCATGGTATGTGTTTCCCCGAGTCAGATGTGCTGCGCCTCCTGATAAGAAGCATGCAGCCCAAGCTCATCTAATTCCTGGAATTCCGTTCTGCCTTGCCACTCACGAGCCCACCACATTCAAGCTCCTATGGGTACCCATCCTCGGCTATGACAGCATCCTACTCGTCCTATTCCTGTACAAGGGAATCGAGTCTCACATCATCACATACCACAATCGTCTGGCTCCCACCACTCTCCTTGACATGATATACAAACACTCTCTCACAAACTTCTTGGCGTGAGTCAACAAATATTTCGCATTAACCGCAATTAGTCACGCTCTCGCAGTATCTTCGCATCGTATCTCGCGTGTGCTGCGATCTGGCTGGTCCCGAACGTGCGTCGCTGCTTCTGCGGGGATTGAAACTCACGGCTGATGTCCCGCTAGTCTGGACTCGACGAGATCCCCGTGCCATTCGCGCTATCGTTGTCCTTGACAAACTGCACACGGCTCCTGCTCAATATTCGACAGGCATACTACAACGGCACTGACGGCGTCGTGCGTCTGAACGGGGGAGACCCGCAGCAGACGCAGGCGAGCACGCTGCACTCCAACCTGCACGTCCTCGAGGACGACGACGACGAGGCGTCTTCGCCGACCGACTATAGTCCGCCGTCTATCTACGCAGCGGAGACAGACCGGCACGTGTGGCAGTACGAGCTGCGGGAGATGCGCGCAGAGCCGCCAATTGTAGTCGGAGTCGCTATGTAGTTGTTCACTCTGCCATTGGACAGTCGTGTATGTGGTCACAGTCACAGTAGTTGTAGCTAACTGCATGTCAATCGTTCGTATCTACATCGCAATCATCGTTCCGATCTCGCATCGCAGTTCTCAGAAGGCACAGCCGAGCGCAAGATCCTGGCTCTCGCGGCGACTCCGGGTCACGACGGCATAATCGATGACGATCTCGATATTAGCAAAGGCACAGCCGAGAAAATTTAAACTCTGCGCTGGCAGCTTCTGCAGCGTTGTTCCCATGTTGCGATCCAGATATGCGGGCGGGCTGCAATGGAAGAAGGCACAGCCGATGCAAGAAGTCGGGCCCTTGCGACTCTTGCTGCCACGTTGCGATCTAGGCGGAGCCTCGAGGGCGATACGATCAAGCATGCGAGGAGCTGGCTGATATCAGAGTACGGCAGCATCTGTATCTGCTAGCGGAATCCGGCGTGCGGTCGCAGGGCATTCGCAGCGAGCCAGTCGGAACGTGGCCTGGTGGGCATAGCATCGAGGAAGCAACGCGGACGGGTGTTGCTGGGAAAGCAGATATACGTAAGTCGCAGGAGCACGAGGCAGCCCTGACGGACAGATGAGGAGCTGCTACTCCCAGCTGAGGGAACTTCCATTCTGGGCGAGCTACGGACAATGGAGTAGGGCCAAAACAGGAAGGAGGAGGACAATAGCAAACCGACACGATCGACACGCGGTCACGTGAGCGCGGCGAATGAGTCGACGCGTGTTCTGCGGTTGCGAGCCTTAGACGCGCGCGCTGCGCCTCGCCGTCCGCGAGATTTCCGATATCGACCTTAGGATTCGTCGAGCGTCGGTCGGGCCAGCGAGTTTCGAATTCAGTGATAAATTACAGTATGTACAGCACACCGCGTACACGGCAGAGACTACTACATAGGACGGCTTATTCAGTGCGAGTAACGAAGCCAGCGAACGAAAGCGTGTACGGAGCACCGAGTACAGTCAAATAACAGGTATAACGGTATAACGAAAAGATATGAGAGCAGAGGAGCGCATAGGGTGGAGATCCGAGACAAACGAGACGAGTGCCAAACCAGAGACGACAGGGACCAAATTCCGCAAGTATGTGCAGGGGGAAAGGACAGCCACACCGCGGGGGCGAGCAAGAGCGAGGACGGCGGAGTAACAAGACAATCAACGAGGTTTGCAACGTGCGAGGGGCGAGGAGCAAAAACAGACAAATCGAGGGGAGAGGGAATCGTGAGAGGGTCATCAGCAGGATAACAGTACGGCGGGACAACCGGATTTCAGGGGTTATTTGTACAAGAGCAAGAAGACAGCAT
Source organism: Gelatoporia subvermispora B (assembly GCA_000320605.2). NCBI lineage: Eukaryota > Fungi > Basidiomycota > Agaricomycetes > Polyporales > Gelatoporiaceae > Gelatoporia > Gelatoporia subvermispora. Next base: position 1,828,360 of record KB445796.1, read on the forward strand.
ATTGCACTGCTCGAGGCAGAGATAATGATCTGTATCATAATCAGTGGTGATCAACGACGGGTGCAGAGCGTACTTACAGACAATAACGACAGCAAACGCGTCGACTCTAAGCATGTATCTTCTTTAGTTGGCGAGAGTCGATACACCCCAGTAGTGGGGCGCAACGTGCTCGACAGGCTCTTCGGGAGACATAATTGGAGGCTTCCAGCTACCAGCCACACGACGGACACCAGCGAAGGCGGCACCAGCGGGCGGGACATAGCCACTCGACATCGACGCGACGGGCATCGTCTGCACGGGCACAGGCGGGGGCGGCATCTCTTGCGGCGCGGGAGGAGCGATCGCAGCATCGAAGTTGAGGAACTGCATAAGCGCGGCATCATCGAACATGCCCTGGTCCTCGGTGCCGGTTGTGCTCTGCACGCCTTCGGGGATCGTCGGGAGGGTGCCCGGGTTGAAGGTGTCTACGGGACCGGTTTGATCGAGCATGCGGAGCATCTGCTCGAACGTCTCAAGCTCGAAGTTGGGCATGCCCTGTGCCTGGTCTTGGCCCTGAAGCGCGACGTCGATCTGAGGCGGCGCGTCGCTCGCGAACTGGTTGTAGTCGAGGTTGGAGATCGAATACACGGAGGGGTTGTCCGTCGTCTGCAGCAGGGCACGGAGGGGGTCACCCAGGGCAAGCTCGTCAAGCAGCGCATCGGTCGTGCCCCACTCGTTCCCGGCACCCATGGCGGTGATGTCGAAGCCCGTGGAAAGCTAGAAGGAGAAAGGGGGAGAGATATCTGGGTCAGCAAACGGAATGATGTTATCGCTACCGGAAAACACACGTCTCCATGTCCAAAATCTTGCACAGCCTGGTTCTGCGAGGGGTCCATCGTGGGGTCCGACGGACTTGTAGTAGAGAATGTAAGGGCCGGCTCGGTGGCAAACTGATTCACGCCACTCCACTGACCGGGTCCCGCCTCGGGACCAAACGGCGGCGGCGGTGGCGGCATCATGTCGTACTCGGATTGCGCTGGCTGCATACTCCAGCTGGCGTCAGGCGTAGCCTCGAATGTCGGGGGCATCGCAGGCTGCCACGAGCCGGGGTAGGCGGGGAGGAAGAACTTGTCCTGCATCTCCTCCATGCTGGGCGGCGCGCGTGGCTCGGGCGCCTCTGCAGGCTGCTGTGGCTGGGCCACCGACGCAGAGGCCGGCAGCTGCGATGTCGACGGAGAGGCGTCCCGGCTGCCACTGGGCCACGAGTACACGCCACCCGCCGCGGGCGAGGGCGAGTCCGTTGCCTGGGACTGGGAAGACGACGCGATCGATCGCGCAGACGACTTCGATGAGCGCGACTTGGTTGAACGCGATCGAGAAGACGACGGGCCCGATCGCGACGGCCCCGCCTGGCGAGGTTCAGACTCGTCCGAGCTCGTACACGGCGACGGCGCGCCCGACGCTGGTGGCGACGGCCCCGCCCCTGTGTACGACGTCGACGCCGACGCCGCGTAGTACGGCGTGTGGTTCGCGGGCGTGAGGCGCTGGGGATACGGCGTGTATCGCGACTTGTTTTTCTTTTCAGCCCGCCGACGCGCTCGCTCTGCCTTCTTCTCTGCGATCTGCTGATCGCGGAGCTCTTTCTTCATGGGACAGAAGCGATACTCGGGGTATGCTATCTCGTGCTCGGCCTTCTTGAGCTCGGCGAGGCGTTCGTAGTAGCTTTTGATCTGCGGCGGACACGTCTTCCACTCTTCAGAGAGCTCTTTCGATACCGAAGATTGCGGTCGTTTCGGGCGATCCTTCTGTCGCGCGAGGTCTCGTACACGATCTGAGCGGTAGAGAATCCACGCGTTGGGTGGCCGGGGGATCTTGCCATCCTTCGTTAGCCGTGGTGGCTCGCTGGCCGGGAGGTCTTGCTCGGCGGCGGGATCGGCATCGGGATTGTCGTACTGTTGCGGGATGAAGTTGTCCATGGTGATGTCTGTGTGCTAAAGCGAGTGTGGTAGGAGGTGGTTGGCGAGGGGAGGGAAGCGGGGTGAAGGGAGGACGGGTATCGATGTGGAGATGGTCAAGGTGAGGGTTCGGGAGAGAGATAGTCGCGTCGTGGGCGGGAAAGTGAGTTCATGGTCAGTGTTGTGGCTCTGTCTTGCATTGTGGGCGCACCTCTCGGCCCAAGCTACGCGCTTATTCGCGCTTGTCCTCCCACATGAACCGGCACGTTCCCAGATATCGCCAGGCGCCCGCCCACTTCCCCGCTGCGGAATAGGCTCGGCCTGTGCAGGCTTTCTGGATATCTGCACGGCCTCCGGGGGACACGAGTACTTCGCTCGCTCGTTGCCACTCACCAGACTCGGACTGCAGTACGGTCGAGAATTCGGCACAGTCACGCGGTGAGCCGGTACGCGAGTCTCCCCCATCTAGTCGACAGTGCCGTCTGAGGAACCCACTGCAGTGGCTCGGCACGTGGGCTGCGATTGCGGCGGCGACTCCGAGCAGGTCCGAGCCATCCACATCATCGCACGCGATGGATGAATGACATTGGTCCTTGGATGCTAATGCACGCGGCTGGACCGTGGACGCGCTGGCCCGCACGCACGAGGGCGGGCCCTACATGGACGGCGCCCTGTCGCCATGATCGACCACTTTTTGTCACCCGGTGTGGCTGAGGGTGGCTGTTCGATCATCCTCCTCGTTGCCCTCTCCCCCGCAACGATCGCCGATATCCTCTCATATTTTACTTCCGTTTCATCGCACAAGCACACCGGAGCGCATCCCGCGACGCTGCTTGCCATGATGCATCGCAGATGCAGATGGAGAGCTCGTGCGCAGCTCGCCGAGGCATCAGAATCCAAATGCACGACATCATCGCGAAGTCGAGCACGAATGTCACGTCACGGCTCACGAGTCCATTTCGCGTTTTCGGGCCTTCTTAGCGCTCTCGAGAATCGCATTTCACGCGTCGTCACGGATGCAGATCTTGTGCTGTATCCGGAAGTTCTTGTACTCGTGAGCTGCGTCAAGTCACGAGCCGAGCAGTATTGTCACCTGAGACGTCTGCGTCATGCCCCTGGCGTACGCGCTGGCTGATCGATATCCTGAAGAAGCTCTGTCTGCACGATCCAAAACATGCCTGATAACCGTCTATAATGGACTGACCTGACCTTACGAAGGTTTTGGAGACCTTGCTGGTTAAGAACATTTATCCGGGTGCTAATTTACAATTTATGGCATATAAGTTATTAATCTCATTGTTTATTATCACGCTTGCCTCGCTTTTTGTGATCATATGGCCCTCCGGGCAGACCTGAGAACGAAGGCGACCAGTCACTGGCTGCCTGAAGGCTCATTCAGATGGAGGAATGAAACGGATAGCTTATCTAAGTAGCAAATTGCGATGTTGCCGTCACACATGCCGACTTGGCGTTGAACCCGTCGCCAAAGAGTGCCATTGCGACAAACCTAACGTCGTAGCTAATCGAACATATCAGCACGAACTCACTGCAGTTTCAGGAGACACTCTTGAAACTGCACGAGCACTTCGAGCACAGATCTCAGGCCCATTAGGTCTCGAATTCCAGACAGTCACTCAATGACCCTGAGATCACCTGACCCTATTTCATCGGAGTCAGCCAGCAAACGCCCATACGAATAAGGGGGCAAGGGTAAGAACCATTCATTGACAAAGATAGGAACAAAGAACATTACCGGGTCCCAAGACCTGGTTCACTCCGTTCCCAGGAATTGGAGCGAGCAACAACAAATCTCGAACCTCACGCGGTCTCACTCATCACACAGTTCGAATACGAGCGCAACAATCGCAGAGTCTCTGTTGATACAAGGTAGCAGTAAAGATGACACACCCACCCACAACCCAGTGGAGAGGAAACAACGACGTGACTACGAGGCAGCAATACGAGGGACGAATCGTACAAGTACAAGCCGGATTGTGATGTAACCGAGACCGCGTCAGAAGAAACGACCAGGACGAAAACGACGTGTGCTGGGGGAGGCAAGGATAATGGTAACGTGCTGCGGATGAGTGGGTCATGCAAGAAACGCGACAGAGAAACATAACGGAGAGGGATATGCGAGAAGGAGGATTAGCTAGGCTTTTTCATCCCTTCCATGACAAGACGAGACGAGACGAGGAGATGGGACCGATCTGAGCGCATAACATCAGGACGTGTGATAAAATCGAAGCGATAACCCGCACTCACGCAGCATGTACATCTAGTACTGGCCGCCGTAGCCGCCACCACCGTAGCCACCCTGGCCTCCGCCCTGGTAGCCACCGCCTGACTGCTGGCCGTAGCCACCTCCTGCAATACAAAATCAGCATACGATCTCAAGCAAAGCCGTAGCACCGTGACAAGACCTTGGCCGCCATAGCCGCCACCTTGGCTGTAGCCACCGCCACCTTGGTAGCCACCCTGAGATTGGTACCCACCTCCGTAGCCTCCTCCTCCACCACCTGCAGAAATAACGGATGTCAGAATAATTATACGACAGTCACCGAAGCATGAAACTTACCAGAGTAACCTCCACCGTAGCCACCACCATTGCCGCCGCCGCCGGAGTAGCCTGATAAGCGAGAAAATTCAGTCGCCGCGATACTGATAGAAGTTCAATCATTTCTGACCTCCGCCACCGCCACCGCCACCGCTGCCACGAGGGTTAGCGAGGTTGACCTTGATACGTCTGCCGTCGAGCTCCTGCTCGTTGAGGTTGGAGATAGCAGAGTCAGCCTCCATGCTGGAAGAGTAGGTGACGAAGCCGAATCCACGCGAGCGGCCAGTGTCACGGTCGCGCATCACGATCGACTGCGGGGACATTTTATTAGCTCACGGGTCCTTGGCTCTTGGGCACTCGTAACTGCTCATATTGGAATGCACAGCCACGAGTCCTTAAATAAGCGAGGCGTACATCGAGCACATTGCCGAACGGAGCGAATGCCTATAATACGGATGCACAACAGGCAGAGATCAGACACGGACACAACAAACGCGGCACCCCTACGGGTACCGCAACGGAAAGCAAACTGACTGAGCGGAGAGTGTCATCCGTGGTGTTCCAGCTCAAGTTACTATAATGACACAAACGAGATCAGCCGCGTTCCCCTGAGACAGGGGGAGCGCCCGAGACGACACGACGAACTGACCCAACGTAAACCTTTGCAGACATGTCTTTTGATTCTCTGGTATGTTAATACAACAGAAGCGACGGGACCCTTGTGCGATAACTTGAGCAGACGATCAAACGAAACCGGAACCGGAACGCGAACCGACGATAGCAAGTTGAAGAGAGACGAGAGGGCTGGGTGGTTCAAAGGAACGGACGAGCCGCCTTATAAGCACCCTTTGCCCAAATTCAAACTCCGGACAACTGAACCCTAACTTTACCCTCTTCTCGAAAATTTCGATGTTCGGCAGCTGACTAGATCCGCCCCGGCCCTGGTCCAGCCGCCGGTCAACTCCGCGCACGTGCCTTATTTGGCATAGCCTCGGCCCGCCAATTCAGTCCCGCCCAATCCCGCCCTCGCCTCCACGGCCGGGGAACGTCATGAAATGATGCAAATTTCGCCTGAAAATGCAGCTATGCGGTGGAACAAGTGGACTATGGATACGCAACTGTGGAAAGCAGACATGACCTATGTGCTGAAGAACAAACACTGGAGGGAGAATTGGGGGCCGAAACACGCAAGCGTCCATCACTACATTAGGTAAATGTACACACAAGGGTCGTAAAAGTCGTTCATGGGTCGTAAACGGGGGGGCATAACTCGGTGTATAATCCGATCCGGACGGCCTACTCACCGTCCGCTCACGGCGTGCTCTTCCTCTTGCTCTTCTTGCTCTCCTTCTTCTTGCTCTTCGATTTGCCAATGTCGCTTGACACGCTCGCCGTCGGGCTCTCGCGTGGGGTATCCTTCGAGTCCTTTGAGCTGCCCTCTTCCTTGGACACTGTGTTCTCACGCTTCAAGCCGGGAATCATCGCGCCCGCAAATTTGGGAATCGAGCTGCCAGACCCAGAGTCCTGGCGCCGTGCATTCGTGATTCGTTTCGCCAAGCGCTGAATTCCTTGGGTCGACAACGTCCGCTTACGCCGGCCATCCGTGTCCACTTCTGGTGTTCCAGTTCGCGACGGCGAATGACTGTCCTGGAACGTCACCCCAGGGCTGCCGATGCGCTCAGAGATTGAGGGGTTCGCTGAGCCAGAATCAAGTGAGCCAGGGAACGTTATCGGCGCGGGACCGTCGGAAGATGGGAATGCGACAGCGGGCGCTGCATCATCTGGCGAAGACCTGATGGGCTGTTCGGAGCCCGGGAACGTGACCGCTGCCGTAGGAATAGTAATCGGGGGTGACTGCGCGGCGCCAGGCCCGTCCGTCGTCGGGTCAATAATGTCCTCTGCTCCCGCAGGCACCGGCGAAACTTCAGCAGTTGCCTCAGCGGACTCTTCCGGCGCCGCGGTCTCAACTGGTTCTGCTCCAACAGTCGCCGCGTCTTCGATCTGTACCAAGTCTTCTCCAGCAGGTGCGGAAGTGTCAACGGGAGCAGTGGGGGCTTCCTCCAGGGTGTTGACAAGCTCGGCGACGGCCGCTGCATTCTCTGCGTCGGGCTCGACCTTAGTCGAAGGGTCCGTATCCACGGAATACCCAGTGACTTCTTTCTTGTGGGAAGACACGCCGTCTTCAGAGCCTTGCACCTGGTCTGCCCACATTGCCGCAAATGCACCGTTGCGAGCCAGCAGGTCGGCGTGACTACCCTGCTCAATGATCTGGCCATCTTTGAGTACGAGGATCCTGAAAAGGATAATCAGTACACAGTAAATGCATGGTAATCGTAGATCTTACAAATCGGCAGACGCAATGGTCTAGGCAAGGCACAAATGTTCAGCTCCCTGGCGCGCGTCAATTACAGTAAATACGTACCGATAGACGATGAGCAATGGATAGAGACGATCTTCCTTCCATGAGGTGCAGCAGAGCCTTCTGGATATCCTTTTCGGTCTGCGTATCCAGAGCACTAAACAGTAACGTTAATTGCAGCCTCGTATATAATCCGCAGCCGGGGAGCATACCTTGTTGCCTCATCTAGCAGCAGGACAGGAGGGTTCTTCAGTAAGGTCCGGGCGATTGCGACGCGCTGCTTCTCGCCACCGCTCAGCCTGACACCGCGTTCGCCGACTTTGGTCTCGTATCCGTCCGGGAAGCTCATGATCCGGTCATGCATCTGCGCAGCCTTCGCCGCCGCCTCAATTTCTTCCCTCGAGGCACCGAACTTGCCATAGCCAATGTTGTACGCAATGCTAGCGTTAAACAAGACGCAGTCCTGCGGGACGACCCCAGTGGACTTCCGGAGACTCGACTGCGTCACATCCCGGATGTCCTGGCCATCGATGAGAATGCGACCTTCGCCCTCCTTGAGGTCGTAGAAACGGTACAGGAGTCGCAGGATAGTCGACTTGCCAGAACCTGATTCGCCAACCAAGGCTACCGAAGAGCCCTTAGGCACTTTGAAAGAGACACCCTTGAGAGCAGTGGTGCGGTCATCGTACGAGAAGTTGACATTTTCTGTCGCAATCTCAGAACATGATGGTGTCAATGAATAGCTCATGCGACTTACCAAACTCAATTTCCCCATTTTGGACAGTCAGGTCGGGAGCGTTCGGCTTATCGTTGACTTCGGTTGGTTCATTGAGCAGCTTGAGTAATTTCTCGGTGTCAACCAGGGACTGGTTGACAGACCGATAGATGTATCCGAGCATGTTAAGGGGCCCATACAACTAAGGACAAAGATGAGCTTGTAATCACTCGTGTGGTGCATGAATACGAACCTGAGAGATATATGTGATAAAGAACACAAATTGGTCTGGTCGCGATTGCCCTCTGACCACCCGCAGAGCAACAATCATAGAGCCAACAAGGAGACCCATCGTCTGTGACATAAAAGTGTCAGCGAATGATTAGACTCCAGAGCAAGATATTTACAATAACGAAGTTCTGGACGAGGTTGAGAAGGTTGAGAGACACTGCCAATATCATGAGACTGCAGTTCAAAAGGGCAGCATTATCAATACCCACAGATAACCTTATATTCTAAGGCCTGGTATTGACGAATGGCATCGCCATAACGTTGCGCCTCGTGTTCTTCGCCGTTGAAGTACTTCACGGTCTCATAGTTGAGGAGACAATCGGTGTGGATGCCACGCGTAATCTGTGCCGGGAACTCGGTAAGTAGTCAAAATTAGCACGGAAGCTACGAACCATATCGCGCTCGTTCATCTGCCTCCGCAACTTGGTACGCCACCGAGTGAGAATAACGCTCACCGCAACTACAGAAGCGAGGTTAGCTAATCTATCCGCGCAGAGTTGACGCTTATCTTACCATATGCAATCATGACGAAGGCTATCACGAGGGCAAGAGTCCACTCGAAGAAAATGCAGAACATAACAAGGGCTATGAATATGTCGATGAAGGTGGGTATGATGTTGAAGAGGAGTAGCTGTGGGGAGAAATTAAGGATTATTCCCTGGAATACAGGGTGAACATACTTCAAGGGTGTGATTGATAGCAGATCCGCGGTCCAGAATGCGCAGGATCTCTCCAGTCTTACGACGGGTGTGGAAAGCGAGTGAAAGATTCAAAAGATGGTTGAAAGATAGTTGGGACATTTCTGCTCATCGCGTTAGTCAGGACGTGGAGGTTCTGGTGGCGAGTCACTGTACCTCTGTCTGAGTACTGCAGTACCGGAGCCCACAATGCCTAGAGAGATACTTGAGTGATACGTTGTAGGAGCGTATGACGATCACTCACGTCACGCAGAGCGGACAGACCACCGCTGCCTTGCAGGAAGCGCAGTCCGATGTAAGCGAACAAATACAGCCAAGGGGATTGTGCAGGGACCTCTGTCAGCCTACGCACGACTTCGGCGAGCATGAAAGGCGTCAGGAGATTGACAACACGTCCGACCAAAACAAGAAGAACGCATAATGTCTGATTGCGCTCTTCAGTTACTGGTCGCTGATAAATACTCCGCTGATAAGATACACACCGCAACGAGCTGCAGAGAAACACTCTTGGACGGCCAGAGGTAAGGTGCAATGCGTCTCAAGCGTCGGAAGAGCTCTGTCCAGGATGCGTCAGGGTTCACTTCTTCCTTCTCCTGTCCTACCACATCAGAATCAGGTCATGTAACAGTGGACTAATCTCACTTTCGGCGCAGGCACACGCGAGCTGGATGGTGCAGGGGTTGGAGTGCGAGTCGTTGGGCCGGAAGGCAGAGTCGAGCGTGTTGTGCGGAACGTGCCGTATTTACTGTTTTCGGCGGTCACAGGGGCGAGACCTGTGGACGGCGCTGCACCAATTTCCGGGGGAAGTAGCAGAGATGAATCCGTAGGAGCTGCTTCCTCTCCGGCCTCAACAGGCACATAGGAGACACGCGGCATACATAACGCGGCCACAAGAGGGGCAAGCAGGAGAACACGGAATGCGGGAAACGCAAGATGAAGGCCACGGCGGATAGAAACATGGTCTGCAGTGATACACGATGAGCTTGGTTCGGGCTCAGGGCCACTTCACTGATTCTTACCTGTGAACGACAGGGCAAGCAACACAACTTGGGCAATGTCAAGCCAGAGCGATGTCCCGATGCTAAGCCGCAGTCTCTTTAACGACCAGACATCAACACCGTGCACCTCCTTCCAAGCCCCTAGTGCGGCTAGTCCGGAGAAGGCCGCAAGACCAAGCACCGAGCTGAACTCCAGCCCGGTGTTTTGCGGCCAGTTTTGGCGAAATACTGTGTAAATGACAAAAGTGAGACCATCCAGAAAGTATGTTACAGCGGAAAGAGAAAGTAGGGCGAGAATGAGTGCGCGACGGGGGGTGCGAGTTGCGACAACGACTGGGGTGATGTCTAGAGGGGGTTGGGGAGGGGGTGGCCGGGTGAAGATGACCGTTACGGTCGCCAGCAAAACAAGAGCGGGCGAAGTGACTCGCAAGAGGAAAAAAGGCGATACTGGCATCGCAGCAACAGCCATGGTTGACATCGCCGTCGTCGCTGGGCCCGAGATGGTCGCCCGTCGTAAAGATGGAGGAAAGAGTCGTAAAGTCGTGTGCGGAAACCTCGTGGTGGCGTTGAGGCCGAGCAACCTTATCTTATTGCAAGGCCCGAAATCAAGCGCCCATCGCGAAACATGGCACAGTGAAATTCCACGGGAGTCATCGGCCACAAGATATCGGATAATTACAGTCAGCGGCCACACATTTACACGTAAAGAGCTCGCGATGAGGAGAGAAAGACATCGATTCAGACCTGCAGGGCCGGCCCACCGTCTCAAGATGCGCTGTGCGCAACTCAAAGTGTTGGGGGTACTTTCACATTTCATGACGCATGCGGGGGATGCGGGGATGTTGCTCTCCCGCTTATGCCCAAGCGAGTCCATAGAGAAGCACATTCTCATATGGAGAAGTGTGATTCATCAAAAGCATGCGGGGTACAGCAGAACTACTCCGAGAAACCAGGAGTGAGACTAAATAGGACAGGTACGTAGTACGCTTTGCACAAATACAAGTCGAAATTCGACTTCATTCATGCGCGTACTTCTTCAGCACAGCTTCGAGCGTCACTAGAGCTGGTCAGACCGCGGCCTATCATCGATATGGCCTCTCATCGATAACCAGGCCAAAGATGCACAAGAGCACCTCCTAGTAATCACGCGCTTGGCTGAGATATGTACATATTTGCGGAAGCTCTATTAATGGGAGAGCTTGTCGGCCCAATACGCACCTGTAGATCACTCACACGTTTCAGAGTCTTCTCGATCCACATCAGTAAGCTGTGCATCCACGAGGCTCCGGATGGCGACACGAGTGGTTAAATCGACGTCATCTGTAGACGCACTCACTACGAATCAAAACTACACCATGGCTGCGCTTGAGGGACGTCGAATTGTGATCGAAATTCGTGGGAGACGTTCCCGTTACCGCAGAAAATGCAGAGGCATAAGAAGTACTTCAATGTCGGGGACTGAGTGACATAGCGTGTATCATAACATCTCACATGTTGACTGGTTAACGATTACTGGGCCATGCATTTCGACGCTTCGCCAACTTCCCTACGCAGTCTTCACTCGCTCATGCGCAAGGACCAGAGAGTAATATGCTGGTCCACGCTCAGGCTCGGGGAGAAGGTGGAGGACGTCGTCAGGCCATCACATCCGACTACACAGCTGCCCAGCGGATGCCATGATCTGGACATGTCTGGGCTACCGCTGCCTTTTGCGCCATAATAGGCCCTATACCTCATGCTGGACGAGCGATGCACTATCTTGCGATAAGACGACATACGCTGCTAATCTGTCTCCGACATGGACTACTTTCTCGGGTCTGACGCTTGTTCTTGCATATGCACGGAGATACATTTTTTGTAAAGGCTTCTCCGCACCTTCTTCCTTGCTAAGAAGTGCTGTGTCGAGGAGGGCAGTACTCCCAGATCCTCAAGAACTGCTCCTTTGACTGGTGTCAGCGACTGAGCGATTTCCATATATGCCTCTTAGTTCTTACGCATGCGCGCATCGGCATTGCTGATAAGTCCTGTGCGAATGTTGAGAGGTTTCGGCCGCCACACTGTCATCGTATATCAAGAAACCACGTGTCATCAGCCATTTTATAGCCTTCATTCGAACTGAAAAAATGCAACAAACGGGGCACAATCACTCCGAGTAACTTGTCCACAGCTGTGAATTTGATATCAAATATTGTTCGCGACCTAACATCGTTGGCCGTCGCCACTGGGCTCACAGTGCTTACCATCGGCATTTACTCCGGTACCAATAACTATTCTTCTGTTAAATTCACCCCACCGTTCTTGCGCACCGCTCGAGAATACTGGTTTCCCCGCTTGCAGTTGTTTCAAAGGGGTTCAGGCGAATGATTGGCGGAATTAGATCTCAGAGTCAAGTCTGCGAACGCCGACTCGTCCGCACTGTACTACTATTAGGACCCCGACATATCCCCCAACATGTTCGATACTGATGCAGACAAAAATCGGCTCCAAAATCGGCTCAGGTCCGATCAGGTTGCGGACATTGAAAGTGCCCAAAATCAGGATATATATTCGATATTTTGTGCGGATGGAGGTGAACTCCCATATGACTAAACGCCCCGAAGAATCTGTGTATTCGCTTCAACATAACCTTTACTCTAGTGGTGGCGAGGTTGTACAAGCCATTTTGTATGTATATAGATCATGTCCCCATCTATCCATCGTAAGAGTACACTATACTTCGTAGGATGTCGTAGTGGGACCTGCTGCGCTAGCGCGGCCTCATTGGTCTTCCCCTCGAAGTTAAACACCGTCACAGAGTAGTACATATGCTACGTGACCGTGACATACCGTGTCGCAGAGTGGGCGCGTCGGACGACCGTTCGTGATAGTCTGCAATTGCCTCGGCTGTTGGAGCGGTCGTCGGACGCATTCATCTTGCTACGGGCTGTGATGGGTGTGCAAGGGCTGTGGGAGGTGAGGCGGTGTCATGTTTCTACAAAGGGCACCCAACGTAAACTTTGACCGGATGACATCTCCAGGTGTTGGGGAAGGCGGGTCATTCTCGGTCCATCAAACATTTAGCCGTGGTGGAAGGCTTTGAAGGCAACACATCCGGACGACGAGGTCTTCGAGTTGGGATCGATGCCAGCATATGGTATTAGCATGCTCAGGCCAGCAAGGGAGGGAAAAACCCTCAGCTTCGACTCCTGTTTTTCCGCCTGCGTAGTCTGGCAGAATTACCTCTCGTACCGTTGTTCGTCTTCGACGGCCGTGAGCGGCCAAAGATCAAACGTGGAAGCAGAATGGGCAAGTCTGGTTCGCATAATCTGACCGCAGGCATGAAAAAGCTATTAGATGTATTCGGGATGGAGTGGCGCATGGTGCATTCAAACATATTTGCGTTGTGTTGACTTGACTGAAAGTTATCCGGTTGAAGGCAACAGGAGAAGCAGAAGCAGAATTAGCTTATTTGAATCAAATCGGTGTCATTGACGCTATAATGACTAATGATGTGGATGCTCTAGTCTTCGGAGCTCGTACTATTATTAGGAAGTAAGTCTCGTACTTATCTTAAACAAACTTGTACAATCTTGCTCACCGTGAAATTCTAGTCCCAGTCTGACTCTGACCGGAAATAAGTCCCATCCTGCACTCAACGCCGAAGGCAAGGCCAGTAAGCACCATGTGATGATATACTCTGCCGAGGACATCCTGTCCCATCCTGAGGTCGCCCTGTCGAGAGGTGGTCTTATCCTCTTTGCGTTATTATCCGGAGGAGACTACGGTCCTGTAAGTCAAGGACTGATGGACCTTGCAACTGCAGCTTACCCAAAGTTAGGGTTTGAAGGGGTTCGGTCCGCAAATTGCTCACGCATTGGCACGTTGTGGCTTCGGAGACCGCCTCATGGCAGCCTATAACAGCCAACTTGGGGGTAACTTCCACCAGTCTCTCAAAGCTTGGCGGATGGAGATCAACCTGGAGCTGCGCGCAAATTCTCGGGGGTTGTTGCCTCGTAGATACCCGTCTCTGACCTTACCGGAGAACTTCCCCGATCAGCAGATTTTGGAGAACTACGCCAACCCAATGTGCAGCGCTCGAATTGGCAGACAAGGTGGAGGTGCTCTTCGGGACGGCGGCAACCTGAATTTGTCCAAAGCTGCTACATTCTGCGAAAACCATTTCGATGAGTGGGGTCACAAGTCCGCGATCATCAAACGTTTCAGAGATCTTTTGTGGGAGGCGAGCGTTATGACCGTCTTGAGACGTGCTGCACTAGATGTCGATGAGAAGGAGAAGGATAGGAGGATCGCCGCGGGAATGACCAACTTCTCTGTGCGCGGGCCACTCCGACCATCCCAGGATGAAGAGGTCGGCACACCACCGACTTCGGTCAAGAGAATCTTGGATGCAAACGACGTCGATAGATATGCCGCTGCGTTCGTCCGAAGAGAACCCCGTGTTCCTGCGACGGGTGAAAGCGCTCGACCTCTGGTGCAACGTATCGTTGGCACGCGCCAACACGTTTCGACTGATGGACTACTCGAATACCGTGTAGAAATTGATCCGACACAACTTGTCAATCTGACCAGCAGCGGTATTCGAGGCAAGCATTCGGAGCCTCCGACCCCTGCATTGGATGACTTTCATGATGGAACGGAGGACGACACACTTGGTGGCTCTCAATCGACCCGAGGAAACCCCAGGAAGACTGCAGCAGATCCGTTTAGTTCTCTCCTACTTTGGATCCCGGCTACCGTCGTGCGACAAGTGCATCCAGGACTTGTCGAGGACTTTGAAGCGAGTCGGCCGGAAAAGACTACCAGGCGTACCAAAGGAACTAAACGCAAGGCGAGGGTTGACAACGTCGACGAGCAGCAGCAGTCTGCTACGCCGTCCCAGGACGCGGCCGCGGCGAATCCCAGTCGAGCGCAATCCCATGTCGTCTTCCATGAGACGTCAAATTTGCCGCAGCGAGACTGCGGCTTCATCTTCACCTTCCCTAATTCTGACGATCCCGACATGTGCATGTGGAGTGACGAAGACACGACAACATCTCCCGAGCTTCCGGAACTGCCCTCAGTTATCAAGTATCTCGATCGAGCCGGGGCAGGCGCCAAGGAGAAGAACCGTCAGCCACGCGAAGGCCCATTAGCGTCAAGGAAACGAGGGGAGGCGCCTCGGTCAGGTAGGCCTGCCGCTTCGGAGGACCATATGGGCGGCCGAGAGCTCTTCGGAGAGCTCAACAAGGAGTCACGATCGTTGAGCAAGTATAACAGGATTTTTGACCAAATTCTCGGTATCGCTCCTGGTTCGCCCGGTCACAAGGGCAAAAGGCCTGCAGCTTCGGACGGAACCGCAAGAACGGAGACGAGTGGCCTGCGGCATCGGCGTGAGCAGCCGGCACGGATTGCATGCCAGACGGTAAGCAATCCCTCTGGGTCGGATGGTGCAAGCCGTCGCGTCACATTGGCCTCGTTCCCGCCAATCTCCCCGCTCGGATCTCAATCGCGTTCACGGACATGCGATGCCACGAATGCCAGTGCTTCCAGAGATCCGCTGTATTCGCGACAGCGAGATTGGGATGTGATAGATCTCAGCGACTCTGAAGATGACGTGATGTCGCAACATCCTGGGCCTGCCAAGAGGAGGAAGCTCAATGTCTCTTCCATCGGAGACCGCCGTTACCCATACATGGGCCCAATATCTCAAGACAGCAGCTTGAGCTACAGGTCGTTCAGTGACTCAGACGATGTTGTCGACTTGACCTGATGGTGATCCGGAATAACTATCTGAAATCTATTTACATCAGCTCTAGACATGATCACTGGAAACAACGAAGGCACGACATACTATACGACACCAATATAGCAGACGTATCCTATATCCGTACTTTTCTCGACGTAGTAGTATTTGTAATCATACGACCTCTGTAACACCCTATGTCTAGATCAGGCGCCTGAGAATTGTGCCAGATTGTAGTCGAAACCCTTACTGTCGTGTGCCAAGAGCTATGAAGGGCTCTCTGTAGCTATTCGTGATGTCAGGGATGTACCAAATTCTTCTAGAGGCCACTTTGAGATGAGTTCAACAGAATAATCATCTGTATCCCCAGACAGGAACCGGTCCATAGACGCCCAGGCGATCATCGCAGCATTATCTATAGGAACATACATGAGATCGAGATAACACAGATTTGCATAGCACGACAAACCTGTGCAGAACTTTGGCGGAGGGCATACCAATGCAATGTGTTCGTCTGGACTGGCTGCGTCTAGGCATGCACGTAATCTAGAGCATTATCGTACGTTCAGAACGCATACGACGAGTACAATCAGAGACCACGAACCGTTCCCTAATGACAGAATTACTGGCCACGCCTCCGCTGACAACCAAATGTCGTATGTTTACCCCGTCCTTTCGGCATCGCTTGAGTGCCATGGTGAGTTTATGCTCAAGCTGTCGCGCGGCGCCCCTCTGGAATGCACGAGCGAGAAGTACCCTGGTCTTCGTGTCTATGTTCTGTAGGCCACCTTTCTTTGCAATGAACGTGGTAGTTTGAGACTCTGTCGCAGAGAAGGAGAACGCCAGTCTGTTCTTCATCGGAGTGACGAATATGTCGTCGAAGGGGATATCATCGGAACCAGCCTCGTCAACTGCCGTCTTTGCAAATTGCTCGAGCGACGCCCCGGGACCGGCGGCGATCCATGGTATATCCAGCATCTTGGAAACGTGATCAAAGGCAGTTCCGATGCTCTGGTCGAGGGTCGTTGCGAGGATACGGAAGTTGGTCGGGGAAAAGGCGACAAGCAAGAGACTGTGCCCGCCGCTTACGAGCAGTGACAGGAACGGAAACTCGGGAGCTTCTTCCGGAGGGCTTGTCAGGAAGACAGTGAGGGCATGCGCTTGCTACGATTATGAGTCCGGTGTGATGATGAACAGAAGAGCTCCGGATTCTTACCATATGGTGCACTCCCACTAACGGTTTGTTTAGCGCGGCCGCCAATGTCTTAGCTGCATTAGAGCCAACACTTAGGCAGCCAGCAAGTCCTATCATGGTGCTCAATTAGGCGGTGGCTGCTGTAGACTGCGCGGGAGCAGACCTGGTCCACGGGTGAATGCAATGCCGTCGATGTCATTGACGGACATGTCTGCATCCTGTAACGCTTGCCGGACAACATCTGGCTGGCATGTCGATTAATGAAAACCAAAGTAACTCCGAGCTATATGACCTACAAGATGCCGTTGATGCGCTTCTATTGCCGCGTAAGGATGGATTCCGCGGTACGCTTCATGACTGATCACAAGTCACTGAAAGTCCCGGGAAGACCACAAATCGCGCTCACTAGCTGTGCTGCGAGCGGACTACATTGGACAGAATTTTGCGTTCGGAAGTAAGAATGGCTGCACATGTGTCGTCGGCTGAGGTCTCAATCCCCAGTACGGAAAATCCTCGCGTCAGTGCCCAGCTCTGGCGACAATGAGTGACCCGACGAAGTTGATGTCGAGGAAAGCGAAGAGCTGATCCATACATTATGCTCGAATCTTGCTCCGGAGGAACACAAACAGGGACAGCGATACTGCTGCCGTGGTCTCTCGAGACTCAAGAAGATGATCGGAGAGTGTTGCAAGGACGCTTTTGGCAATACAGACGTTTGCTTTGCCCCGAATTGGTCGCGTGATCGCGGTCTCGAGCACCATCATCATGCCACCGCGTTCTACCACCGTCCTTCGTGGGTCATACTTCACAATCACCCTCACAGTCTGTACCCGTAGCCCCGGCGAAGGGATCTTGTTATACGGCCCTAATATCACCCAGGTGATGCTGAGCAGTTTGCATGGCTTGCATCCCAGCCACAGCAGAATGCGAAACTTCAACTCCGACACTCCGCGCAGCGTCCTCCGCAGGCGATGCCGAGCTGCCGTAGCACCATCATCTTGTTCTACGACAGGCGCAGCGGTTCCCCACAGTCGGGATATCCCTCGAGCCACGATTCCATTTCATCCGCGTGGACGTTGGACGATCGTTTCGCATGACTCCGATATCCGTACGTGCAATCGAGGAGAGCATACACCGAATACAACGACTTCAGTCGAACTGTTTTCGTACTGTTTTAGCAAAATCTTGCAGACTCGGTCGCTGAGACCTCGGAAAACAAGCCGTGTGCTGGCATGGACGGAACAGCTGAACACTGTGCCTTGGATTATCCGAAGAGAGGAGCAGCAAGGTCTGGTGGTAGTAGGACAGATTATTCGTTCCCGGACGCTCCTCGGACCCACCAGCCGTCAATATTTTGGTCACGTTGGTAGCAACGAAGTTCACCTGCTTCCTCTTTCAACAGCGAGTATGGCCCGGTCTCGGATTTGTACTGGCAAAAGTATGGCGGTGATGCTGAAGGTCTTGGCATACCGAATTCTTGCTCGAGTCTGCGATCTTCAGAGGGTAGGCTTCTTGGTCTTGGCGTCTTGAGTGCCCGCAAAACCGCTCGACATACTGGTATAAAAGAGGGATGAACTCGTCGCCATTTTGCATCAGTCCAACCACATCTTCCACACAGTGAAGAGGACTGGTATCGACACGGCGCACCGCAAGCATCGCCCTGCAAATTACCTCAACCAGTGAGTTGTTCACGCCTATGTTACTATTCACGGAATCTGAGTTACCATAAAGGACAATCAGCGATCATGTTCCCCGCGGTTGCGCTTTACGCTCTCTCCTACCTTGCTGTGGTCTACGCCCAGCAGGTCGGCACTCAGACGGCTGAGACTCACCCCACGCTCTCATGGTCTAAGTGCGAGGCAGGCGGTGCTTGCACCTCCCAGGCCGGCAGCGTTGTCCTCGATGCTAACTGGCGCTGGCTGC
This sequence comes from Gelatoporia subvermispora B, assembly GCA_000320605.2. Taxonomy (NCBI): domain Eukaryota; kingdom Fungi; phylum Basidiomycota; class Agaricomycetes; order Polyporales; family Gelatoporiaceae; genus Gelatoporia; species Gelatoporia subvermispora. The sequence goes on from KB445796.1 coordinate 1,846,752, forward strand.
ACACCACCACGTGAGTGCAGAGTTCCGAATGATCTACGCGAAGCTGACTTCTTCGCTGCCGCAGTGGTTACACTAACTGCTACACCGGCAATGAGTGGGACACCACAATTTGCCCCGACGCGACCACCTGCGCTGAAAACTGCGCTCTCGACGGTGCAGATTACGAGGGCACCTACGGTATCACCACCACTGGCGACCAGCTCAAGCTCGACTTCGTCACTACGGGTGCTAACACGAACGTCGGTTCCCGTGTCTACCTCCTCGCTTCCGAGACCGAGTACGAGATGTTCAACCCCCTGAACTCCGAGTTCACTTTCGACGTCGACGTTTCCAACCTCGGCTGTGGTCTTAACGGCGCCCTCTACTTCTCTCAAATGGATTCTGACGGTGGACTGGCCCGCTTCCCTACCAACAAGGCTGGCGCCAAGTACGGTACGGGTTACTGCGACTCTCAGTGCCCCCGTGACCTCAAGTTCATCAACGGTCTTGTACGTGAATCCAACTCATGATTAAGCTTCATATCTCTCATATCTCTCATATGCAATCTCTAGGCCAACGTTGAGGGCTGGACTGGTGACTCCAACTCCGCTAACTCCGGCACGGGAGAGTACGGCTCCTGCTGCACTGAGATGGATGTCTGGGAGGCGAACTCTTTCTCTGCTGCCTTCACCCCTCACCCGTGCTCGGTCACCGAGCAGACTGAGTGCTCGGGCGACGACTGCGGTAACCCCGACCGCTACGCCGGAGTTTGCGACCCCGACGGTTGCGACTTCAACTCCTTCCGTATGGGCAACACGAGCTTCTACGGTGACGGTTTGATCGTCGACACCAGCAAGACCTTCACTGTTGTCACTCAGTTCCTCACCTCTGACAACACCACCACCGGCACGCTCTCCGAGATCCGCCGCCTGTACGTCCAGGACGGCGTCGTCATCCAGAACTCGCAGTCCAATATTGCGGGTGTCAGCGGCAACTCCATCACCGACGACTTCTGCACGGCCCAAAAGACCGCGTTTGGAGACACCAACGACTTCGCCACCCATGGTAGTCTCGAGCAGATGGGCACCTCCTTCTCCGCTGGTGTCGTTCTCGTCCTCTCCATCTGGGACGATTACGCCGCACAGATGCTCTGGCTCGACAGCGATTACCCTACCACCTCCGACGCGACCAGCCCCGGTGTTGCCCGTGGCACCTGCGCCACCACCTCCGGCGCCCCAGCTGACGTCGAGTCCTCTCAGGCCAGCGACTACGTGATCTTCTCCAACATCAAGTTCGGCCCCATCGGCTCCACCTTCTCTGGCTCTTCCGCCCCCGTTAACCCGACCGCCCCGCCCGTTACCGGCCCAACTAGCGCCCCAGGTGGTGGCAGCCCGACTCAGAGCTCCTCCGCTCCTCAGGCCACCCAGACCAAGTACGGCCAGTGGTGAGTGCCAGATACAATGATCATAGATCGCAGCTAATGATCTCTACAGCGGTGGCCAAGGCTGGGCTGGCCCAACCGCCTGCGCTTCTGGCTCTACTTGCCAGACCTCCAACCCCTACTACAGCCAGTGCCTGTGAGCAGCGGGAGTAGAGAGCGGGCCTGCGCAAAGAGATGTTACCCCGTACAAACCTGTCTGTTCTGTCTTCGGATTGTGCCTGCGACGATCCTAGAAAAGGGTAGAATGAAAGTTGTTTCGTGCATACATCTGACTGACCGGTAAACCTGAGTGGCTCCTCACAAACATGGAGGTGAACAACTTGGTCAACATGTCATCATTGAGCGCACACTCAAATCCCCTAGTATTCTACGACCTCCGGTACTTCGTAAGGGTCAGTTAGATCGAGTCATGCTATTTAGAACCTCCATATCTTCGCTGTCTGTCACTAACTGGAGTAAAGTACTCTGCCTCTTTCTTAACAATTCGCTCGGTTTGCCGTAGTCTACCTAGTATGAGCAAGTGAGATAATTAGCTTGCGACCGAAGAGGTGTAAACCAACTAACGATTCTGCCGGCATCGAGAATCAACTTCGACGTTCTCATGAATCAGCTGCACTATCATACATATATCGGTGATGGTCCTACCAGTTTGTCGGCGTCCATCACTGTCCGTAAGCGGTGTGCAATGGTCAGCAGGGTTACATCTTTTCCTAGACCGTTTCGAAGTGAACGCTGAATCACTGCGTCGGTCTCATAATCTGTAGATGGAAGTGATCGGCGGCGAGCGCCGTCAGTACGTGCTGGACGCTGAGGTATGAGACCATATGTACCAATTGCAGATGTCGCTGATCTTGATTGGGTCACTTATTCTCTCTGGACAGTCTCGAAGCACATACCTTCATCAAGTATCAGTATCTTGCTCTCTCGTACCAACGCTCTCGCTAGCGCGATGATCTGACGCTGGCCAACCGATAAGTTTGAACCACCGCTTGAGGTTTGACTGTCGAGCGAGAGACTTCCAGTGCCGGGCTCGCTCTGCAGGGAGAACAGACCGGCGCTGCGTAGCGCATCATTCAAGACTGCATCATCGTATTGCTCGAATGGATCCAGGTTCCGCCTCAAGCTGCCGCTGAGTAGTTCGGGCTACGCGTCGCCTCTTTGGTGATCTCAGCTGAATTGGAGGACTATCGGAACGCACCACTTGTGGTATAACCGTCACCTTAGATCGCAGTATATCTAGATTGATCGTATCCGTTTGGATTCCGTCATAGGAGACGTGTCCTTCGGTAACGATGCAGCGCAAAAGCGCGAGCACCAGCGAACTCTACTCATCTCTCTTAGAATACGTTCCCGCAGCAGAGTAAATGAATCTCGCCTTTCCACTGCCTGTCCGCCCCACTAGTAGCACTTGAATATCAAGGTTCGGAATGCAAGCCCAGAGCGCACATCACTCACCTATGCCCACGTGTTCACCCGACTTGACTTCGAAAGAGATATCTCGAAGGACAAGAGGTCCATCCTTACAACGCAACTTAAGCGTACGCCATACATCAAGTAAAAGTAGAGGCGCACGGAGGAATATCTCGCAGACAACTGCTCTACTCTGAGTGCACCACTCGATGGCCAATATGCAGGGGGGTTTCCAGTTTTTGACGGCTCAGGCTCGTGCTCGATCGTCAAATACTGTTGAATTCGCTCGAGGCTACCGACCATTTGTGAGATGGCGAATGTTGAAACGTCATGACCAGCGTACCTATTGCCTTCAGCGTACTACGCTTCAGTATATGTGACCATGTAGAGGCGGGTAACACTGACCATTTAGCTCGAAAACGTTAAAGATTCTGATCCACCACAGAATCATTCTGCTGAATTCCACTGGTAGACATCGCCATGAATACTACTTTCCTCGTTGAACATCACATATCATGCATACCAGCCATCGCGAGTGAAAAACCCGTGTTAGATGCCCCCAACTGCCGGCCGTATACCATATATGCAGCAAGGCTGGCTGCGAAAAGACCCCCAAGAGCATCGAGACGAACAGAAACCCATCTAATGCCGATCAGTATAGTTGTAGAGATATAATTGTCAATGAACTGACCTCGCAAGTTCGTAGTACGACAGCGACGCGCGAACATAACGATCTATGCAGCGAAAGAGTTCTTGTCTGAAAGCATTCTCCGCGGCATAGGCACGAATAGAAGCTGAGTATAACTATCAGGAAAGCGTAAAATATCACGAGACATGCACCCACTCAGGCCACTAATGGTAGTCGCAAAATGTCCTAGTACAGGCGCATTGGCATTACTCATCTCTCGCTTGACACAAAGCTGCGCTTTCATATATAGCTGGCCGCACCATCCGCCCAACCAGGTGAGGACAGCGCCGGGTGTTGCGAACAGAGGTGAAAAAATCAGGATAGCCCCGAATCTGATGCTCATCATCGTGGTTTCTTCAATCAGGTACCACAAATAGAACACCAGCTGCCCGTCGACTAGTATCCAGTTTAAATTACCGAACTGCGGTAGAGATGAAGTTCATGTCACCTTTATCAATATCTTCAGTGCAACGAGCAAGAATGCGCGATGTCGGTGTTCTATCAAGCCACCTGTGACCGACAGTCAGGAGGTTTGTTGAATGTCAGCGTTCCGTGTCAACACACCTGAAAGTTGTTTTTAGTATTGAACTTATCAAATTTTCGTGGATCTTGTGGGAGGCTCTGAGGCTTCCATAAACATATGTCAAGAATCCCGAACCGTAGAATGCAACTAGTAAAATCAGTAATGCAGAATATGTTCCTAGGTAGCTGGGCAGCAGACGTAGGTGAGCGATGAAGAAGTGTCCTAAAGTCGACGACGTATTGACATACAATGGGATATTGACTTCACCCCGTCCTCTTTCTTCGTATTGACGTGCCCAGTATCCCAAAAACCATGATTGTGTCGTTATGGTGAGATCGCCCAGGAAGAATGCACCGAAGCAGACCACCCAAAACAAATATGGCTTGGTGCCGCCGAATGCCGAAAGATACAGCTTCACTGTGGAACGCTCAGTCATAATGCGAAGAGAGACCCTAATGAACTTACTAGCCGACCGTCGACAATCAACTTGCTAGTCCTCCCTTCGGCACCAGGCTCATCTGGGTCGCAGTGAACAACATGAGGTTCAGTGTGTCCTATGTCTTGCGCGGGCTGAGAAGGGTCTGCATCTTCGGTAACAGCTTCATCCATTGGACCGAAGCTCTCGATACGGCCGTTGGGGCCCATTTTGATCACGAATTGTGCCATTCGTATTGCCAAAGCCACATTGTGGGTCTACTGCACCATGAAAAAATTACACGGCACTCGACTGTGCACGGACTCACAACTAATATCACTGTCCGGCCCTGTACCAAGGTTCCACTGAAGCACTTCTCCGCTATCCATCTTGCGGTATGAACATCTAGCGCCGCGAAGACCTACTGGGAATTGAGCAAAGTTTGCTCATAGAATATGGCCCAGACTTACATCGTCCAAAAGTAGAGTTTCTGCAGAAGAGTACAGTGCACGTGCCAGCGTAATCCGCGCCTGAGTCGCTCTGAGGATATAGCACAAACACTTGAAGACATAAATATCACAAACCTTCTGTCCCCCGCTGCCGCCACTACATGTGAGAACGGTCTCCCTAATCGACCAGTGAATCTTACCTCAGAGTTATGCCTCTTTCGCCCACCTCTGTCGAATCGCCAGCCTCAAAGAGGTTCAAGTCGCGGTCCAGAGCACATCCGTGGATAACTGTAAAGTCGTGAGCTCAGTCGTGATATCTTCAGGTAAGATGACTGGCCTTCACGGTAGCGGCTCTCATCGTAAGGACTATTGAAGAGAATGTTTTCCTTCGGACGCAATATCTATTGAAGAATTCCGCGAATGGACGAGAGTTTTTCGGCTCACTCTGATAGTTGTACTTTGTATCCAGCTTTCCTGAGCTGCATATGCGATGCCCCGAGCACGAGGTAGGTTAACAAAAGAATCGGGACTCAGTGCGGTGTAATGCATCTCCCCTGGCATGAAATGAGTACGGTACACGGTTGGTTCTCGCGTGGTTCACCTAACAAAGCCATGAGAAGAGAAGTTTTGCCAGAGGCCGTGGGTCCGAGGATGACATTGATCTGTCCTTGCTTGAGAACTAGTTCATTCTCGATGTAGAGAGTGAACCCAAGTCCAGCGCTCGTCGACTCTTCATCGCGCCCGCTCCAAGTGAAAGCAGCTTTTCTGATACCGATCATATTAGGGGCGATCCCGCAAGCTGTAAGGGTGGAGTCTGATTTATGAGCCGCGAATCTATCGAGGAGCTCCAACTATACAATCAAGATCAGACTGCATTCTAAACACGATTTTGACAAGGACTGAGTCAAGCACTTACCGTGTGTAAGAATTCGCATATTCTGTCAAGGGAGATTTTCCCTGAAATGTCGCGACATGAGAGTCAGGGAGGGATGTTCGATGCTCAGCGCTGAAGCTGACCTTGGACCATCTGATTGAGAAGTGTCGCGATACTATAAAGCTGTGAACGCAGTATGTCGAAAACTGAGCAAGTGTCAACATGGATCATCCTAGAAATTTTTCGATCTCCGAAATACGTACTAGCAATGGATGAAAACACAGCAGAAGCTGAGAAAACGGTCAATGTCAGATTGTAGATGTCCACACTAAGTGCACCGACCTGTGAGGTTCTGTTTCATGATGACCGTCTACCCCCTATAATCAATACTTATGGCTATGTCATGCATGTATTTCGAGCTCACGTAGGTAGCAAATGTGGTGAGCATAGTCAGCAATGGTATGATCCAGCTAAAGCAGTATCAGCAAAACGTAGACTTCTACAAATGAGCACCTACTTGACAAGATGCGAAATGAGGTAGATAAATTTGTATCGTTTGATGTATTCCAGTTCCTCGGTTCTTTTGTGCGAGACATTATCTGCCGCGAGGGACTCCCATCCAAATAGCTTGATCATTCGGAGAATTTGCATAGCTGTACCATATGAGTCAGGAACACAGTGGGAGAAAACGATGACGTACTCTCAGTGATTGTCTGCACGCGAGCATCCGTCTGTTCTAGCGTGAGTATGTGCAACAAGATTGTGGCGTAAGATCCTACGAGCCTTTTTCATCTTCTCCCTTCGAACACCTGCAGAAACGCTGGTAATATACCCAGGTACTGGGTATAGGATGATCATGGCGGCGAGACCAACATATGCACTGCACAGTGACATCAATGCTCACGGTCTTCAGTGAGCGCGCGGTAGCTCATACCTCCAGCCAAGAATCGAATGTAGAAGCCAAATAGCCAATGTAGTTTGAAGTGGGACCACGAGCACTGCGGGTCCTCGTACCGTGAGAGGTCGTATATTGCACGCAATGACTCACGAAGGGATAAGAAGTCTCCTGCTGTCGAGACGACTAATACATCCACAGTAATGAGATTGTTGAGTCTACCAATGACATTCCTTTTCATCGTCCTTTCTACGGATGCAGGTGCGGGAATAGCTCCCGGCGGCTTTGGTGAGCGTTTGTCCTTCCCTTTTGCGCAATCCGCGCCGTTTGTATCCGAAGTGTTTGCATTGCCGTCTGCATGATCAACGGGGACTTGACTCCCATTTGATATATCAGAGGCTGAGAAGTCACTTGGTGGAGCGACAACATTGGATCCAACGGCAGATCTGGCAATTGGCACTTCATCCTCGGCCACGACGCGCATGCGAAGTGCATGCTCGAACAGGAGCGTTGTTAAGATTGCCCGGACACGAATGCCAACCCGCATCTGTTACAGAACTGGTCAGCGCCCCATACTTACACAGAGCCGTAGGTAGACTGTACCATCGACGACAGGTAGAGCTGAGTGGTAATTGCGCCTATGGTAGGACCGAGGAACAACCAAGCGACCCAGACGCCCGGCCTGACAAAGGTATCTTTACCGTCGGTTTCGAGATACCTGTGTGTCGCTCAATAGGACGTCCGTAAATTGACTTAAGCACTTACGTGAGAAGCTGGTTGATTCCGACGGGACTGGAAAATCCGCTGAGTATCTGTCCTCGAGGTCATAAAAGGGGTGATGTATATCATCTGCACAAGGCGTACTTTGAAGACGAGCAACACGGCCAACGTTGCGTATTCCTTGCCTAGTTCCACATCAGAACATGTAGTGCGCGTAGCTGTGATAACTTACCGAACATGCTCAAGAGAGCCCAATAAAGGCGCGTCCCCTTGGTCAATTTCGTAGCATCCAGGTGCTACATGATCGACCACCGTGAGAATAAGCCATGAGAGGGCTGTGATAAATCATAGAGATCACGCACGCGCAGGCTGCTCTTGGCCAAAACCTCAGACTGATCACGATCGGCTATCGGTGGTAGCTCTTCCAATGGTAGGTGGGTTCGATCTTGTGCCTTGGCAATCGTTGCATCTACGTAGGAGAACAGCGCTCTCGATAGTAACGAAGCAGTCTGCTCTGGATTCGAGTCCATCGGTGACTGGGTCATATCTCGTCGGACATACATCGTTGATGAGACTCGATAAAGCTGACCTTCGGATTGACAGGAATATAAGTTCTGGGTGAAACGAGAGGCACGAATACGGCCGCTACGGACAAGATCGCAAATTTCACCCAAAGTAGTCGGCCTTCCGTAGCATCTGCTGGTTTCAGTGTATAAGTGGCCAGAGGCCACACGTCGCGGTATACATATATTATCCAGATCACAAACAGGACTGTCGCAAAGTGCTTCGAAGCGATTTTGCTCGAATGCAAATCGTCGCTCAAGGAACATAGTCCCAAAATCAGTGCATATACCTGTCCGGTGCTCAGTGTCCACGATCACCAGTATAACGCTCAGGCCTAAAATAAAAGACTTACGAATGTTCCGCATTGAGCACAGAGTAGGATAAAGCGGGTTTTGTCGTCCTCCATAGACATGGTAAAATAGATAGCCAGTGTTAGCAACGCAAAACAGCATATTACTCGCACAATGCGCAGAGTACGAAGAGACGTAAACCCGTGCAAACTCGTCACTGGGTCGCACTGAGCAGTATTATCTTCGCGATGGTCCTCATCGAAGTAGGGTTCCGAACTGCGGTCGGAGTTCGTCGTTGACGCACGCCATGCATATAGCGCTTTAAGCCAGCTCGATCGAAGAATGAGCTGGAGGACCAATACGATTCCCGACGCAACAGCCGCATACGCTGGGACCGCGAGAGAGTCTTGCCACGGGATGCTATCCCTTGGTCAATTCAAATAGTGAACTGTTGACCGAGCCATCACTCACAAGCCTCCTCCTGTTACAGCGTCAACTCCCACAGGCGGGACACCAATGCTCATGGTGCCTTGAAAGGAGGAACCGCTGTACCAAGGCAAGCCAGGTCTCCAGGTCGTAAGTTGCGCCAGCATCTTGAAGGTCATTTATTACAAGTCCTGCCTTGCTACTGTAAGGGAGTCATTGCTCGGCGCTACATTGCTCGGCAAAGAGACCCGCATGGCTCGGAGAGTCCATCGAAGGCGTTAGCGCGGCACGTATTATTACGACGACACAGAAGGCCCAGGGCGGTTTGTGTGAGTGCCGGGGTCGGTCCAGGGTGCGAGAACGAGCGTGACGCCGCATAGTGGTGCCATGGAGATAACGGGGAGGGCTCAGGCGAACAGCACGACGGCGCCCTCAGTGCAGACGACCGAGACGGGCGCGTTTTCGTCGAATTCTGTCAGTGACTCCTCGTGTGCATCTGCTCGACGCCGCCATCAATACGTTCCCGAGGTCATTTCGGCTAGTGATATAGCTCAGACATGGCAGGGCGGTCCGCCCACGTACGACGTTCATCGCATGAAAGTGGGGGATACGCGCAGCACCCGGAGAGACGACGGTCCAACAGCCAGGGGGATGCGACGCCTCGACCGTCACCGAGCTTCCTCTCTGTAGGCAGCTCGAGCACGGCGACCTCGCCGAACACGAGCGCCACCATCAGCTCCGGCGCTGGAGGGGCTGGGAGTGAACACCATTCGAGACGGCTCGGATTCCTCTCGGAGAAGTTGTTGCCCTCGAGCTCCGGCGGGCCATTGTCCCAACGGGCCTCACCTGTCCCACACCACCTCCTCTCCTCTTCTCGTTCCCAACCTCGGGCCGAGTCCTCGCTATATACGATGGCTCGCGAGGCCACGGCTTCTCCAACGCCGGGCATGAATGCCTCACCCAGCCAGCTCAAAGGACACCCATCTCCGTCCAAGGTATGCAGCCTACTTCCCCGGATGTTCCTATCAACATACAGCTGCCCATCACCTGTCGCTTACTCGATCTCCAATGCGGTGTAGGCGTCCTCTATCCGAACCTACGATTCGAAGCTCGTTTCCCGAGAGATGCATCGATTAGGCAATCTCGCACATCTCCAGGCTCTCTCGCCCTCGCTCTCGAATGCACCGTCATCTACTTCCGTCAATATGGTGGCGTCAAGCGCATCGTCCACCCTGACCGCGTCCGGAGACTCACCGTGGAATGCCCTGAACGTACAAGTCCTGCCGCTCTTCAACGGCGAGCCCTTGCGCGTAGCAATGTGAGCATGACGACCCATGGCACTCGTACTGAGCTAGACCACGGCTTAGCGAAGACCTCAATCATCTTGTCAAGCGCCACATTCAGAGTGTCGTATCGCTCTCGCCGTCGAAGGCTCTGGCCACGCTGGAACATGACGCGTCAGAGCTCATCGCATCGGGTATGGTCACGCTGAATGCGAAGCTCGCTGGCGTGGAGGATGAGAAACTGGTTAGCCGGGTAGTGGAGATATGGGGCTTCTTCTGGGACCAGGTGCTGCCTTACGTCGAAGGGGTACGTTCATGGTGTCTATCTCACTATGCACTGCTTTCATACCTCTGTACCAGGCTCTACTGCCGCTACAGACTGATCCACTGCTCTCTTCACTGTATCGTGTGCCAAAGACCCACAAGGCCAACACGCCCGCATCATCTGGCGGGAAGGGCTCGATGTCCTCCTTGATGCTACAATCAACGCCTCAGATAGACGTCCGCACTGTCGCCCTGCACTCCTTCCGCGACAGCATCATCCTCCCAGCGTTCCCCCGTCTCTACGCACGGCTCATGATGCCCAAAGAAGAGATGCTCTCAGAAAGCCCCATCGTGCAGATGCCACGACTGCAGCAAATGTCAGTTCGCCACTATCCTGATTTAGCCACCATCTGACGGTTACCATCCGCAGGCTTCTGGTCCTTGTCTCCCAACGTCCCTCCCGCCCTGTGTCATTTTCCCTCACCGCCTCCGCGCCTCAGCTGACCCCAGGTGAGACCGCGGTGACCCACCTCCTGCGTGCTGTGCGCGCGCCGCTATCGCATAACGCGCACCATAAGCACTTGTCAACGCGGACGGGCACGCCCTCCTTCCTCTCGGCCGGGCTCCCGCGCGATCGTCGTGGACGCATCGCACAGAAGCACGATCGACAGGGGAGCGGCGGCAAGCTTCGCATCATCCCAGGGGCAACGTCCGACGCAGAGCACAGCGCTCTCGATGACGAGGGCGGAGAGACGCCGCGGATGACGGCAGGAATGCCTGATCCGCGCGAGCGGGAGAAAGACTTCTTGGAGGCGCTGCGGTGAGCACGGGCGTGTTGTTACGTGGGGCTTAGCTGACATCGGGCTTGCTGCATTAGGAGTCCAGACATTGTGGATGCGCACGCAGGGATGGGTGGCTGGGGGCTTGGTGTAAGTGGAGAGGAGAAGGTAGAGGAAGACGACGACGACGAGAACCTTGACTGGGATCAAGCACAGGTGAGTTCCACATCTCGTCCAGCTGGATGGGATTGAAAGAAATATTCGTCAGGCTGTGGTGGAGCGGATGGTCGGCATGAAACCTAACGATGCATCCCTTGCTCAGGAGTCTAGGCGTCGGATTTGATCTCTTGCTTGTTCTCCTTCATGGTCATACCAGGTGATGTGTTGGATCCGTGTACTTATTTGCATCCTTTCGGTTGTTGCTTGCTTTCTGGTCTGTACTTGTTGTCAGCGCTTTCTTCATGCTGAATCTAGCACGTCCGACACGTAACCAACGAGGTCGGGAACACTTGAGCGATATGTCGATGAACTCGACAAATCGGGTGTCAAACGGCCATGATATCAATCCACGCACAGCGTGATCTCTTCTTTTTGCAGGCTGAGCGCTAAGGTCGGCTTCCCACGTAAACCACCGAGCAAGCCGCAAGGCTCAAGTGCAAGAATTCGCAACAGACGCAATGACAAGCGAGTTTTTTCTATGTAATTCCTGTGAGGTCGTCGCGACGACCATTTGGTGGCTCATTGTACATTTGGTCCAATTACTCATACAGATTTGTAGACTACGTCTCTGTCAAACTCGGCGAAGAAAGTTTACAAGGCGCCCACTTCCTCAAGGAAGTCCTTGGCGTGCTGCTTTGCCTCTTTCGAAACGCGAGGGTCTGGTATCGGAGTCAGCTAATGCATCGCGCTCTCTGACGGAGAAACTCACTGTGTAGTGCTGCCTTATATCCGGCAATGATGCGCTTGTCATGCTCATCCTCTGGAATGGATGGATCTCTTTCGATGCCGTAGCCGGCGGCCTCAAGTACTTCGCGTGCGTGCTGCTTGGCCTGCGACGACGTGCGAGTGTCTTTGGCTACGTCAGCAACTTGTTCGCAGCGCCACTTCTCGCCTGGACTCACTGTTCAAGGTGGCTTTGTAGCCCCCCAAGACGCGGTTTTCGTGTGTTACGGTGGTGTCACTGGCGATGCCCATGTCGTCGAGCTTCTCATAGGCGCGCTCCTTGGCCTCCGCCGATACGTTCGGGTTGTGAATAGCGGCCTTGAGACCCGCGGCAACGCGGTCGGGGGATTTATTCTCTGTGCAACGTCGTCGAGTCAGATTGCGACTGCTAACTCGATGGTAGGCTGACTTCTCACCGTGGTGAGCCATGCTGATTAGACGAATTCGCTGGGATGTAGGGAGAATTGCACGAGTGCAGATAGGAGCAGAGATGAATGCGCTGCGGAATACCATGACGGAGTTCTTATATTTTGCTCGGTTGAGACGGTGGAGGAGGTTTATATACGAGGTTTAGCGGTCCCTCAAAAGGAGAGGGTGCACCTGACCGTGACGTGTTTGTGGCGAGCGTTGGCTCTGCCCCGAGGCGCGGGAGGGAGAGGTATGACGTCACGCTGTACGTTGGAGGCGCATCAGCGCTCATGTATATCATCCCAATATGGCAGACGCAGGCGGAAGTAATTCAAGCGCAAATGGCCTCCATCAGCAACTTTGTGAGGGCGATCATGTCCTTCAGATATCTTTCACGTTATAAACATACGAGTCGCCTTCTACACAGCCCCCGAAACCAGTCATTCAGTTGCCTGACGCCATTAATGTCTCGACATGGGTGGGTCCTTGTGGCGCTGTACGGAGTCGTCGTACAAGTGGTGCCCTCGTGCACGGGAAACACCAAAGTACTTTGTAGCGCAAGCTAAACATCTTTTAATTCGCCTGATGTGTGTCGGGAACCCGAGGAACTACACAGCTACCCTCTTCATTGTATTGCGCGCTCCAAATTCGAGGTGCGTTATTTACAAACATGGATTCCCACGGCAGCCGGCGTTCGACAGCCCGCACGGTATTGCTATGACATACCATACTTCAAGTGGGCAGTCTAACTTCATATGTATACTGTCGGGCCTTGAAAGCGTCACAACAGAACTTCAGAGACATCGTCGGATTGCATGGCGGTAGGTCCTCACTCTGAAGACAAAATGAGACTGTCAATTTGCAAAATGAAAAATCCCTAAACATCCACGCGAGTAATACGAGCACATAATCCCAGTACTTTGTGAAGACCTGCGGAGACGGCTCCCATTCTCCCGCATATCACTCGGCGACGAAGTTTCTCTGCAGACTACCAGACCACACAGGAGCTGTAGTGGACATCTCCCGTCCTAAGCAGTAGCACGCAGGCTGCACTATGCAGTCCTCGCATCTCGAAATAAAGTAGTCTTGATTCGCCACACGGGTACACGACTTCTATGACAAAAGCGTGGCTACAGCCATCATGAAGCCGGACCTGCACTAACATGGAGCGAATACCGTAATGTCCAAGTCGCATAACGTTAGAATCGCGGGGGTATAGATGAAAAATCAGTTCAGACAGAACGCGGTTGAGGAGCCATCCTGTAGCCCTCGACGAGCATCTTGCGCGACATGGGATTATCGATGTGGGTGATGAAGCGTCCAGGCCAGAAAGGAACATACATCGCGATGGCGATGCAGAGAGGCAGTGTGTCCAGGGCGTAGAAGTAGGATTCCGTAGTCGTCAGATGTCCAGTGAAGCCTTGAGACAGCTCAATGACACGGTACATGCACCGCACCTTTGCGAAGAAAAATCTGAGAAAATAGCTTCATCTCGTCGAATTCAAGACGACTTACAAAGACGCCAATGGAACTGATCAATATAGCATATGCAAGGCAACGCCAGTCTTTGTACCATGGCTTGTTTTGATCGTCATGCCAGAGCAGTGGTTCTGACTTCCGAACGAGGAGCAGGAAGCGCACGTACATGGCCACGAAAACCGAGAATGAGATGAGTTGCAGAATTAGTCCAGCTAAGAAAATCTTTAAAAAAAATTTCGTCAGGACAAGAGCGAAATCAGGCAACGGTAGTGCGTACATCTTGTCCAAGCTTCAACAACGACTGCGATTGCGACGTGGTAAATCCGGATCCTCCACCCTGTTTGGGTAGTTTTGGAGCTTAGAGAAGCAATTGCTTCGGACAAAGAATCTTACTGACCTGAACTGAGAATGTGATCACGTCAGAAATAACAAACGTGCGGGCGATCTTCCTGGGAGAAATTGGAAGATATTGGTCGCCATCCAGATAGCTTGCCAAGCGACCGAAAATCATGTACTCAGTCGCAATGAAGGCGCACGGCTGCTTGTCGCATTACTATTCGATTCCCGCTCGGATGTGACGAACGTACCGACAGAACGATGAATAGTTGTTCAACAATATAAGTTCCAATGCTGTCTGGGTTTGAGTGCAGGACAAATCGAACGACAAAGCCGAGCGCGTAGGCTAGTAGGAATGGTGTTAGAAAGCTTTCGCACTGTGAGTGATGCTGGTGCTTACTCCAGATACCAATGAGCATGGGGAGCATACATTTTCCCTTGTATCTCCAGAAGAGGTATCCTTGAGAGACTCCAACGAGAAGGACGACAACTTTGAGGTAGGGTCAGGTATTATCCTCGTGTGGAAAAATTTCTACTTACTGAGTGCTATCACCGTAAGGGTATTTGACGGAATGTATCTGAGCGGGTTCCTCACATCGTCCTTTGGGTCTACACCTGAATCTGCCGCTGTCGGTGAGACAGCCCAGAGGAGGGTAAAGCACAGCATCGAGAGTCCCCTCAGCATGACTTGAGGGCCGAATTCGCAGGATGCAAGTTCAAAGAACGTAGAGCGGTGAGACAGCAGAAGAGTGTGGAGACCTAAGGCATGCGTTCAACACGGTGCCAGCTTATATCCCAACAAATCATTTTGCAAGTGTTCACACCGCAGCACCCGCAGTCCTCACTTATCCTCGTTTATCGGATATGAGTATGAGCTGGACACTTGACTGCAACGAAGGTACCAGCCAGATGATCGGCCTGGAAGAAGTTGGCTAGGCTGAGCGCATGGACTGCGGTCGATGAGCGGCGGCCCCGCGCTACAGCTGTCGCTGCGTGCGGTAAATAGGGTGGCGACGCCTAAGATAAGGAGAATGTCACAACTGCTTGAAGCTGTGCCTGTCATAAAATGTGGAAATCCATACTATGCTCGCGTGGTCTAGCTGAAGGAGCTGCGGCTCGCTGCGGGCCCCTGCGGAATCGGTTAAGGTACGGCGTAGTCGGTTGAATTCTCTTTCCCACTGCATACGATTGCTGCAAAGCACAACTGTGAGGAAGCGTGTTCGTAGATGTTTGAGAGGTAAATTATGTGATGTCGCTGACATGACGGTTCTGTTTTGCGTCCCGGTCCCTCCGTATCTGCGTTTTGCCGCTTTCGGCTTTCGACTGGCAGACTGCGGCGAAGCAACGCCAAGGCCTTGGAGAAACAGTGCAAAGGCTAGTCGTCGTACTTGCTCAACGTTCAACTTGTTTTCGTCTTTGTGTACATGGGATGATCCTTGTTTAACCATTTTTTTTACTCATTTTAGCAAGAGCAATTTCGCCAACGTCAGCCGCGGACGGTAGTATGTCACTAGACATGGCCTACACGAGTCTGAAAGTCTTGGCTCATATGATGCTATGTCGTTAGCTGTTGTGGACTGCAGTCAAATTCAACTAAGGCATAATGGCTTCACTTGGGATGCTCGAGGGGAATAATAGTCCCGCTCATCCGGGATAAGGTGATCAGCGGACTTAGTAATGCGCGAATGTCCCGGCGCACCTGGAATCTCCATGGATAATCAAAACATGTATTCTCACCTCATGATGTGGTCCATATGTCCTCATAACGGTAGTACTGGGTGTCTCAACATAGCTCCGGTTGCTCGGGCTTGCCATATTGGAAACTCTAGTAGGGAGCGAATCCGCGAATGCGTTCGTGCGCTTATAAATAATAAGCGCGCGGTGAAGCTTAGGCTCAGGGCGTCAAACTTCGTTCTGTTCTGTCATGTCTTGTTCCCGTGCTCTGTAATGGGTCCCGACTCGGACGTACCGAGCGTCTTATGCCGCAGAACACCACAAGTTACAAGGTCGTCAGGTAACGCCGACGACCGCCTCTGATTGCGTGATGAGCCAGAAATGGCGAGCTCCCACAGGACTGTACAACGTAACAGGTACTACTTGTTCAGACGAGTCTGTGAGTGACACTGCGGCTGAAAGCTGCTCTCAGGCTGTCTAGTGGCAGCCATCCGTCCTGATTGCCACTGCCGCGGCAGGAGCTTCCCACAGGAAGCTCCCCGGCACCCGCCAGATGGTACGCTGATTCCTTTTCAAGTTTTCCTTGCGAATCGGCCCACCGTGTGATGACTCCTCTGTCGCATGCGCACCATGGTGGGATTTCGCCGGCGAATACCTGCCTCAAATCGATATCGGGCAGCTGTCGCCCGACTTACCGCCGTCATATATACTGCTCGTGAGTATCGCCGCCACGAAGCCATAAGCCCCATCTTTTAGCCGTATGAGCGCCCCTGGCGACATCATAGATCCTAATGCGCGCAGTGAGTTTCGCTAGAGACCTCAATCCTTTGCTTCATGTTCACACACACTCTCAGTCCTATTCGAAGTGGGGGCATCGGCCATCGTGTTCTCGGTTTACGACACGATCATAAATCTCGCAGACGAGGTACGACAAGCGAGCATCCGTATCGAGTTAAGAGCGCCTGACCCCAAGGCTCCTCAGGTACAGCATATATGGAGGTCGGCTTCTGTTCCTCGAAGTTAGAGAGTGTATATATTGAGCTTCTGCAGGGCACCGCACTCGTGGGTGAAATGGACATATCTCTTCGTCCGCCACTTCCCCTACATTGCCCAGGTGTAAGTCCCACCCTAGCACACTGCTTGGTCTAGTAAACCCAACTTTACTTACACTGTGTGCACACAACCAGGACCATCATATCGCTTCTCGGTGCTTCCCGTGGCGGAGGCGATTGGAATCCTGAATCATGTCGAGATATGATTGCATACCAGTTCACAGTCATGGAAGTCACTACCATCGCTGTGGAGATCATCCTCATCATGCGCGGTTAGTGCGGATTTATCACCGAGTGTGCTCTGTGCTCATATCTCGACTGTGATAGTATACGCTATGTACCATAGCAACCGGAGGTTGCTCACCATTATCCTTTTCCTCTTCCTCGCCGAAGTTGCGGCAATGCTTACTGTGATAGGCCTCAGCTTACCGAAGCTAGGATTCACACCACAATGCTTGATTATATCGACACCATCGTACTTCACTTCCTATTGGTGTGTACGCTCTGTCTTGGTACTCTCATCATTACTGAGCACCCTCTAGGTTGATATCTTTGACTTTCGAAACCCTACTTTTCATTTTGACGCTCGTTAAATTTTCTCGGGCCATTCAGCAGGACGGCAGCCGCGGAGAGTTCCTTACTGTTCTAGTTCGGGATGGAACGTGGGCATATGCGATCATCTTTGGTGCGTCGTAAATTGTCTCCTGAGTGTGTTATTCTTGACACATCTGTAATCTATCAAGCGGTCATGCTTTTGAATACTCTGATGTTCGATCTTATCAAGAACACGCTCGCGGGCGTATGCTACTTGTGAGAACACTGTCAGCTGCTCATGCTTCAACGCCTCGCTTACACTATTTGCATATTCAGCTGGGAGCTATCGGTCATGTCCTTCGCTGTATGTGCAAATAACCATTCTGGTCCGGCTTTCGCTCAGTCATGTCATCATCAGGGCTCGCACATGCTATTGAACATCCGTCGCATGGCTCATAACGTTGCTCATCCTCCGACAGAAGATCTGCCGGGTGTCAGCGAAAACATCGACTTCGCAAACCGGGTCACGAGTGGGTATTACGATTCGACGGTGGTCATGACGCAGACTACGGCAGGGGCGGAGCATCGAACTGAGATGCGTAACGTTGAACTGCCCAAACTCAACGTCGTAGCATGACTGTCCAGCGTCTTCACACACTTCATACACATTAGTAGCATCAGCCGGACGAACGCGTCTGTCTGCGCTATACTTAACTCGCATGTTTGTAAGCATATTTATACCACTCATCGATTCAGCAGCTCGGAGAGAGAGCGCGCACAGCCCTCACAGCCCCCCTGTTGACAATTCTTCTTGGTACCATGTCATAATGTAGAGCAATGTATCACAACGCCAGCGACCGATGCGCGGAGTCTGGATCAATCGATCTTTGCGGACGATGGCTTATGTGTGTGACGTCTTCCAAGAAGTCTGTTAAGTTGAAGCCGTACAGTTATAGCATACATCTGTTTCATCTTATACCCCCTTGGACATCAGTTCGAGGATGTCCTGCGGAATGACCGGCTTCTTCTGCCACTCTGCCTCCCAGCCGGGCCTCGCACCCTCTTCATCCCCGACATTTGGCAGCCCAAACACGGCAGTGACCAACCACACGTCCTTCTCGCCGTGCTCATGCTCACCGAGGAGCGTCGGGATCACTGCCCGCGGTACCATCAGGTTGGTGTTCGCGTCACTCCTGAGCGCGCGGCCTGTCCGCCGTGCAAGTCCGGGGACATCTGCGGGCACGTCCGCGATGCCTGACACGCCCGCCTTCGACGTCGCGCGTGCCTCTCCGGTGCTTTCCGCCGTGCCAAACGCCTCTCCACTTGCAGGCTCTAGTGCCCGGCCGTCCCTCCCCTGGCCATAAATCGCCCAGCCACCCTCCGCCGAGATCAGCGCGCGCGCAGAGCGGATGCGATGCACGCGCAGGTGCCACAGCGGGGTGTCTTCCGCGGGCGGGACGAGCCACGTCTCGACCGCGACGTCGGGCCAGGGGTACCACATCGAGCGGAGGCACCCCGCCTCGACGCGGGCGTCGCGCGTCGCGCGGCGGAGCTTCCACACCTCGCCGCCGTCGTCGCTCAGCGCGAGCGCGCTGTCCGCCGCGTGCTCCTCGAGCGTGAGCGCGCCGCTCGGCACGCTGTACCCGAACGCGGCCGAGTACGCGAACTTGCCGTACTTCGCTGCGCTCTGCTTCACGGGGTACGAGCACTGCTGCCCCGAGGAGAGTACGTAGGTGTGCCCGCCGAGCGTGGTTGCGATATGTAGGGGCTTATTGAGAGGCTTGATGGAGGGAAGGAGAGAGGTGGGGTACGGCTCTTCGGGGGATGTCCAGAATGGATGTGTCTCGGGGAGGGAGAGAGTGATGAAGGACTTGCAGCACCAGTAAGGACTGCCAGGGGAGTTGTAATTCTACCAGCACAATGTCAAATGTGTTGATATTCCATGGGTAGTCACGCGACGCACCTCGGTCATGTTGTGATTCGGGTAGCGGTATCCGATGGTGAGTGTGCCATCCGGATGATACGCACCAGGCTGGTGAGTCCAGTAACGGACGTTCCGCAGCTGTAAACCTTTCACGACACCCCAAGTGAGAGGGGCGGGTAGGTCCACATCAGCAAACGCAAGCGCGCCCCAGAACGAAGACATCGCCCATCGGTAAGTTAGACTGCGACCGAATGGAATGGCGCGTCCTGTATACAAGGTGAGGTTGATACCCGCGTCGAAGAAACAGGTGCCATTCACCCTCTGTATCGAAGTAATGAACGAAGTCCAGCGCGAATTTGCGAGCTCTGTTCCTGAACTCCTCGCATCGCTCGGGATCTTCCGCTTGTGCAAGCTTGGAATATACCAGCTGCGCATATTGTATGGCGAAGGATGACGAATAATAGTCAAGCTGGATAACACCTTCTGGGCCATCCCTCGACCAACCATCTCCGATGTAGAATGTATCCAGGTGGTCCATGTCCGCCTTCATACGTTGAGCATTGAATTTGGGCGACCCCACCTTGGACAATCCAAGATTCGAGAAGACCTACTGCCAGTTTTGGCTGCTGTTGATCAGAAGCATGCTATCTCAACGACGTACCCTGAACCACAACCAATTGGTATTCGGCATCTCCTTGTCGTTCATGCCACTCAGCCAGTTCTCCAAGTTCCGCTTCCCCTCTTCCGGGAGGGGGTCCCAGAGCTGTTCGCGCGCAACCGCAAGCGCGAACCCAATCGCCGAGCACTCCACCATCCTCTGATCCCTATCTCTCATGTTTCCCCAGAACTCCTCATGATCCGGATCCGTTCCATTTGCGAAGCCGGACACCCAGCGCTGCACGCCCTCGTACGTGCCGCCGCCCGCTAGCAGGGATGCGAGCCCCCACAGCGGGCGCGAAAAGCCCTCTAGATGTGCCGCAGTCTCGTCGAAATGGGTCCCAGTGAACCCGAGATGTATCCGTGCACCGCCGGGCGACGTGTGCGCCGCGAGCGGGTCGAGCAGGCCGACGAGGAACGCGGCGAGCTCGGCTTTGGTCGAGACGGGGTTGGATGCAAAGGGAATCGCAGGCGCGAAGGCTTCCGGGTACACCATGGTCGTCGCTGGAAAGCGTTACGCGGGGCGGTGGGACGAGCTGGGCTACTTATGCTGGGCAACGTCTGCAATGGTCAGGAGCTCATTGTCCGGACCGTTGGAAGGCTTGTCGACGGTCCGAAACTTTTCCGCTTGTACCTCGATGGGTTCTTGGATCCGGGGAGATTTGGTCGAGAACATCAAACGCATCGAATAAGACCGTCTCTTTATCATCGCGGTCCGGGCAGCAGATGACAAGGCGACAAGCGCATAAGGCGGGTTGGACGTTCAGCATGAGTCGGAACTCCGGCCCGTCGATCCGGTTGGACGTCTCACAACTTCATTTTTGGTCGACCACTGATGCAGTTAGTTCAGCGACCACGCGCTAGTTTTTCAGTGCAACGTTCAACGTTGTCAACTCCGGTGCCGGCTGGAAGACACCCCAGGAGTATACACCACGGGTGCCCAGGTAACTATCAGATGTTTGTCGAGCGTCGGTGATGCGCCTGCACAGGTTCGCGGGATCTGTAACTGACGGCGTCTTGAGGTGACATGATGCGACCCTGCTCATTTGAACACAGGTCAGGCCCAGCATTACACGCCTACACAGAAATCTGAGAGTTCTACAAAGTTATACTTCTCTAGCTCGCAAGGAAAACGAAACGTAGCACAGTAGTGCAGCTTCCAAGGGATCTAAGTGACGTCACGGTCGAAAAGACGCAGGAGATAGGACCAGATACGCGCCGAGATGGAGATCTTACTCGACCCCAGGATGCCCAGACAGGGTCGCACGCCAACCTGACTATTCTTTTCCTCGAGGAACTTGCATAACAGCACATGTACATGCCCTCGCGCCCACCCGTGCATTCGAACCTGCCTAAGGCCCAAGGAGTTCCGAGTTGCTGAAGCATGGGCGGGAGCAGGGCTAGTTTTGGGGGAACACGTGCGGTGCGCACCCCACGACAACAACCCGATTGCGCTGTCAACACAGCGCGTTCCAGCAACGCGCCTATACTGACCCGAAATCTGCACGTCCCAATATCCGCCCCTGAAATACTTCGGAGCTAAGCGAGCGGTCTGTGCTGCGCAGCCTCATGCGATCCCCTAACAGCCACTAGAGGTCTGAGGTATATGATGGAGACTGTCGCCCCAGCGCCGTCTCGATCAACGAGCTACGGTGGGACGCGATCGAAACTTAAGCCCAGCGCTGCACCACAGCTGTGCATGTTTGACTTACATTCCTTTTAACCTTTTGGCAGCCTGCCCTCCGACCCTCTCCCTCCCGCTAGACATCACAACGCACGCACCTCAAACTTCTCTGTCCTCGACGTCGGACCTACACTTGAGCAGGTCCAGCAGCATGGTTTTCAGCCGGTACAAGGGCTACACACTCCTATGGCCAACAACGGAACGTCAAAGAACATGGCATTGGTCCTACCCAATAATCCTGCTGTCCACTGTTGTGAATGTCGCTTTACTATATCTCTGGTGCAGCAGCAGAGTGCCTAGTCCTTTAGACAGTTATCAACACCTGTGCGTGACTTGAGGATCGCTTGAACTTCGGCAACTGATAAGTCCTTTTGTAGGAACACACAACCCCTATTAAATGCAGATGCACTGGATGCACTGAACGACTCACCACTCACTCCAGACAACGCCGTCGTTACAAGTCTCTACACCGATGCCTACGCCACGGCGGTCGCCACCCTTGGACACAGTCTAAACGCTGCCAACTCTACTGCGCGGCGCATTGTCCTATATCTCCCCTCCCAAGTGTCTCCACGGGCACTTTGCATTGCATCTGCCTCCGGCTTCGAGCCCCTCGCCATCCCTCGTATCGAACCGCCGCACGGCAGCAAAGGCGTGTACCATCGCTTCGTCGACCAGTACTCCAAGCTCCGGCTATGGACCCTCGCAGAGCATGACGTCCGTGCAGCAGTGTATCTCGATGCGGACACACTCGTGCGCCAGAACTTCGACGAGCTGTTCCGCCTCCCGTACGCATTCGCGGCCGTGCCGGATGTGTTCATGGACAAAAAGGGCTTCTCGCTCATGTTCAACGCGGGCGTGCTCTTCCTGCGGCCCGACGCGAGGGTATTCGAGGACATGCTGCAGAAGATCGAGACGGCGGACTTCCCTGCGAGGGACGCGGAGCAAGCCTTCTTGAATTATTATTACGGGAAGGAGACGCTGCGTCTGCCCTATGCGTATAACGCGAACCTCGCGATTAAGCAACGCCAGCCAGCGTTATGGGACGACCTCTGGCACGAGACGCGGATCGTGCACTATACACTCTTCAAGCCGTTCTTGGACGACAGGGAAAGAGAGGTCGAAATCCGCTTAATGGAGGAGAATGTCGAGTCGAAGCTGGGTATGCAAGGCGGCTTGTTTGACCAGGAGATCCGAGAGTGGGCTGGTGCATGGAGGGAAACAAGACGGATATATGGCGACGCGTTCGATGTATGCGAGCGTAGAGCAGCAGGACGGCAGACATAACCTTCTGGCTTAGGGGCGAGTAAAAATCAACTCGGGGTACTAGTTCGCAGACAGTAATTATTCGGGAAGAACTCAACTGAATCATCGTTGTATAGTAGCAATCGCCTCGATTTTCACTACGGAAATAAACCTTGTACAGTATGATATGGTAGAGCCACTATAACTTAGACTTTCGCTTGTTTCAGTACTATCCGTGGAAGCCCGCCAAATTTAGACGAACGAGTGTAACCCCTATCGGGATCTCGGTACCGGTATCTTCGCGGGAGTATTCTGAGATTTGCCTTTAGGCAATCTTGGCGAGGAACGACTGAATGTATCGGTGAATTTGAGGAACTGAGTGTTGTCGCCGTCGCCGGCTTTGAATTTGAGGATGGAGGAGGATAGTTCAAGCGGCAGTCGATCTGCTACGATCGATCGTGCAACACCCGGCTCGCAGCGCAGCTGGCTCAACATTCGCGACTTTGACCTCGACCACAATGTTGCTGACTAGAAAACCCAGCATGCTCGTAATCCCGACCTCGAGATCCAAGAGCCTGAGAGGGGAAGACAATCACATTCGGCCAAGCGAGGGCAGTGATTGTCCTGGCGTACAAACAGACGCCAACAGCGCCATTGAACATGCGGACTCCTCGAGGCAGGCATCCGGACAGCGTCTCTCTATCTCATATTTCCTCCGCGCAACCTCGTTCACGTCTTCGCCCCACGAACCTTCCTGATTAGCCTGGATATCTGTCTCTATTTTCCGCGATTTTCTCTAGATCCCGCACAAAGTGCCCCCCGTTTCCACCGCGATATACCGCCTTCTTGAGCTCCACCATCCAGTCTCCGTTCCGGGATCCCTAATTCAACATGGCCGCTGTGGTCTCTTCAGATGAGCTAAAGGGCCTATTGCTCAGGTCGAGCACACCTCGTACGTCATTGCAGCATGTCCCTCATACATCATGCCCAACTGATCGTGCTATACATATCAGATTCCAACGAGAAAGGCGAGTGGCGGCATAGCGAGGGCTATCTACAAATACACTAAACATTGCCACCGATATACAGTCCTACTGTATCTTGACGGTCTGCAGAAAGACCCGCCCGATCCGTCTGTGAACGACGGGGCGAGTGCTGTTCGTTCAACTCGTTCTGGTGGTGGCGGCCGAGGCAGTGCTGTAGGCAGCGCGCGCAGAGGCGAAGAGTACCCACACGGCGGCAACCAGGAGGGAGCGGACGCAGATATTAGATCTGACGTGCAAGAGAACAACGGCTCTGAGATCGCTCGTACGATTCCCATCCACACAACAGGCATGGTATGTACCGCCCTCTGCTCTACCACAGCTTCATAGCTCAACAAATATTGTCTATAGCCTGAGCACGAGCCAGGACCCAACGACCCACCGGGCCCCCACTTCGAGTCGTACTCGTCATTCGGCAACTTCGGTCCGCTCCCCAATGGGGACAACTGGAGCCAACAGGTATGTGCTGTAGCTTCCTCGATCGACGCAACGGGCACTCATCGGAGACGACAACACCCTAAAGCCGTGGCAAGCGACGCCGACGAGGGCAGCGCAGGTTCCCCTCCCAGACACGATACCCGGCTCCCCCACGGACATCAGCCACCCTAACCCATTCCAAGTACGCTGTGCGCTCTTCCTCGCGGGCTCCGCAGCTGACATGCGTAGCAGCATTTCGGAATGACGCCCGCAATGGCCGCTGCGTCCGCAGCCGGCGTGCCCCTTCCTGCCTCCGTGGCGTCTGGGCCCTCGCGTGCAGCACAGCGCTCGCCCCCTCCGCAGAACGGCATGAACGGGGTTTGTTGCCAGTGTGCCCTTGTGCAACTATGTATCTGACCCATTGGTTACAGGCCATGTCCCCCGTGTCCGCCACCCGCGCTCTTTCCCCGACTCGCACCATCACCCCCGGAGGCGGAGGCGGAGGAGGGGGCGGGGTCGAGCGACCGTGGTCACCCCGCTCCGGTGCCTCCGCAGGCCCCTCAAACAAGTCGCGCGTTACCCAGAAGACGTCGCGCACGCAGTATCCAGCCCTGCCCGAGTCGGTTCAGGAGCAGCTCGAGGCGGAAGATGAACTAGGCCCCCTGCGCCACCACACCAAAACACCCAGCATCGCGCCCAGTGAATCTGCCTCGCAGGCGCGCTCGCGGCGCTCGGCACGCCCCGCGCGGGAGGCAGAGAGGCAGATGGAGACGGAGCGCCAGGCGAGATCTATGAAGAGCGTGACGGACGCTAATGGCCATGGCTACGCGAACGGCGGGCACGAGGCGAGCGGGTCCCGGTACAACGGTTCGCAGAGGGATGGTGAGTCGCAGGACTGTATTGCATAAAAGTGCGTGAGGCTGATGCGAGATGCATAGCTCGCTCGCAGGGATTGTTGTCTCCGCGGAGCCAGGCAAGCCAGCTCCGGAATGGCACGTCGCATGCAGGACCTGGGTCTCCTGTGTCCAGGCAGGCGCCGCCCATCATCCTTGCGCCGGACGCAGACGTCACGCCCACGCCCTCGCGCCCCGCGTCGCCCGTCGGGGAGCTAGATGCGGACGAGGTTCGCATGGTCAACGCGCTGCTCTCGCGCCCCCCACGCTCTCGCACGTCGTATGCGCCTAGTGCTATGGCTCCATCGATGTTGGAACCCGAGATCCAGAACTCGCATTTCCATGATGGGGAGCTTTGCCAGCTCCTGCATGCGCTCGACCAGCCCATGGGCGAACCGGTGAAACGTGCAGTGAGAAAGGCGGTGCGTGCGAGAGTGAAGAAGTTGGGTATGAAGTATGATAACGAGGTACGATATTCTCGTACTCTGGGACTATTTCGGACATCATCTGACCGATGCA
Source organism: Gelatoporia subvermispora B (assembly GCA_000320605.2). NCBI lineage: Eukaryota > Fungi > Basidiomycota > Agaricomycetes > Polyporales > Gelatoporiaceae > Gelatoporia > Gelatoporia subvermispora. The sequence goes on from KB445796.1 coordinate 1,872,559, forward strand.
CCGTACAGTCTATCAGGCAATACCGAAAGTCATATCATGACCATGATCCGGGCGTCCACCTGGCTGTCCCAAATATGCCGACCGCACCAAGCTCGAAGCGTTCAACTCAGCTGGGCACATCCCAGGAGCCTCCCGAATGGGCAAAGGATCTCATCGATGGCATGATTAATATGCGGGACCGCCTCGACAACCTTGCACCGAAGATCGAGAAGAGCCTGCGTTCATCGAGAGGTGGTTCGTACGTAACCGACTCACGCTATGCGAATGGCCGCGGATACCAGCATGGCCGCTACCCTACCTCTGAGATGGATCCTAATGCCGGGTACGGCGGCAGTCAAATGACGCAGACGGTGCATATCCAGACGCAGCCGACCGGCACGATGGGTGACGAGTCTGGGTACCAGCCCGATACTATGCCCCGCGAGTCGACCCACCTTCACACGTTGCCAGGTTCTATGCATCACCACGACGGATCTATGCACGGCGCCATCCGCGAGGAAGACGTATATTTGGATGAAGAGGATATGCACGGAGTGCCCCTGGCGACCACCGTGGACGGCGACACACGTGGGATCGACGAGAGCGAATACATGGGCCATCCTCCCGACTCACCGGGTCAGCAGTATCTCGAGGAAGAGCTTTACAAGCTCCGCGTCAAGCCTACAGGAAGCCAGTCCGTGGCGACCCACAAGACCTGGGAGGTTGCCCGGGACGACGGTGATGATTATGAAGACGAGGGAGACGTGCAAGCCGCTGTTACTGAGTCTGGCTTGCCTGAAATCCCCGACACCTACACTGGGAACCAGACCGACATGCGTTCAGGCTCTCCGCCCCTTCCGCCTGTTCCACAGGATGAACACGGCCCGATGGCTACGCTTCCCGAGGGCCAGGTATGGCACCCGCAGTATGAACAAGAGATGCGCGGCCCGCCGCCGTGGCAGCGAATCCACCAGCGGCTGCTGAGCTGGGCGATCGTCTGGCCCATGGGTGAGTTGGACGCCGCCCTGAACAGCACGACGCGCGGGAATCAGGTCGACGAGATCGCGCTGAGCATCTGGGCCACGCAGACGTATAAACGCTATGTGCGGGCGAAGATGACGGACAGCCCGCCAGGACGCGTGGACCGCCTGTTCGTCCCTCCGAACATGGCCGACGCTATCAGTACTGCGGTGTACAATGGCCGCCACGGAGATGCGTGTGGGATGCTCAGAGACCTCTGGGCACCGTTTGGCTTAGAGGGGATGCCCCGACTACTCATTGTGCTCGCCAAGCATCGTACCGACGACAACCACTGGGTCGTCCATCGGTGAGTATTTCAGCGACATCCCTGATCCCCAAGATATTGACCTGTCATTACCAACAGCTTCTCGCTTCCTGACGGCTCTCTTACGACTTACGACACATACCCTGAGCGCTGCCTCCCGGACGGTCGTGTGAGTGAACCCTGAACCCTAATCCTGAGTTAGGTTTACTTACAAATGGCTTCTTTAGCCCCTTGGGTGGTGGTTCGCCATCAGAATCGCTTGGCCTGACGCAATCTATCCTAGCCCTGACCACCTGATGCAGAAGATGGTCCGGCTCCATCGTCCAATGCAGCTCCCTATCGACAACTCTGTCGCTGCTGCTGGTATCTGGCGCAACCTCCTGATGGGTTCGCGCGCAGAGCGCAGCCTCGACCTTGAACGTCTACGCGACCTGATCAACACCGAGGTCAAGAACCTGCGGCAGCGCAAGATGATGGGCAAGCTCTCGATTGGTTCACCACGGCCCATCTGGGAGGACATGTCCTAATGTGTGAATGGCAAAAATGTACGGCTTATGACGGACTCCCTTTGGATCTGTACGTTCTCTTGCACCTTGCTTTCATGTCCGAAATGGTATGTACAACATAGTGCCCAGTACGCACGAAATAATGTATGTCCGTGTCTTCTCCCGCTGTTCCTTGTTTCGGCACTTCTTTATTGCTTCATTTTCTCTACTTCTTCCCGTTCCAAGGCTGGATATCCCTCGGCGGTGCAATCACCGTGATTCAATGTTGGGCAAGTTATTTTCTAGAGTGGTTTAGTGTGGGTGATTGTCAGATGTTGTATCGCTGTATGTGTGTAATGTTGGAGTTATGCTGATATCGATGCGTTGGCAATTTAGAGGAGTCAAGCAGCGACTTTATATGGCTCCACACAGCCAGCGATGTCGCTCGAGCGCGTGTGATCGAACATAGACTATATATAGTGGATTCATAGTCCAACACACAACACCACCGGTGGTGTTGCCATTAGCTGCATTGAAGTTGTGGGTCTACACAAGAAGCACTGGATTTTTAGAGAATGCACATAGCCATCCGAGTCATCTCCACCTTCTTTAGTCAGATCGGTATCAAGTGTAGCCAATAGAAGGATACATCTAATAGGGATGCTAACTCCCGGGTCGTTGAGAAGTGTGGGATCAAGGCATTGACGTCCTCGTCGCTTCATGAGCACAATCAACGTACGTCGCAATTGTTCCATCTGCTCAGTCCAATTCGACCGTTAGTCTTCACTCTACGAAATCATGTGGGGCTGGCCCACCTGTCAGGTCCGTTATGTGATGTAGTGAAAAGCAAAGACAGGAGAAGCGTAGGCCAAACCATGAGCTCCGGTCTCTCGGCGTCGAGGTAATTTGCTGAAGCTGAGCAACAGCAAGACATAATTAAAGCGTATGAACCCTGCTCAAAGTCCCCGCATAACATTTGCCAAGTCGTGTATAGATTCTTCAGCCATGCGTGCCGGCCGCTCTACAGTAGGCTTGGTCTAGAGGAAATGGCAACACGTTACTCCAGTGCGGGGAGTCATTCACTTTGTCGTACTCACTACGTAGAGAGATTGTACTTCTATGAGTTTGCTGTTTATCTCTGCTGTGGTTTCCTCCAAGTATACTTTTGTATTCTTCTGTGACCTTGCTCGCTTTTTCGCCGAATGCTTTGCAGCCGCTAACTGATGGTCTCGCGTTGCAGGCACCGATGTTCTCGAGCGTTTAGTTTGCTTGGGCATTCTCCAATCAGCTCCGAATAGTCAAGCAGTTGATGAAAGTGATTGTAGCCCCTGTTAGTACGAGACAGATCCAAGCCGATAGAGGGCTGCCGCGAGTCTAACTTTCTGTAAAGTCACGTGTATGGGCGTCTATCACACGAGCTTTCGACAAGTGGGGCGCTTGGTTCATCGCATCCGACGTTCTGACTTTGCGGCCGCGCAGCTCTGGTCCCATCGACCTTCTCGCAGGACTACTATGGCTGATGCTCCGACCCTTAGCATAACACTTCTGGGTGCTGGTCAGGAAGTCGGCCGGTCGTGCTGTGTGATACAGTATCGTGGCAAAACCATTGTTTGCGATGCAGGCGTTCATCCGGCTTATAACGGCATAGCTTCTTTGCCGTTCATTGATGAGCTTGACTGGAGCACAGTAGATGTACTGCTAATCACACAGTGAGTGCTGAGCGCTTTGATTCTTTGTATTTGTCTGAGTTTTCGTAGTTTTCATCTTGATCATGCGGCTGCGCTCACGTATATCACAGAAAAGGTGTGTCCATACTGAATACTCTTTCCAACCTGTCTTCATTCTGGCCCTCAGACAAACTTCCGGGATGGGAAGGGTAAAGTTTATATGACGCATCCCACGAAGGCTCTACACAAGTTCATGATGCAAGACTTTGTCCGTATGAGGTCGGATGATTTTTCGGTCGTCATTTTCTTTTGTGCTAACGACAAGCCCGATGTAGTTCTTCGACATCTGACGCACTGTTTTCTCCCCTGGACCTCTCTATGTCCATGTCTGCTATCATTCCAGTCTCTGCGCATCAAGTTATCACTCCTTGTCCTGGTGTCTCGTTCACTCCTTACCATGCTGGCCATGTCCTCGGGGCGTGTATGTTCCTGATTGACATTGCTGGTCTCAAAATTTTGTATACTGGCGACTACTCTCGCGAAGAAGACCGGCATCTGGTCAAAGCTGAAGTACCGCCTATACGACCCGATGTGCTCATTGTGGAGAGCACGTATGGTGTACAAACACTCGAAGGCAGAGAGGAAAAAGAACAACGGTTCACAACTCTGGTTCATAACATTATTCGACGCGGCGGCCATGTCTTGCTTCCAACATTTGCTCTAGGCCGTGCTCAGGAGCTTCTGCTGATTCTTGACGAGTACTGGAAGAAACATCCGGACCTCCATAATGTGCCTATTTACTATGCGTCGAGTCTCGCACGAAAATGCATGGCCGTATATCAAACGTACATTCACACAATGAACGCAAATGTACGGACCAGATTTGCCAAACGCGACAACCCATTCGTCTTCAAGTAAGTGCCAGCACAATCGTGCTTTCTCCGAAGACTAACATCTCTGTAGACATATTTCCAATGTGCCACAGGCGCGAGGCTGGGAGCGCAAAATCGCAGAAGGGCCACCTTGTGTTGTCCTTGCCAGTCCTGGTTTCGTGACGTCTGGGCCAAGTCGGGAGCTGTTGGAGCTGTGGGCGCCAGACTCGCGGAATGGTATCATCGTCACCGGATATTCAGTAGAAGGGACTATGGCTCGAGTAAGTCACCGATCCTCACTTTGCCCTACAGCAACTAGTTTGTGTCGGCTGTCATGTATGTATATGTTGCGAAGCAATGTACTCCTTTCTTCCCTCGCTATTGTGATGAATTATCGCCGGGAGCAGCATGTTTATTCCCTTCGAATGATAGGACATCCTCAACGAGCCCGAGGAAATCACGAGTGTCAAGGGCCAAACGATCCCGCGCAAACTCTCAGTCGATTATATCTCGTTCAGTGCACATGTCGACTACTCACAGAACTCAGAGTTCATTGAGCTTGTGAATGCACAACACATTGTGAGTGCCTGTATACTGTGGTACATGCAGAGTTCTCACTATCGTTCATCCAGGTCCTTGTTCACGGCGAGCAAACCGCGATGGGTCGATTGAGAGCTGCTATGCAAGACAGATACAAGAACAGGGACCAAGATGTAAAGATCCACACTCCTCGGAACTTGGAGACGCTAGAGTTGACCTTCCGTGGAGAACGTGTAGCCAAAGTGAGCATCGTTGTTTGCCGTATGTGAACTGAATCTCAAATGCTCTGCTCATAGGCCATCGGCACTCTCGCCGCGAAGCCGCCACAACCGAATGATGTCCTGTCCGGTCTCCTCGTGGCGAAGGATTACTCTTACACTCTCCTTGATCCCCGAGATCTACGTGATTTCGCTGGCTTGTCAACCTGTGTTGTCACGCAGAGACAGAAACTGGTACTCGGTGTCGGCTGGGATCTCGTACGATGGCATCTCGAGGGCATGTTCGGCAAGGTGGAGGAAGGCCTTGACAAAGATGGGATTCCCACCATTCGAGTACGTCTGTTTCACTTTCCTACGGTTGTGTCGCATGACTCACATGATTCAAAGGTAATGGGTGCTGTAGATGTGAAACACACGCAGGAACACGAACTGACGCTGGAGTGGGACTCGAGTGCGAGCAACGATATGATCGCGGATTCGACGCTAGCACTCATCACGGGGATCGATAAGAGTCCTGCATCGGCAAAGCGTGCGTTATCATGAGCTCCTTCTTGAATCCAACTTGATGGTTAGATTTGGATAGTCACGACTCACCCGCACTCGCATTCCCACACATCGGACCATTCTCACCCACATGCTGACATCGAGGACGAGAGCGCAGTGGTGACAAGGATCCAGCGAATTGCGACGTTCCTGGAAGCCCACTTCGGCGAGGTCGAGTTGCACATGCCAGAGGAGACGGATGAATCTGAGCAGGGCGAAGATCATCCAGAGCCTGCACTTCTCGTCCGGTTGGATGAAGCCGATGCGGTTATTAACTTGCTGTCGATGGTACGTTCTATGCAATCACCCCGACTACAGACGAATGTCAAATGATGTATATGCGTAGACTGTCACCAGCACAAGTGAATCACTCAGAAAGCGAGTTGAAGTTGTGCTGGATATGGCGATCTCCACCGTCAGCTCTCTCAATGAAGCATTCACTTCTGGAGTCTCGCTTACTAGCGATGAAACCACTCAGCCTCCAGAGAAGGATAAGACAGGCACCCCAACCGTTGACGAGACTCGCGGACCATCAAATGCAGATTCGGGACGTGATGCAGACCAGACATCAGCCGCACTCTCGGAAGAGCCAAAGCAAGAGGACGCAGATATGCAGACTGAGGATGCGAAGGTGATCACAATTGACCAACCCCAGGAACCTTCTGCGGCAAATGCACATCAAACTGAAGGAGAAGCCCAGGGAGCGGATGAAGGAAGCGAAACAGGATCGGATGATGATGCCATACTCGAGGTTCATGATTGAAAATTTCACATGTAGAAGTGTACGAGTCTACAGGCCCAGTGCCGGGGTCATCATGTAATTTTACGAGTCGCTCGCTATATTGACACCTGCATGGAATCGCCTTGTTTCATATCGTCTTTATGTAATCCATGTATCCCTCTTCCTCTTCCCATTCCTGGGAGGTCACAAGAAACATGACGGTCCTCAAGGGAACAACGTCCTCGACCTCTAGCCCAATTATGTAAGCAAATTATAATGTTTGCCCCTAAGTGTGTGACTTCCTTGTGATCTATGCCGAGCCATCTTGAGCTTCATCGATCCATCATCCACGTGAATACCAGACTTGTCTCTAAGCCCAAAATATACGCAAGGTCTCAATAGCAACCGAAAACTATGTCTTGAGTTATTATTGATAGTAAAGGATGTTCCCAGTACGGGCTCTCACAGCACGGGCCCCGACTGTTCCTCATGACCTCGCCTAAGCCACCGTTCTCAGCATGACTTCGCCCGTAGCGCTTGAACGAAGCATACACCAGCTCCGTCAGCTCGGCATGCGGGCAACTCTCTCTTGCGACATTGTGGACATAAATACGATACTGTCTACGCATACCTCTAGTCACCGCTTCCTACTTTCCAAGTTTCCCTCCCCTCTTTCAGGTAATAACGCGCCACACGTGCCCTGCACATCTTCAGGATGTCTAAGGGACTTCGGATTGCCATAGTGTAAGTCGACCACCTTCCAACCTGTCAGGAAATGGCTCGAATTCTGCAGGCTAGTGGTGGAGGCATCACTGGTCTCGCCTCTGCTATCGCCCTGTCAAAGGAGGCTCCAGACGTTCAAGTCGATATATACGAGGCAACTTCGAACTTCAGCACAGTCGGCGCAGGTATTGGAATGTGGCCAAGAATATGGGAAGTCATGGAGACACTTGATCTCGCGGACGCATTCATGCGTCACCAAGTAGTTACCCCAGGGAGTACGAGACAAAAACACACTTTTTGTGGGGAATACCTGATCAACAGCACATTTTAGTTGATACTTACTTCAAATATCGACTGTCAAACCGATCTCCAGGAGTCTCGGCTGGTGACACGCCGGGTACGTTTACAATTGCCGCTGGTCTTCTGACTTGCAGCATAGCATTAACGGCGAGGGCATAGTGGGAGTGATGACGTATCATCGTGCCGATGTCCTGAAGGTCCTGCTGGATAACGTTCCTTCCCACTATGGTAGACATTTCTCCAAGAGGCTTGAGACTTATGAAGACGATCCTTCGCTGGGTGCTATCGACTTGCGCTTCACCGACGGTACCTCTGCAACATGTGATGTTCTACTAGGGACCGACGGTATCAAGTCTGCTGTGCGCCGAACCATGTATACGCAACTCGCCGAGAAAGCAAGATGTGAGGCAGCTCCGGAAGAAGAGGTACAGAAGTTACTCCGCCACATCGAACCAACTTGGTCCGGAGAAGCTGTTTATCGATCTATCATTTCCAGAGAGGATCTCGAATCGAAATTTGCCGATCATCCGTCCCTAACTGGTCCCACCGTCGTAAGTCTTGTCACGTATTACAGAAGATCCGCTAACCACATCCCCAGTACATGGCGGAGCATAGTGTATGTTCATTTTGAACCTAATCATTGACGAATAGGCGACATATGTTTACAACGAGTAGCTTGTTATCACCTATCCCATCTCGCAAGGCCAAGCATTCAGTGCCGGTGGATTCAGAGGCTTTCTCGGAAAAGCTAGATCAACATATGAAGGACCCTGGGTGCGAGATGCCACCCAAGACGAACTACGGGCGGAATTTGCTGGTTATGAGCCAGCCGCACAAGCTATCCTCGACGTAGGTCACATCACACGTGCTCTTCGTTCATACTGAAATATAAGCGTACGGCAGCTTATGGCTAATTCATCCATGTGGTCTATCAACATTGTGGATAGCCTCCCTACCTATGTTTCCGGACGTGTAGCTCTTCTTGGAGATGCTGTATGTCATCTCATTGGATATCACTGTTAGACTTGATTTGGCTGAACTTTCAGGCACACGCAATGCGTCCTCATCAAGGATCCGGAGCGGGTCAAGGTATCGAGGTATGATTGAACTTTCACAGTTGTTTCTGGCGACCTCGAACTAACTCTGACGCGTAGGATGGCCTTGTGCTTGCATCTCTCCTAGGATCGGAATTGATCACCCCTGACACGATAGCCATGGCATTGCAAGCGTATGATCAAGTACGTCGCCCGTTCGCACAGATGGTGCTAGACCACTCCCGGGAAATGGGCGAGCTCTGCTATCTCGAGAGACCGTGGGGCAACTTTCGGGAAGATCTTGCAACGATCAGTGATTATGCGTTAAGCTCCCAAGCGCATGAAATTAAACAAGCCTTCGAGACTTCTCTCAAAGACCTGTTCGGATGGGCTTGGTACGAATCTGCCCTACCTCAGAGGCAGCAAGCTGTGGAGATTTTTACGGATAAGGCGAAGCAAGGATTGACAGGATGATTAGAAAATTTACAATTTATCTATGCGACACTTCGAGGGTGTGGTACAAGCTGCAGATGGCATTCCCTTGTCCGGTGGCATAAGTAACACATGTGCATGTACACGGGGACTGCTGCAGGGTGAGCGCGAGACGCGACGCTGAGCAGACTCTCAATGCCCGACCCGCTGGCCTTCCCAGACGAGCCGCCAGGATCAGCGTGTTACGAAACTGAGGAGTTAGTTCCGGTCATAGTCATGAGCTCACGGGAAGAGGAGCTGAGTTGACTGTCTACCCGAGTTCTAGACTCTCTGTCATATCTCATGAGGCCTGGACGAGCCACGGCGCTAGACACGTAAAAGGTACTTTTTTGGCATCCTTAATTCTCTAAGATCCGGGAGTTCTCGAACTGGGTAAGTCCCAACTATCTACAGTGCAATTCAAAGACTAGCGTGGCAATATCGTCTCCCGTACAAATAATTCAGACAAAGCATGGCAATAGGCCGGCATGGGCGACGTTCTCAGGCACGTTCCCATCGCATATATTTCCACGACATCGTATCCGTATCATCTGCTCAACCTGCCCTTCCTGAATCCTCAGACAAGTACTAATGGCAAACAGGCTCAATGTCGCCATCGTGTAAGGTTACACAACCCCCTTCACGTACTCAGAGCTGACTCTCTTTGGCATTTGCTGATAGTGGCGGAGGCATCACTGGCTTGGCGCTTGCAATCGCTCTTTCGAGGAATGCCCCGGATCTCAAAGTAGACATTTACGAGGCTACCCCGAGTTTCAGTAGCGTTGGAGCGGGTATTGGGATGTGGCCAAGAGTCCGTGAGATTGTGGAGACGTACGGACTTGCTGAGGCATTCGCTCGGTATCAGGTTGCAACACCAGGCAGTAAGATAACACCATCTGCATAATTTGTAGACTATCCGAGATGTGAATCCTCACTCAACAGTCGACAGCTTCTTCAAGTGGCGAAGATCCGATTTGCGTCATGGAGTTGCTCTCGGAAGAGGTCAAGGTATGCGCCGGCTTTGCCATATCGAATGCTGATTGTAATCCTTCCGCATAGTTGGTATGAGAAGTTATCACCGAGCAGATCTCTTGCAAGTTCTCCTAGAGCATGTTCCTCCTCACTACGGAACGCATTTTTCAAAACGGCTTGACAGTTATGTAGATGACCCTGATCAAGACGTCGTCATTCTGCGATTTGCAGATGGTACTTCTGCAAGCTGCGATATCTTGATAGGTGCAGACGGAATAAAATCTGCTGTGCGACGAAAAATGTATACAGAAATGGCGGAGGAGACACAAACGGAAGGGAATTCAGACGAGCAAGCGCAGAATTTACTCAGCTGCATCACACCGGTGTGGTCTGGGGAACGCGTATATCGACACATAATCACACGAGACGACCTCGTAAAGTCGTATCCCGACCATCCCTCACTTTCTGGACCGGTCCAAGTACGTGAAATGGTTTTTTAGTGAAATGTCACTGAACAATGCCTCTAGTACATTGCGGCGCATAGGGTAATCCCACAAAATCCTTTCGAATGTTCCTGATAATGCTGATCATGTTCGGCAACAGTACCTGATTACATATCCAATTTCGCAAGGACGCGCATTCAACGTCGGAGCCTTTATCTCATACCCAGAGAGATGTGGAACCATTTATGAAGGTCCGTGGGTTAGAGAAGCCACTCAAGACGAGGTCCTTGCCGAGTTTGCTGGATTTGAGCCGGCTGGGCAGGCCATTCTGGACGTAAGCCAGACTTCTCCCAGTTCACAATCCAGTCATACAAGTGTATAAACCACAGCTCATGATCAAGCCCTCGTTATGGGCGGTCAACATCGTCCCACCTCTTCCTACTTATGTCTCAGGTCGTGTCGCCCTCGTTGGAGATGCGGTGTGTATCCCCTTGGCCTTTCCGATTTAATTGGCATGACCTGTGTACTGAAGGCACATGCAATGCGTCCTCATCAAGGTGCAGGCGCGGGGCAGGGCATAGAGGTGAGTAGTAGTGCACCAAGTATTGGCTGCGTGATCAATACCAATGCAACGAGCAGGATGGCTTCATTCTGGCGGCCTTGCTAGGATCACATGCGGCCACGCGCCAGACGCTGACCACTGCGTTAAGTGTATATGATACTATCCGCCGTCCTGTGGTAGAAGAGACTAGTCAACGAACCATCGACATGGGTCTATCGTTGTATTTGGAGAGGCCATGGAGCACCTCTCATGAAGATCTGGCCAGTACATGCGAGGCCGAGGCCCACAAGTTCGAAGAACCTGATCGAGTTCAAGCATTTGAGGAGGCGGTCTCGGACTTGTACGGCTGGCTGTGGTATGGATCGGCTCTCCCGTCAAGACAGCAGGCGTTGGATCTACTTCAAGCGAGGATACATGATCGAGAATAATTGTAATGTCACAAATCTAGAGTCGAAGTTCAGGACGCGATTTAGACCCGGTTGTTGTAACGGGAGTAGTCACTGCGCAAACAGAGACTATCGTAGCTCGGATTATGTTTGCTGCATGTTGTAGATGACTGACCTTGAACGGCGATATCCAACACGTGAGAAAGCACTAATGAAACTTCGAGACTCGAAGAGCAATACAATCCACCCTTTCGCACTCAGGAAAAACAAGTCAGTGCAAGTCGGTACAAAACATATCCATCGCGACCCCACCGTGTTGCCCATCTCTTCCTTCCGTATTGGGCATGACACCGTACGCGGACTACCGCACACGGGCCACTATGCGCGGCGTCGCGCCTGTATCGCTGGCATGTGATGCGCCCTTGCCCGACGACGCGACTGTGCGCATCCACCGCCGATCGCACCCATCGTGATGTCATCGCCACTCCCCAACTTAAGCCGGCTTCCAACTTTCGTGCACTTTTCCTTCTTGACCACCCACCATGTAAAGCCATCGCCGCATCCGCTGCGTCGCAGTTTCCGACGACGGCACCAACGCCCGGGTTTCGATTCCCCATGTCGGAGTTTTTGCATATAAGCCGAAGATTTTGGGGCTCGAATTCAAATGGAAAGGGTGTTTCTTGATTCGTAGCTATTCGAATGGCGTTTTGACATCGAATCGACGTACCTGCTACCCTGGCCAAGATCACCCGGGCCAAGATCATAAGCACGCGCTCGAGACATCTCAGGAGTGCCCCATTGAACTGTACGGTCATGTATGATCATGAATGTGATGTACAATCTACCATACATGGTACGGTATGAAGTGCGTATATCGGGTACCAGCAGACCTGATGAAACTCAATGAATTCGAAGCGTCTGCCGGTGTACATTAACCGGCTGCTGCTGCAACCATCTCTGCATGCATGTTCGAGCGCGGTCTGATCTTACATTGAAATGGCTTCGGATGACTGGGGGATGACATTGTCAGCTTCAAGACTTTTATCGGAGTACACGACAGGGCGCACACCTGATAAGTCCAGGGCTGTCGGCTGCATCTGGTGTTATCTCCATCCCTCTCTCGTCCACTGCCTTGGAGATGGTGAATGCTGTCAAGATAGAGGCAAACGTGATCCAGAGTAAGTCCTGAACGAAATGTCTGCCGGGGCATATGCGTCTGCCAAATCCAAAAGCCGCTGTTGTAGGATCTGGAACGTTCGGATCGAGCTCCCCGTTCTTGATGAACCGATCCGGATTGAACCTCGAAGGGCCAGGATACACAATTTCGTCGTAGAGTAATGCTCTTCAGTGAATTCAGCACACATCATATAACGAAGTTGACTTCACGTACCGAATGTTAGCGACTACAAGAGAACCCCTTGGCAGTAGATATCCATGATAGTGATCGTCGACCATGAGCCGATGAACGATATCTACTGCCTGGTTATGACTTGCTTCCGAAAATCAACGGTGACGTACCCAGCGGGAGCACCGGCTTCCAGCGCAGTGATTCTTTGACTACAGCAGTGATGTACGGAAGGGAGGGTTTGTCACACAACTCGGGAAATCGACCTGAAGAGAGGACACTGTCGAGCTCTCGCTGAGCCTTGTATTGTACCTCGGGGAACAGTGTCATAGCCAGGAAGAAAGCTGACAATGTTGATGCTGTCTACGATTCTTTAGCTGGCGGCCATGCCCATACATGTCTCTTGACTGACCGTGTCAGCACCAGCTGGATACAACAATCAACCCCAGCCACGTAAATAGGAAGTGGCAGGAATTATGCTCACCGCCATGTATGCTTGCCAGAGTTTTCTTTATGACAACTTCGGTGTGTGCAGCATCTTCGGCATCCCGTCCGAACGTCTCCATAAGTGATACCGCAGCACAATCAGGTACCGTGCCATTGCTCTGTGACATTTAGTTTCGTCCACCGAGTCACGATGTCATCACTGCTTACGATCCTTTCTTTGACATCTTTGAATGGTTCCTCGAGCAAACCGACTGAAATCTGACGAAATTTCGCCGCCGTCCTCTTGAAACCAGCGCCGGGCATCCAGCTCGGGATATGCTTCACTGTTATTGCATTGGAGTCGCATTTCAAAAAGCAGTATCACATGGAACCTACATGTAGGGAACGCATCCACGAGATACACGCCTGCATTTGCTGTTTCACCTAACACTTGGTTTGCTTGCTCGGCGAGTTGCACGAAACGGTCTTCGCCAGACTGAGGGATGAGTGCGTACGTGAGGTCCAGCATTGTAGCACCTGACATACTTGATTTTCATTTGTTAAGTCAGAAATGACACGAACCGAGATATAAAAATCAGCGCACAGGTGAATGTGGTCGATAAATTGCTCTGGTGATCGTAGCAGTCGTGACATAAAACCAAAAGTATGTCTCGACTGCACGCTCTGATTCCGTTCCGCGTTTGTGATCTCTTGTTGAAACATTTTTCTGCACAATCGCCATTCCTCACCATATGGTAAAATGGAGATGGTCCAGTCCAAGCCAGCCCTACAAGATTCGATTCAATACTCCGAGTAGGATCCATTGTCATAGGTCCACTGACAATTCGTTTAGCATAGTCATCCACGGTCTAGAGGACGTTCAGTTCATTGATTTGACCCATCACCAACACACATAACCTGTCGGAGTAGATCGACGACCGTCCCTCCAGCAAGTCGTCAATCAGGGTTCTTGAGTTGAGAACAATCACGGGGTCTCCTATCGTTGTGAGGCAAATGATTTCAGATCCTGTAAATTGGTAAGTACGAGACACCAGATGAGTATACAGAAAACCCCGCCCCTAATGACCGACTCATGTCCAAATATGCTTGAGAAGGCGAGACCTGAGAGGCCCGAGGAATGTCTAACGTGTTCCCGAGTATTGGCAGACGCGGAGGGCCAGGGGGAAGGGGCAGATGAACCATCTTTGCCCTCCGAAGGTACCCCAATAGCCATGCTGCGATTGCTAAGGCACCGAGCAGGGTGACAATTTCAGTCAGGGAAGCCATTGTGCTGTTGGCACATCCTCCAGCAACACGGTTCGTTATAAAGATCAAGAGAATCCGCACATTTGTCTCCGCCGGAACTTTGGAGACCGTCGTGAGAGCTAGCGGATCTACAAGGCTTCAAATCTATAATGGCGTGCTCGATCTGCGATTGACATAAGCATGGAAGCTATTTCCAGGTCCACCACCCGACATACTCCTCCCGGTATCCAGTAGAATGGGCTAGACTTATCTGAGGCGCTGTGGTGGGACGCAAAACTAAACACTACACCAACCACGTTCGTTGAACGCTCTCAACATTCCTGGATTTGGAACACCTTCTGAGGGACTGTAGCAGAACTATCCTGCAAGGGGATGACATATGACTGGGGGCCGTTGAACATGCATTGACTGAGCCGCTTCTCGATTTGTGACGGTCCGGTCGACGTTCTGACTCGGATCAGACGTGCCTGTCACTGTCATGGTCAGTATTATACTGACACCGAAACGTGTTTGACGTCTGAACCAGTCCGACCAGACTGTGACTGGTTCTTGTGATTTCATACGGTGTTGAAATGAGTGGATGACATTCATAGACCAGTCCTTTCATCCACATATATACGTCCACCTGCAAATGCTTGAAGCTGGAGAAAGTGGTGTTCAGACAGTGGCCTTGTCCGCTAGCGACTAGAGCCCGTCAAGTTGCTGCCGGGAGTCGGGACCCTGGCTTTATTCGCATGTGAATTTCACAGCAGATTTGTGACACATTCGGACGGCTTGTCAATATCGTCACATTGACCTGAGTCAACCGACTTGGAATTCGATGTTGACCAGCTCTGAAGATCTGACTTCCAGACCAGATATCAACTACCTACCCTGCCTGTCGTGCCATGCGTCCTGTCTGTCCCAATACGTCCATTATGTGAGCAGAACGCAGCCCAAGATGATGCCAAGCTGCTCTTCAAAGCTGTGTGGTTATGCGTGATCATACACGTACCATTCGCTATCCGTGGATAGGTGTGCAGCACGCGTACCGCGTACCAGTAGACGCCATCTGGTGCACTAGTCTCTGCTTGTGCGCAACCCTAAGTCAATCAGTTGCAGCTGCGACCATCTCTGCATGCATATTGGAACGCGGCCTGATCATGCATTGAAACGGCTTTGGATGACTGTCAAGAGCTTTCAGTACCCCTGTCTGAGCACAAGGCATGGTGCATACCTGATAAGTCCAGGGTTGTCTGCCGCATCTGGGGTGATTTCGATCCCGTTCTCATCCACTGCCTTGGAGATAGTGAATGTAGTCAGAACGGAGGCAAAGGTGATCCAGAGCAGGTCCTGAACAAAATGCCTCCCGGGGCACATGCGTCTACCAAATCCAAATGCCGCGGTTGCCAGATCTGGTACATTCGGATCGAGCTCCCCGTTTTTGAGGAAACGGTCCGGATTGAAACTCGATGGATCAGGATACGCAGCTTCATCGTACAGAAGCGCCCTTTCTTCTATTCAGCATCCATCATCCCAATGAAGTTACCTCACGTACCGAATGGTAGCGACCACAAAAGATCCTCTTGGCAGTAGATACCCATGGTAGTCATCGTCAACCATGAGCCGGTGAACAACATCTACTACCTGATCATGAAATGCTCGCGGAAAGATACACTGCGATGTACTCAGCGGGATCACAGGCTTCCAGCGCAGCGACTCTTTGACTACGGCAGTAATGTACGGAAGGGAGGGTTGATCTCGCAATTCTGGAAAGCGACCCGAAGAGAGGACATTGTCGAGCTCTCGCTGAGCCTTGTACTGTACCTCGGGGAACAGTGTCATAGCCAGGAAGAATGCCGACAATGTCGATGCTGTCTGTGGTTCTTTAGTTGGCGACCTACGCATGCCGCTTCACTAACCGTGTCAGCACCACCTGGACACCACAATCAATCTTAGCCATACAAAGTATGAGTCGCAGGAAACATGCGCACCGCCATGTATGCTCGCCAGGGTTTTCAGTGGGACATCTTCTGTGTAAGCTACGCCTTTGGCGTCCCGTCCAAATGTCTCCATGAGTGATACTGCGAGGCAATCAGGTACCGCACCGTCGCTCTGCGACATTCTAGAGTCAGTCATCGGATTACATCGTCCTCGCAACTTACGATCCTTTGTTATGACGTCTTTGAATGGCTCTTCCGGCAAAGCAACCGCAATCTGGCGAAATTTCGACGCTTTCCGCTTGAAATCTGCGCCAGGAATCCACCTCGGAATATACTTTACTGCCATCGCGATGAGTTCCCTTCCCAAGCAGTATATACAGAACTGACGCATAGGGAAGGCATCCACGAGATACAGGCCCGTATTAGCTGTCTCCCCTAAAGCTTGGTTCGCTTGCTCGGCGAGCTGCACGAAACGGTCTTCGCCGGACTGAGAATTGAGTGCATACGTTAGGTCCAGCATCGCAGCGCCCGACATACTTGGGGTTTCATTCGTTAAATCAGGATATGGCACAATCAGGAGAGAAAGCTTGGACGCACTGGTGGACATGGTCGAGAAAATGTTCTGGGGATCGTAGCAGACGTGATACAAAAACAACGACATGTCTCGATTGCACGCTCTGGTTGCGTTCCGCGTTTGTGATCTCTTGCTGAAACATCTTCCTGCACAGCCGCCATTCCTCGCCATATGGTAGAACGGGAATGCTCCAATCCAGACCAGCCCTAAAAATCGGAGTCAATGCCCCAGTACAGATGCTCTTCGTAGGTCCACTAACAACTCATTCATCATAGTCATCCACGGTTTTGATAACGTCCAGCAAGTTGAGTGACCAATTACCACTCAAACTGACCTATCAGAGTAAATCGATGACCATCCGTGCAGCAAGCCGTCAATGCAAGTCCTTGAACTGGGGACAATTACGGGATCTCTGATCGTGGTGAAGCAAATGATCTCAGATCCTAGATTATGGTGAGTATCTCGCTAGATTAGTGTACAGAGAAGGTCGCACCTAATGACCAGCTTAGATCGAGACATGCTTGCGAAGGCGACACTTGAGGGATGTCTAACATGTTCCCGAGTATTGGCAGACGCGGAGGGCCAGGGGGGAGTGGCAAACGAGCTGTCTTTGCTCTTCGAAACAATTCCAATAGCCACGCTGCGATTGCCAGGGCACCGAGCAGGATCACAGCCCCAATCAGGGAAACCATTGTACTGTTGACACATTCCCCGGTGGCAATAGTCTATTATATAGACCATGAGAACCCATCCGTTTTCGCCAGAACCTTTTATGGTCATGAGAGCCACAAGGCTTTAGATTCAAAATAGCGTGCTCCACGCATGACAGACAGAAGCATAATCTCTATGGAAGCCATTTCCATTCCACCGTCCTGACATACTCCTTCCAGGGATGGGGGCAACAGACTGCCCTGAGAGACCATATGATGAGACGCAGAAACAACACTATACCTGGAATGTTCATCAAACGCTCTGAATAATCCAGAAATCCGTCACGCTTTTGAAGGGAGAGTGGCGAAACTGTACTGCGAGAGAATGACATATGACCGGGGGATGAAGCATGATTCCCATGCACCAAATTTATGGCTGCAATGCAAGCCGTCATATCTGAGTCATTGCACTGAGCAAGTTACATTGCGATGCATCAGGTCGTGATCGAAATGCGTCAAGTCTAGGATAGTAGTAGTGCAATGATACTGCAGTTGGATAGTCGAGGTACGATCATTGAACAGTATCATGGGGCCTCGAGCTTGCCAGACATATGAAATGCGTGTGTCCGCCTAGACTTGAACGGCTTGGGAAGGACAAGACGGTCCAGGGACTGCCACGATATAGCACCGGCCTCCAAGACTCCATCTTTCATGTCGATGACGATCGTAGAGAACGGATAGAGAAGATGTTGGGTTTGAGTACGGACGGTTGAGGGCCACTGGTCAAGCTACAGCTGCAAGTCTCTGATGAACCATGAGGTCGTCCCTGGTTCAAACTCATCAGCGGCTCAAAAAAATGTTCGAAGTTGTACCCGAGAGCCGCCATCACAGAATTCACTTTATATTGTTCTGAGAAGAACAAAACATGAAGTTGGCTTGCGCGAGGTCATGGAGGTCAGGAGCCCGAGTGGTGTCGATGAAAGAACGGAGCAAGACGCGTCGAGTGAGCAGGTCGACGCGTCTTGCCGCTTCACCCGCGTCCGCGGTCTAATATCGTCACTCTCACTCAGGACTCACCACGTATCTGCTGTGTGAATCTTTCCTTCTTATATTCCAGAGACCCAAGGTCTAAGAATGAGTGGAAGCAAGTACGCTAATCTCCCTGATATTGTAATTCGGACGTTCCACCCTCTACCCGTTGCTTGAACGCTCATAGGATGATGCTCGTGGTGACAGGACACTTCTGCGCCCGATGTCTACGAGACAGAGGATATCTTCCCCTCGGCACACGAAACGGTGCGAATATATGCAATCCAGCGATATGTGAAACTAAATTGTACACGTACTCAACCCTAGAAGAACGACTCCGAAGACGAAGAGCTGCCTGCGCGACCACAAGTGAGAGGGAAGAATGGCGACGTTCCTGGTAAGGAGGAACTCGACTCTAGCAGTATCAGGACGGAAGAGGCGAGCAAACGGTTTAAGAAAGCAGAGAAACGTATGTCGTCACCCATTCCTGTTGCAGACACGTTGACAAGGATTCCGTCAAATTATATAGGTCACCATCGACCACGGATACAGTACACATATCCTCCGTCTCCTTCGTCATCTCCCTCACCCCCCGCCTCTCCTCTCCCCACACTAGCACTACCCTTATCTCAGCGACTTCGACTTCTCCAGGCCGAGGTAGACGCTCTGGAAGCGGAGCTCGCAGACCCGTCAAACCCGCAGCTCATCAAGGAGAAGGAGGCGCGCCATGTCGAACCTGGAGAGCTCATCAAGGGCGTTGTCGATGTGAAAGGACGTCTGGAGAAGATCACCGGAATTCAGGACGGACGGACGAAGCTTGTGAGCGTCATACTCGGCGAGGAGACAAGGTCAGAGACCATAGACAAGAGCAGTCCTGTGACGAAACCGTCTCCGGGTCCGCCCGCTGGAGTCGACGACAAGGAGAGGAAGACTCTCGATGTGAAGGATATTGCGCAGATGGATAAACGTGTCGGGGAATTAGAGAAGATCGTCGGTTCATCGAGCACAAGTCTCGACGAGGTATATTGCCTTTTCGATAGTAACTCGGACGTTGCTGACCAGCATGATGCCCAGCTGTCCCCTCTCCCGCCACCTCTGCTTCCACTATTGACGAAGCTGAACAATCAGCTGGCCGTGCTCACGCAACCCCGGCACATCGACTCGATCTCCCGTCGCCTCAAGCTCGTCATCGCTGACCTGGAGCGCGTCTCCAATGCTAATGCGCAGCAGCACAATTCGCAGCGGCGGCAATCAGGCCACCCCAGCGGGCTTGGTTCTAGCACCTCTCACGCCGCGTCCCCAACGACTGCATCGCCCGCAGGCCCACCTGCAATCCAGGACCAGCTCACGCCAATTATGACGCGCCTTGCGCCGCTCCTCCCGCACATCCCGCACATCCTCACTCGTCTGCGCACGCTCTCCACCCTGCATGCATCCGCGGCAGGCTTCCAGAGTACGCTCGCAGGTCTCGAGGACGAGCAGCGTAAGGTGCGCAGCGCGCTTGCCGAGCTCGAGCGCGCGGTCGAGGGCGTTGAACACAGTCTGGTGGAGAACGAGAAGCTCGTGAGGAACAATGTGCAGGAACTTGAGGACCGCGTGGATGCTGTAGGGAAGAAGGTAGAGGAGCTCAAGACGCAGAAGAGCTGATCGTAGAGAGCGTCGGGCGGCGAGGCGATGTGCATACCCCTTTGGATTATACCATGCATTTGCTATAGGGTTCTTCGCCCGCTGTTACTGAAAGCAGCCAGCAGTCAGCGCATCAGCAGTCAGTGTGATCGCAGTGCATCGCAGCAGACAGCGTGGACGATCGGTTTATTGTGACAATATTCACTCGGGCCAGATGCTGATGCTCAATTTCAACTCCTGGTTGTCCTGTTTTGATGCATATTGGGCGCTTACAGTAGACATACGTAGCGCCGTCCAGGCGGCTCACACGTGTAGGATGTCTTACTCACACTCGATGGTCGGCGCCGTCGGGGGCAAGTTCAGTTGTATCCCGCCACGGAGGGGATTGATTGGAGGAAGACATGACACGGAGAACCCACTTCCAGGAACACTATAGTACAGTTCCACAAGACCCAGACTCACGTCATATTTTCGGAAATTCGGAAACTCAACCATTGCGAGCCTTGAGCGCGGCCGCGTGCTGTGTGTCCAGCGTGTACACGTCGGTGCCGGGGTAGATCTAGAGGGATTTATTCGGATACAAAGTCCCCGCCAAGCAAGCATAAGTCACGTACCGCGTATCCGTCTTGGGGCGTCTCCCCATTCGTGAGGTCGGAGCCAGCTTGCCTGAATCCCCGCATTTAGATGCAGGACCAACAGGAAGAAGAAGGTACCTTACCAAATGAGATCGCCTGTCAGGCCAGAGCTGATAATGGTGCTGTACCAAGCGGTGTAGACATCTTCTTGGTCGGTGGTCGAGCCGAACTCCTCGACGATGACTGGCTTGTTCGCGGCCTTCTGGCTGGTCGCATGGTCCGTGATCCACTGTGAACCCCAAGTGCTCGGGCTGGACTCGCCCCAACTTTGCGGATAAAGCTGTTATTATTGAATTAGGACTATTGTTATCAGAAGAAAAGGAATTACTGACGTGGAGAGTACCGAAGTCAATAGTCGAGATATTGAGGTTCGCGTTGAAGTCAATACCTTCACCACCCCTGTGGCCTTGGGCATTAGATCACGTCTTCGGTATGACTTCATATGACGTACTGGTAGGGATAGTCAGAGCTCGTCGGGTCGTTGAAGAATCCTTCATCGCCAACAGCAACAAGGTGGTTGGAGTCAATCGACTTGACGAACGCCGACATCGTCTCAATCCATTGAGTGATGGTCTTAGTAGTGCAGGTGCCGGTACTCGTGCCAGTGCTGCCAGTGCACCTCGGCTCGTTTGCAAGCTCCCAGGCGAGAATACCGGGCTCGTCTAGGTAGCGACTGACGAAGGTCTTGACGTAGCTCTGGTAGGCCGACTGCATGCTGAGGTTAGCTTGAAGAGTACATTCGGCTTCCTCGAACAACTTACAATCACTTCGGAGTTGGTATAGAAAAGATCATGATCCGGGCTACCCAAGATCTGCTGGACGTAGACGTCCATACCGCCATAATCGCTCCAGTTGTTCGTCCTAAGGCCGTAATCAGAAACATTCCAGGATGCTATAGCCAAAACATCACTAACAGTGTGACAATAAGACGGAGGCCATTCGCTTTGGCAGCAGCGACGACATTATCTGACCACCATTGGTGAGCACTATGATAACATTACGTTTCAATGTCATGTACCGAAGTTTTCCAGACCAGTCGCACCCGTGTTGACAGTCGCGGTCGAGCCACTCCAGAGGTGATAGTAGTCGCCGCTTGCGGTGGTGACCTCGTTGAAACCCCTGGGTGACATTAGCAAAAGGCATTTGTGAAATCTCGCAAATCACTTACCATGTCCGGACTGTGGTGGCACCGGTTGCAGCAATATCAGCGAACGCCTTGTTCATGTCTGAGGTACTGTAGCCCATGAGGCCAACCCAGTACGCGTTCGCACTATTTATGACGAGCATCAACACGCTTGGCATTTAATGTATAGTGCAAAGCTGAGTACACGCACCCAACCACAGTGTATACATCCCCATTGAGGGTGAAACTTTGTCCTGACGTCTTGACGAAGCCAGTCGGAGCAGGCGCTGGCGGGGCTGTAGAAGTGGGTGCTGGAGTGGGCGACGCCGTTGTAGCCGGCGGCGTAGTGGGCTGAGCAGGAACAGAGCTGCTTGCTGCGCCGGGCAAGCACTGGGAGTAGTACGAGTTCTGTTCAGTACAGACGGTGCCAGACACGCAGGCTGTCCAAACACCTCATCAACGACGAAGCTTTCACCAGTGAGGTAGGAGCGCACTCGTAGGACCGGTCCAGCCAATACCACCGCACTGCGATCTGTGAGCTACATTGCACATATACAACGCACAACAGGACCAACCTGGCCCCACTCTGGGGATTGTGCGGTAACAAATGGCGCGGCGACCAGAGCCAAAGCGAGGAGACGGGGGTTCAGCTTGATCATTTCGCTGTCTTCAACCGAGTCTCGACAAGACCTGCCGATGCGTAAAGTGTCTCCACCATATTTATACCTTTGTGTGGAGGCACGAACGCACGTCCAGAACGCAAATCCGGATAATCCTCGCACATCGCAATGCCAGCAGGATCATGCGAGCATCACCCTTGCGCTAGCAATGACCCGACCTCGTGAACAGGTGCAGCGTAGACGACGAACATTCGACACGGCGGCGGTCCTGGAGTAGAACTCCGGAGGTTGCGGGGAAGCTTCGCGGTACCGCGTGCTTGACACGTGACAGGGAACAGGAATAACATTTTAGGCGAAGTCCCATGAGCATTACCTTGGCTCGGATGATCTGCTGTGACGGTGATATTCACGGCAATGTGTATACGAATGCACGAAATACAACAGTAGCATCTAATACCCGGCGGCAATCCCGTTCTTTCTGGAATCACTTGCAGCTGTCAAGGACCGTCAGTCTAGGCATGTCCGAAGTTCAGGAACATGAGTCTCAAGACGCGTACCATAAATAACCCCGTCCTCTTGGACGACCGCCTGGACGACAGCAGCTATGCGATTAATATCCGACACTGCAATGGCAGTATCAGCGAGAAGAACATAGCAAGCACGCGTATAGGCTCGGTGAATGGCGAAAACATGCGCACCAGTTACGTTATGCCCCTTCTCTCTGAGGCCATCCAGGATCATCCGAGAGTACACATCGTCCGCGTCAACGACGGACGGGAATAGCTGGTCATGCAAGCGGCCGTACTCGACTGCCGCGCTGACGTCCATGCCCCATCCCAAGTTCAGGATGACTTGGAAGACCGAGCCGAAAATCCGCGATCCTCCGGAGCCACCGATTGCGAGCCAGAAGGAGCCGTCTTCATGTTCGATAATTGTCGGAGTGGTGGATGATAGCGGGCGTTTGCCCGGCTCCGGATAGTTGTCTAGCGTACTCGGTAAGCAAAATTACGTCTCATGTACTTGACCATTCGCCAGCTCACATGGTGACGGCCATAGACCGAAGGCATTCGCAGTCCCAGGGGTTGAGAAATCGTCCATCTATAGGCTCTCCATGAGGCCTCGCTGAGGTTTACCTGTTCAAGGGACGGCGCACCTGGTCATTGAGTATAATGCCAGTCACGGGGTCCAAAACTTGAGAACCAAATATTAGGTTGACTGTCGAAGTTAAAGCGACAGCCATCCCGTTCTTATCCACAGCGGAGGAGTGACTCTATCAAGACATCTCACTTGAGCATATGACACTGTAGGCAGATTGAAGCGGACTTACCGTGCCGTGGTCTATCGGAACATCAAAGATTGGCTTGTAGTATTCTGGCGTGTGCGTCATGTCCTGTGTTGGAGATCAGATTGGTATATCTACATTGGATCAATGCCCCCTTGGGAGGCTGGGTTGAGAGAATACAACGTTCATTACGGACTCACATCAGTGATATTGTGAATTATGACGTCTCCGAACTTCTTTGTCGATATCTCGGCAATCCGCTGAGTGTCGTTGTTAAATGCGGGATCACAAACCCTTGTTCTGCAATTTTAGGTGAGTGGGAATGACCGCCACGTGTCAATTGGAGGTAGACTAACCTTGCCGCAAATCCGACTAGATAGAACAGTGAATGAAAAACGGTGACGCATGCTCCATACCGACCAGCACTCACATTTCATGGCTTCTATGTATCTATGTGTGTTCATTAAGGTCCTTCCTTCGGCTTCGAGACCATCGTAATGCTCCATCAGATTCAACATATGTAAGAGAACAGGCCCCGAAGTTGGAGCATGCGACGTGTAGACCTTCTTGCCACGATACGTGCCCTCCAGCGCACGATTCACGTGTACTTTGTAGTTAGCAAGGTCTTCATGCATGAAAATCCCTCCCGTCTCATGAACTTTCTTGACTATGGAGTCTGCGATAGACCCCTGAACACTCGTGTAAGTAAAACAGCGTATAGAGTCATCTTCATTCATACCTTATACAGCGCGTCTGCACCCTCGGCCGCAACAGCTTCGAGTGTACGCGAGAGGTTCACTCGATATATCATCTCGCCCTCGCGCAGAAGGCGGCCCTCCGGGGCAAAGATCGCACCGTAATCGGGATTGTTTAGCATCAATGGCGAGAATAGCTATAACAACGGCTGTTGACATTCTGCATTGTTCAGGAAGCACAATATGCGCACCTGAATGCGACGGGCAAGCTCAGTTGGGACCCTCCATCCGCGTGCAAGTTTGATGCTAGGCTGCACAAGGTCGCTCCAAGGCAGACTTCCCCATCGTTTGTGTGCCTCCTCGAGGCCGCGAAGTTCTCCGGGGACACCAACTGCCAGACCTCCGAACAGAGACTTCATTGGGTCGCTAACGTACATGGTGGTGTTTGCCAGCGCAGGAGCTACTTCACGGAAATCGATGGTGTAGACTTCCGAGGAGGCATTTGGCGAAGACGGAGGTATGCGTATAGTCATGAATCCTCCTCCGCCAATGCCAGATCTATCATCTTATCAGAGGCGTGATCGCCGCCCGAACGAAGAGTGTACTGACGAGAACATATTGACAACGCCAATACACAATGTCGTGGCAATAATCGCATCCACCGCATTCCCACCAGCCTTCATCGCATCCACTCCGATAGTCGAGCATACCTCATTCTCGCTGGCGACGGCACCTTTGGTTGCCTCTACTATGTATGCCGGGTTCTGCGTATTGGACGGAGTCCGGCGACGTGTCGCGTCTGATGACAGATTTCTCCAGTGAGGTAACGATACAAGGCCATTGTCAACGACCTGCACAATCAGAGCAAGAGTGCAGAGTCCTAGTAGAGCAGCCCGAGAAGCTCGCGAGAAGAACCGTCGCCGAGGTGCATAGTGCAGGGGTAGCTCCTCAGCACCTCCAGTGCTCGCGAACTTGGACATGGCGAGCCTTGAGGGAGGATGACAAAGGTGCGAGATAACCTGGGAGCAGGTTCCGACCGTCCGGGATATACGGCGCGCACGCATGGCTCGCCAGCCGCCGCTGACGGCAGCGACTGTGTCGCGCCGGCGCGTCCATATCGAAAGACAGAGGGCAGCGAGCTTGACAACAGCGAGGAAACTGTGAAGTGTGCACTACGAGAGAACGGATTAAGCGAGCGTCGAAGCAACTTGTTATTATACTAAAGCCCTTTGATGCAACTCAGGCTTGCGTTTCGCCCGATCCCTATTGCGCCATCTGGCTCATAGATGTCTCAGCCTGCCTCACGGCGCTCATACACAAGAACAGCGATGGCTTCTAGCCATGTCTTGCCTGCTCAAACTCAATATCTAATTTTCTGCTCACCTCAAGCTCAAAAGTCTGCAATACTTCTTTCACCGGAGGCACAAGATATTGCCTCAGTTCTCTGTGAATGTTCATATCAACCAACTTATCGACGCATGTACATGATACAGCCAAAGTAGCATATAATTTGTGCGTGAGCCTATAGGATACTGGTCGAAACTTCAGGTGTTCTGTAGCTCTGCAAACCGCTGTACTCCTGCAAGCCGGCGAACGGTGCAACCGTCGCGCAGCACGTTGGAACGGAGATTTCTTTGAGCGCTTAATCGGTGCCTCACGTGGATGCATGTCACGTGTTCATTACACGCGAGCGTGGAACGCCGGATTATTTGCCGCTGAATGTGGCGGAAGTCCGTTAAGAAGCTGTGAATTAGGTCTTAGTGACTGATATACTCTCGCCATGTCTTCTCTTCGACTTGCTCAACGCTACGCTCGCCATTTCCGGAGTTGTCTCTCGCGGTGCAATTCTACCGATGCATCAACACTGCAGATCCCCCCTCTACCCGACATCGATACTTGGACTGAAGTGTTCCCTGTGGCTCTGACCGCGCAAAAGGAGAGAGTTCACCTCCGGAGGCCCGAGACTGCGGCAAAAGTGGCCGAGGCGTTTCTTTCTGATGAAGTTATGACAGAGGGGAGGCCAAAAGTCATTATAGAGGCATTTCCTGGTGAGGTCAACCTTTGATCACTTGGGTTATGCACACTCATCTGACATACAGGTCCCGGCGCGTTATCACGGGCACTGCTCCAGCTGGGACACTCTAAACTCCGCAAATTGATTATTCTTGAAGACTCGCCAGACTACACCACTTACTTGAAGGTGAGTTAGATGGGACCAAAATCGGCATCTTCCTTGACCTTCTGCGCAGGAGCTCGAGGCTGCAGACCCCCGAGTCACTGTGGTCCCGAAAAACGGATATGCATGGGAAACATACACACATCTTGTGCAGTCAGGTTTATTGGATGACATTCAGGTTACACCTTGGGAAAGCGGACGTACGTTAGCTCCGAACAATGTTCCCCTTACTTCGCTCACATCGCAATTCACGCTAGTTCATCCTGAGTTGCACTTCGTCTCTCATCTACCCCAGTCTATCATGGGGGAGCAGCTGATTGCACAGTTCCTCCGCTGCATCCCAGAGCGTAGTTGGCTCTTCCATTACGGACGTGTACCTATGAGCGTTGTGATGGGCGAATGGGTTTGGCAGGTACGTTCGTAATGCCGCCTGTAACTTCAATGGTACCTCAAATCTGCTTAGCGAATGTCTGCCCCCGTAGGCAACAAAAATCGATGCAAACTCACTATCGTCACGGAGGCGACGACGAAATCTGACATTTGCCTACCATTAACCGCTGTCCTTCCGTACGACACCCACTTCTACCCACCTGCAGTGAAGGGTGCCAGCCAGGAGAAACGTCCCGAGTCTCGTCGCTCGGGTCAGCCCATGCTGCCGGTCAATTTTGTTCCTCTCGCTGAGCCCGTGCGTCATTCGCAAGTAATGCCAACTTAGGTATCTGCACTAACATTCGATCTTTGGATTAGCCCGTTGGAAAGAACCTGGACAAATGGGATTTCATCCTTCGCCGATTGTTCGTGTTGAAGAGCACCCCTCTCAAACGATGTATCGGCTCATTGGCTCCTGGCGCGAACACACTGCTCAAGTCGTTGGTTGATCCCTCGCTTCCTCCGGATGAGCAGGTGGACGTATCAAAACAGATTCGCTCGCTGACGCTACGGGACTGGGAGTTGATTGTCCGTGCTTTCGACAAATGGCCTTTCGCGCCCGTTGTGCGTACAGCTACTGGTACATCCCACTCTGCATTGGCTGATATTGGGGACTAGGACTTGCAAATTGACCCTATGGTCGGCTTGAACCGGCATCTGACGGAGTCAAAATTGCGGCGGTAGTCTCACTGCTCCTGTGTGACCCATATTTCCGTATGTATTTGCAGACATTATATCACATTGCGCTATATTTAGAGTACCTCAAGTCGCACCAACCTCGACATCTAGTGCACGAGTTTGCGCTACTGGAGAAGGAGGCCATTCTATCGGTTCAGGGCTACCTGGTGTCTCCTAGAGGAATGGTTCAATACTAGCTGATAGACTGATCACGTTATGCTCACCGTCTCCCCATCGTTCATAGACTCATTCATTTCTGGGGTTTCTTGCACGAGCGACTCTTGCGTATCGTCTTGTACGTCACTCATAGCGACATCGGTGGTTTGTGTCTCACTGGCCCCACCATATTCCGTCGTTGCTTGTGATTCCTCCGCATCCGTAGGAGTCTTCTTCCTTGGTCGCCCTGGTGCTTTCTTCTCGGGTTCAGATGGTGGAGGGAGGCCGAATAGCGTGGTCTGCCGTCCTGCGGCCTTCTTCTCCTTGCCTTTGCCTTTCGCAGCAGCTGCGCTCGCAAGATATTCGACACATCGTCAGCCACGAAGTGTTGCCCAAACGCACCTTTCGTCTTGTTCGTTTCTACGGCATCGACTTTTGCAAAGAAGCTGTCGCTCTTGTGCAGCGATTTACTCGCGTCAACTGTCTTCGCAAATGGACTCCGACCATTGTCCTGACCCGCCTTGCGCGCGAAGGGATTACCTCGCGGGCGCTCCACGGGGGTGTCGATGGCTCTCCTCTTTGTGCTAATGTCCACGCTGTACGACTGGGATTCAACGTCTGTATCCTCTTCCGGCCGCTTCCTTTTGCTGTCAGATGGTGATCCGTATGAATGATCATTCATCGAGTAATCACCACCGAAGCTCGACTCGAGGTCTGTGTCTGCAGAGTAAGCGTTGCTCGCAGCACTTCTCGACCCGCCGGCGGTCTTCGATGTATCCGGAGCAGGAGTGGCACGTTCCAGGCCGGGTCTGTGTCTAGCAGGTGGAGGCTGGAAATCCTGGAACGGCTTAGGTCGGCGTGGCTCAGCGACCACGATTCGAGCGGCCGGCACGGCTGCGAACTCCCTCGCGCGCTGTCTCCGCTTGTCCCGAGCCTCTTCCAGACGGTCGGCCGCCTCGCGCTCTTCCTTGATCATCTCCATCTTTTCTTGAAGACCCACGAGATGGTAGAACGCAGCCACCTTGATCGCCACGTCGATCGATGCAGCGTGGTGTATCAGTCGTGTGAGGTCGAGCGCGCGAGCGAGGCGATCGCCCTTGCAAGCGCTCTGGATCAGTTTGATGAGCTCTTTGTCAAGGGCGAGCTCTCGCTTCGCAATGTCGTCTGTAGTAAGCTCGTCGTCGCCAAGGCTGTCGCGGATGATATCCAACAGCATAGTCTCGCGCGCGTAGCTGGATGAAAAATATTACTTGAAGGCGGACATCAGAGCCGTTGTATGCACTCACACTTCCTCGAGCGATCCGTCAGCAGTGCCTGTACGTTTGAAGGGCAGACGTATTGGGAGCTCTTGGATGAGTGGTCTGGGGAAGCTCGGGTACTCTTGCCTTCCCTGCGGGCGGTTTAGTCAACCTTGACGTGAAGAAAATGCCGAAAACGGACCTTCAAGATGAGGCACATGAGAATGTCACCTGCTACCCCCACCAGCCAGTAAGACTCCTGCTTGCCTTCCCGACGCTCAAGATCATTTGTATTGAGTATTCGTGTCCAGGTGGCGGCGAATTGGAGCCTATATCTCGGAAGTATATTCAAGACACCCGAGGAATCGTAAATAGCCGGTGCCTATGACTGGATTAGTCGTGGGGAGAGCAAAGGAAAAACGAATACGCACACCCTCCTCCGTGATGCCTACCCACTTCAAGGTATGTCGTTTCGGAATTGGTAGCGAGTCTTTCTGCAACAAGCAGAAGTCGTCAAACTTGATGAGGCGTCCAGTGAGGTTCTGTGAACCTGCCATCCAACGTTCAGAGAAACACATTATACGAAAGCGATCAACATACCGTCCATGGTCGTGGCACCGTCACGATAGACAACGAATACCCACTCAGGGCCCGCGATCATCGTCACGTAATCACCCTGCAAGCTCAGACAGCACCGCTCGATCCCTGTCCCACTCAAGAAGATGAGTTCGTTGTCACTAGTTGCAACGACGACATTTCCATAGCCCAACAGGTCGGCCTCTGACTTGTCACGGAGCGACTTCGTGGGAGGTGGTCCGCCTGCCGAAACACCCAGGACCCGCGTGCCTTTGGGCAGCTCATATTGCCATTCCCCTTGGGCGGCCCATGCGCCATACGGCTTGTATAGGACATGTGCCGGATGCTCGTTCTCCGGCTGGCATGCGTACGCTGCACCCCGTTCGCCTACGACATGCGACATTAGCATCGGCTAATATGCCGGAAGCCAGAACCCTACCTAGTGAAGCGAGGTCGTATTTGAAGTGGTCCGTGAAATGGTAGCTTTTGCGCGCAGATTTATCGTGGAACTCGACGTTCACTATGTGATGGGTGTCTTGATCCGTAACCTCGATGACTCCAATCATGTTGTATGCTGCAGGGACAGTTGGTGAGGTCAAATGACACACACCACTCATCACATTACTGACCAAGATATCGCTTCTTGTTCGCCATCGGTGTTGCGCCTGGTTGAAACGGAGGCTGCGCCTTCGTCACACTCACTGGACAAACGGCTCGTCCAGCTCATCTACATGATCTCTGTCTCAGTCACTCACCCATTTCTCTCACCCCGTCTTTCGCACCCCACCTCTTAGCCTCGCTGTCGTCATCTGCCATCCCTCCGCCCAAGTCGTCCAGAATCCAGTCATCATTGTCCAGTTCCGCCGCTACATCTTCGTCGAGGTCGACGTCATCGACCGCTACAGCAGTCTTCTCTCCTTCTGGGTCATCAAAAAGAGTCGGAGTCGTTTTCCGCTTCCCGACGAGTGTCGTGGTCGCCGAGCCGGGTGCGAGCTTGACTGGATCTGGTGAGGTGGCGGGAATGGGTTCTGGCCAACGGTGGAAGACACCATCCGCATCGGTCCATGCGAGGAGATTCTGAGACGGCGAGAACGCCATCTGAAGGACGGGCGCAGTCAGCGCGTTCTGGAACCTAACCCCAACTCAGCGGGTCTCGACATGAGCAACAGTTGCTCACGCACCTGAAGAGCATGCGACGGGTCTGGGTTGACCAGATGAATATGCCTGATTGGCAGGCAGAAGCCAGGTAGACACCGTTCTTCGACAGAGCAAGTGCCGTGACGGCGCCCGAGCAGGCATCGTCGCTGAATGTCGCCGATCTCAACCAGTCGTTTCTTGAGATGGACACAATCTCTGTCTCTCAAAGTCAGGGGTGTCTACCAAATGACGGATACAGCTGCAACGGACCGTGGGCCTTCGTCGCAACGTAGAAATGCTGCCCAGAAGTGTGCCATACCGCTGAACAGTCATGACCAAACTCTGAAGAACTGAGACTATGTTAGTTTCAGTATCACTCGTGATGATGAATTGGACCCACTCTGGATTGGAAACAGCAGGGATGAGGCCATCCAGGATCTTCTCCTGCTTCGGTTCACTCCCCGACACGTCCCAAACAATGACCTTTCCGTCTGAACTGCAAGTCGCCTTCAAAACTTCAGCACAGGGTTTAGGTTGACCAAGAGGATACACACAAGGAGGGATCCGGAAGGATGCCATGTCGCGCTGCGTACAGCTTTGGTGTGTCCCTTGAGAAGGGTGATATTCGTGGTTTCGTGTATGTCAATGAGCTTAACGTCTGGTTCGCTGAACACTTTCGTCAATCATTAATTTATAGATGAGTACTTCAATACCCACTCCGACGTCACTGCAATCCTCTTGCCCTTTGGGTCTACAGCCACATCACGGATTGCCACGCCATGAGCGCTGGTAACGTTGCCATCCAGCTGTGGTTCTCCATTGCTGTAGTCTTTGTTGTACTGCCTGACTTCTGAATCTACACTCCCGGTGAAGAAGTATTCGTGCTACGGAGACGCAAATTAGCCTCGGTCGATTCTGCGGAATGGGGACGCACCGAGGTTGCGAGCGCGGTAATACCCTCGGCGGCATCGAGTGCAACGTCCGGCTCTTGGTCTGAGCCCTTGTCTGTGCGGAATATGCGCACAAGCGAATCGGATCCTCCTGTATAGACGCGTCTGATACGCCATGAATCCCCATGCGCGACTCGGACAGCGGGCGCAGGTACTCACGAGCCGTCACGCGCGAATGCTAGACATGTGTATCCTGGCGCATGCGCCGAGTTCACCATATGCTTGTGTTTGTCTTCCATCGTGCGTACTCTCGATCAATATGAACAAGTAGGACGGGCGAGAGAATGAGCAGGTCGCTTGGGTGTGGGTTTGGGAGGATTCAAGAGACGCCCAGACGCGTCGGCGCGTGAGATGAGACGCGAAAGATCACGCATCACGCGCTTTGAGCGCGCGTAACGCGTAACACCTGCTTGGTGCCAATTTCCCGCGGTATGACCTGGCATAATGCCGCGCAAGCGCGGCAGGCAAGAGGGGTGCGGAATTTGAACGCCAGACACCCACTTCCCAAATTTCGGGGACCCCGAGGACCCGGGGTACCCCCCCCTCCCCCCCTTCCTTCCTTATCGAGCGAAGCCGAATGAATGCCATGCAGATATGAAAGCCACACGAAGGCCACCTAAGGCCACCGCGACGCGTCCACGACGCGTCCTGCGCAGCACCCTCTTTCCATGTGTCTACACAAGCCTGACGCGCTCGCTCAGCAAACAGACTCTGTTAACGTCCCCTGCTGTAGTATTAGGTACTTGAAATCATATCAAATTTACTCTATTCGCCTCTTCTTTGTGCTTCTCGACGTGCTCGCCCCGCAACTCGTAGGTGCTCGCCCCCGTTTGCTGCCTTTCGATCTGCTGTTCATGACCAGTGCCTCGTCTGCCGGCGGCATACTCTTTGGTGGAATCTTCTCCGGAGGAATTCCAATCAGTCGCTCCTCTTCTTCAGTCACCAACATTACTTGTGACAGATCGATTGGAAGCGGAATTCCATGCTGATTCGACTCGTCTACAACATACTCTGGGTGGTGAGTACGAATATGCTCTGGCATGCTATACTTCCAGACTGCTGTAATCATGCCATTGTTAGCCGTTCTACGAGTCGGACAGTCGGCTATTGTGCATATGATTGGCACGTTGGTGCTTCGCGAGGTCACAGTTGAGCGTAGTGCGGGCTGATAATGGAATTTATGGTAATGTCGACACCTTGAGTAGGCTTGCGGCTTTGAACCCTTTGTCAGGAAGACCTCTGAGCATGCTGTGATTCCAGAACGTCTGCAGAATCCACAAGGCATTGTGTCACCAACCTAGAAGCAGTCAGTGACATCTCAATGACCACTTAGCTCAACATGCTCACTGTTTTTTCAAGCTTCTCCGGCACCTGTCTCATTGACTTGAGAATATGTTGCCCCACAAGGCTCAGCCCGTCATGCTTCTGAATCTTCTCACATAGTTTCGCCATCAGGATAGTCATGTCGTCTGTCGCGATAGCCCAAGTGACTCCGTATTCCTCAATTCTCGCGCATTCTCTAATCTCAGGTTGGTCATGAAGCGGTAGGGCACGGGGATTGATTGGCTGGCACAAGTGGGCAGCAACCTTGACCGTGAGCATTTTTCTCGCCATCTTGCCTGTTGTCGTTGATGTGGGATTGACTGTTGACATATTCGCCTTGATGAACTCGCCATCCCAGAACCAGAATGAGCACGACTCCCAATCTGCCTAGTCAACCTCAGCAGAAGCTCCAGGATCATGGCTTTCTGGAATCTTGTCCTGTGTTACGACTTCGTTCTCGCCTCTCTGGACCATCCGCATTCGCATGACTTGTCCAGTGAGTTTGGTACTTGTCGCTGGTAAGGCCAAACTTTGACCATCGACATATTGCAGATGGGTGTTCTTCTGTTCAATCTCGATACATTTCAAGATGGCCAGAGCCACGATCCTATCCGATACAATCATAGTTGTGAATAGATCACTAACCATAAATGTATTGGCGTCCACAATAGTATCCTCGTTGAGGGTTCGTGGCTTGATGTCCGCCGTATATCCACGCACCCGGAATGTGCGCTCGTGAGATTTGCGTGCCCACTCTGGTGTGATGATGAGTCGACAGATTGATGCCTTGTGGATCTTCTTCCCTGAAACATTAAGCCAAGAATCAGGGGAGTGCACATTAGGAGGTGAGGGAAGGTTATGATCTGCGTATTGAAGATCATCAAGACAATCCTCGATATCAATGCCCTTCTCATTGGAATCAGGTGTTACTTGGGTCAAAATAGCTTGCACGTCGTCATCATCAGCTGTGCATATCATTCCGGCCATTGGTGATAGATCACTATTGACGTTTGTGGCCGCTTCTTTGACCGTGTGCAGAGCATTGCGGTTCGCATCATCGCTTGCATCCGTGTTGAGCAAGGTGGTTCTGCCTATTGATGATGCATTTGGATCTTTCTCGCATGACCGATCGTATTCATTCGAGACGCCAGGATACTTACCATCACCAAATGGCCGTAGCATGTCCAGTGTGAGAGTATGATCGAACAACAATGCAAAATCAATATTAATACGGATTTCCTCCAGGACCGCACTTGCTGCTGCTTTCCCGGATGCCCATGCTGATTGCAGATTGACGCTGTCGGCCTTGACACAACCCTGCCACGACTCGGGATTTAGGTGATCAATATGCTCGGTTCGCGTGACCTTGAGGTGTCGATGTCCTGAGTCTAGTTCCGGGTGCCTTGTGAAGACTGCATCAAGGTCAATGGCAGCGGCCAGATGCTCTGCAAGCTGCTTGAATGTGAAGTTTGGATTGTGTGCGCCTTGCATTCTGACTCGCCCAAACAAGTTCTCGAGACGGTCATCGCCAGTCCAGAAGAGATAGAACGGTTGAGTACCATCTAAATCCTGCTGCTTCGCGATACAGAACATAATGTTCTTGACCGTGGTCTGTGTGTCCCCATACAGCTGGTGAGGCATGAAGCTTACACCGTAAGCACGGAACAGTACCAATGCCATATGCGCATATTTGCTCAGTGAAACCACTTGCTGCGACAGGTTCCAAGTAGGTTGAATGAAGGGGTCCATGAATGATGCAACCATTTCCCCAATGATCCCGATAATACGTCTCTCGTGAAGCTCGGTGGGCGAGCAATCCTTGTTAGGAAGAGAAGGAACTGAAGAGATGGCCTTCAGGAAGCTAATCGCTCGAGGGACATCTTGTGCATCCGCGGGATTGAGAAGGCGTTAGATGTCGAGCTCAGAAAGCTCAGGATGGTACCGAAGGTGCGCTGCGAGGATCTCATGATTGATGACAGTTTCCCCTACTATGATGCCTTGCATTGTGCGCAGGAGACGGCCGAATCCTGTTAAATAGAGGATTAGAGTTGTCACATCAATGTCAACAATGCCACGTACGTTTCACTAAGTGTTTCCAGTCAAAGTCTGCCGTAATGTCATTGTCGCCCATACAGAGATTCAGCCCAGGCATGCGTCCAAGATACTTGTGAAGAAAATGACCTTCACCGACCTCGTGCTTCATGAAAAGCTGATAGACCATTGCGCGACGTCCAGCATCGCCATCCAAAGCAAAGGACCATATAGGTCCGACTTCGTGAGCATAATGGTCATGCCAGCAGTCAAGAACTTGAGCCAGAAGTTCTGCGGACCTCTGTGGTGTCTCTGATTTACACGTCGGTGATGATACAATGGGAAAGGCTCCTCTGAGTCTCGATCCGAAAGACCCTACAGCGATTACTGATGATTCTTTACCATAATGCACTGTACCATCAGCCAGGGAAGTTGCAATTGCCTCTGCGCTTTTGAACGTGGTCAAGTGTTGGTCAACCTTATGCGCGCGTTCACGGCACAGTCCACCGACGGCATCTGCATGAGGGAAGTAACAGGAAACTTCCTCCTGGCTCACTTCGTCCCAGAATATGGACATACCACTGGAGTACTTGACCCGGCGTGGCGAAGGAGTATCCCAGTCTTTGATCTTACTTCCAAAGATTTCTGCCATGTTGAATAGGATCTCATGACGGGTAGGTTGACAGAGAGATGGCATGAGGCGTGTGAAGTGCATGTGACGTCGAAGAGACCGAATGGATGGAATTGAGATGTGATGGTTGAGTGCGTATAGTAATTTGCGTCCTCCTAGTCTGAAAACCAGCATTGAAATGTCATAATCATGCGAGGTGTATCCTCGAGCATGATATACATTGTCGAGACTAGCCTCAATTCGATTGATGAGCTTGAGTATGCTTACCCTCTCTTTGAGGCCTTGGCGCACAAGTTGTTGGAGGCGAGGAACATCGTTGCTTGCGACTGCCATCACAAACCGATTGAAATCATCCTGTTTTCGCATAGTGCGGGCACATTTACGACCGTAATTGAGGATCTTGGCAGACATGTCTCAATACATACATTTTAGCTATCATCATAAAATTGACGCACCTTGAGTTTGAGAGCATTCAGCGAGGTATTGCGTTTAGCCAAGAGACCGTCAACTTGCTGTCGGGTGAGGAAATGATGTGGTGTCCGGCGAGGAGCTGAGCGGGCCAGTTCTGCCAACCGACTTATCTCCTTCGCAGCTGCACAACACTCAAAGCACGCATGACCGTTGTCTGTGGAAGTCCTGAAGCACTTGGTTGAACGCACATAGAATTCGCGCCCATGCTCGACTGAAGCAAACTCGTAACCAAGCTCTGAGGCATTCTCGTGCCGTTGCCAGGGATAACTAGAGAATGGAAGGTCTAGTGGCCAAGCCAATTGTATTCCAGGGCACGCGTCCGTAGAAACAGAAGCATCCGTCATAGGAGTAATGTATGGATTAGCAGTTGTAGGAGCCGACGGCGTCTGGCTGCGAGAGACTTGCGACAAAGAGGGTCCAGGAAAATCAGCTGAGATCTCCTCAAGAAGAGGCATGTCAATGCTTTGAGGTGTTTCTAGCGCAGTGTGAGGCGTAGACGGTCGTCTGGAGGTAGGCTCAACTGGAGAGGGAGAACAGGGAAGAAAGAGAGCTCCAGGGGCTGCCGAAGAAGGCAGGAGGGCCTGCCTGAGCGCACGAGCTTCTGCCATCTCGAGTTTTGCACTTGCTTTGAGGTTGCTCATGCACTTCTTGCCGTTTATATGATTAGCTAGGCAACGCGGATTGAAGAGTTGAGAACCCATAGAGATCCAGTAGTCACACACAGGGCACTGAACTTGCAAATGCCCTGTTCGGTCATCATGGGTCGTCTTCAGGTTCTCCTGTTCTGATTGAATAACCTGAGATGATACAGGACACTTCCAGACAGATGGATTGCATGAGAGCTCTCCTATGGGGCGTTGCAACAGTTCGTCAACGTCACAGAGCGTATCCTGGCTGCCAGCGCCACTCGAATAATAACCCAGAGCATGTGAATCCGGTTGGGATGAGCTGGGTTCATGCTGGAAATCAATTGGTGTAGCTGAAGGTACAAGTGTTGAGGCCTGCGAGGTCATAGACGAGTCTCCAGGCCATAGTTTCGAGTCTTGCGAAGCTACAAATTGAGAGCAAAAATCGAGATCGGAATGAAAGTCATCCGTGGGATTGAAAGGGTGTAGGTCTTGATCGAAGTTGTCCATCGGATACGGAGGTTGATTGAGGAGTGAGTAAGTATGTTTGAGCTGCGAAAGATGTAGTACGAGGGAAAGAAATATATATATTGCGGCCATTATGCACGCGCAAGCTGCAGTTGTGCACAACGCGTTCAACCATGCTGGCCTGGCCACCATGACCAGCGAGTTCACGTGACAGAGGCCGCGAGGGCGATATCAGCGCCTAAATGAGTGACAATGTTGTTCAACGTCAACAACGAACAATGCACAGAATTCCACAAGACTTTGCAGACACATCTATTATACGCATAGACACGAGTGAAAAAAAAACAGGAAGGAAATTGAGCAACATGTCGAGCAGTAGAACTAAATTTCGCTGAAGAGGCCTCCAAAACACGATCAGGGACCCCGGGTACCACCTGGGGGTCTACTTTTCAAACAAGTGAGTGTTCGGCGCTAGATTTCCGCACCCCTCTTGGCGGCAGGGCCCACTACGACCAAGTTTCGCGCCCCCGAGGACCATTCTAGAGAAGCTCAGGCAGTCAGAAAGTCTCGGCGCGCCTGTAGGTCGTGAGCATTAGACGCCGCGAATTGTAACCGTGGGACATACACGTGACTGTTTCAATCTCCGAAAAGGTTTTTGGGCATTACAAACACGATCAGAGTTGTTTGTAGTCTTTTCGCGGACAATTAGTTTCCCAAGACCCACTACTAGTCGTAGTGGGAATTTCCAAGTTGGAGCCGGCGGTAGGTCATGTCGAAACTGTTTAAACATGTCCAGACATGTCTTGCAAGGCCTCACAAGGTTGAACATGCGGTTCATAGCACGCGAATGAAGACAAACATTGGATGCACGACACTAACTCCCCAAAGTGACAGGGACCCCGGAAACTGGGGTACCACCTACCCACCTGCCTAGAATGGTATGCCGAAGGCTGCCGGGTTACTATACTAGGACATATGAAGACCACAAGGCGGCACGCCACCACGGTGGCCACGACGCGTCGAAAGCGCCTACTAATTTGTTTTTTTGTTTCTTCAAGTCTAGCATTTGTATAGTGCCGTCGATGAACAAAACACCATGGGAGCGCACTAATAACACTACACTGAGTCTAACACTCTACGCGTGCCTCATAGATGTCCTGCACTGTTGACCCCATATTCTACCACTGAGAGTTGCGTCCGTGGCAGCCCCTTCAGGGGACTAGTGCCGGCAAAGGGAGGGGCTGGGTTGAACCGTCCTCCACACCCACCATCTCAGCAACAAAACCGTCTTGGGAGACATT
This sequence comes from Gelatoporia subvermispora B, assembly GCA_000320605.2. Taxonomy (NCBI): domain Eukaryota; kingdom Fungi; phylum Basidiomycota; class Agaricomycetes; order Polyporales; family Gelatoporiaceae; genus Gelatoporia; species Gelatoporia subvermispora. Next base: position 1,911,144 of record KB445796.1, read on the forward strand.
TCTTCTCGGGTTTAGACCTTGTGCGGAACTCCTCAGGAGAACGCAGAGACGCTCGATATAGTGGCCGACCGTAACATGGCCGGCTTAACGGTACGCTACGAGTGGTATAGGGTGGCACTTGGTCACCCTCAGAGTTGGCGAAATATGATATGCCCTCCAGCCCCGGTGTTGGGCTCACAACCTTCCGGGCAGTTCAGTCGAAGCCATGCCCTTGCCATCGGTCCCAGTGCTATTGGTGTGAGCGGCGCACATGCGCCTCCCCATCCCCAGGGATACCCAGCTCAGGCGGGTGTACCACACACCGCATGCCTTGATGGGGTCCTACCTAGTATTGTACAGGGCCGGGCTTTGAAGCCCAAGCGGGCCCGAGCGGGCCCTCAAAAGCCGAGCCAGGCCGGGCCCGAGCCGCCTACAGGCCCTCACAGAGGGCTCGGCTCGACATTGGATGACTATCCGTAAGCTGTTTAGAACCAGTTTTTCCAGATTCTACGATCCAAACGGCCTAAGCGAGCGGCCGAGCGTGACATTTTCAAAGTCCGACGATCTGGGGATCTCGCATAGCCTGTTTCAAAGGAGCTCCAAATGCTTCCAAACGCAGAATCTGGAGGGGGGTTCAGACCCCCCCTTCTAAACCGCTGTGGGTCATCCAAACCTCGCTAGAGGCGAGTGAACCGTTCCTCCGTCGCTTATAGGTCGGCTAGCGAACTCGAACACATGCTGTATCTGATGTCCTGCCATATCGAGACGTTCTGTGGCTGAGAATGATCTCTGTGAGCTGGCCTATTTTGTCGCATCTAGAACAGTGTGAGACGGTACGGTTCCGCCTCGCTTAGGACAGACATGCCGGTCACACATTTTCAAGGTCCGAAATCTGGAAGAACCGGTTCTAAATCCTTACGGATAGTCATCTATTCTCAAAGCCCGAGCTGAGCCTGCAAGCCCGGGGCTTTGAGGTATATGTTTAGATCTTATAATGTGAGTTTTTGAAGAGATTTTGACGCATATTCTAGGTTTTTCAACCTTCCACATTATTCCAGCTCAGCAATTGAGCCACTCCGGAGTCGTCGAGCATTGTTGCAGGTCTCCGTGAGCCTTAGGCCAGTCACATGCTGCATAGTATTTGATAGCACCCTCTGTCAACATTATGCTAAATGTCCTCCAGTGTAGCTGGGACCACTTACATGGTATGTTACAAGCATCACAAACATTATTACTGATTATTTGACTACCTTAGGTCTCGTAGTACTACAAGTTGGCTTGCCTCGTACCGGATGTACAAAGCCTGGGCTCAGGCCCGAGCCGAGCCCTGCAGGGCCAAGCCCTCAGTGCAGGGCTCGGCTCGTGATCTCAGAAGCCTGAGCCACTCGAAGCCGAGCCCGAGCCCAGGGCTTGGGGCTGAGCTGAGCCCTGTACAACACTAGTCCTACCTCACCCCGACCCACGTTCATTTCCCCACTACAAATGTTGGTGTTCCAGGTCGGCTTTTACCTTCCAGCGCCCGCATGTTACTACACCGCATTGGGTCGTTCCGCACCCCATATGGGGCTCTGCGCAAAGCAGAGGAGGTGTCACAGTTTTTTCGAAGCTAAGTGCTTAACCAGCGCTAGAGCAGTGGCAGGCAGTGTGTGTCCCATTCTCAGAACAGTGACGAGTTAGCTGGTAGTAGCTGCCTGTGTGGCTCCAGGCTAGTCACGTGACATAGCAGGCACGTGATGCGCACATGTGCAGGTGTCCCAGAGTCACATGTCCCAGTCTAGGTCTGGCTAGGCATGGCTAGGTCTAGAAGGAGTCTAGAAGCGACAGGAAGGTGC